>SJYA01000905.1:220470-297133 GCA_006410615.1 Neotragus moschatus | reverse complement strand
TCATACAACAAAAAAAAAAAAAAAAAAAAAAAAAAACTCAATCAAAAAATGGGCAAAAGACCTAAATATACATTTCTCCAAAGAGACATACAGATAGCCAACAAGCTCATGAAAAGATGCTCAACATCGCTAACTATTAAAGAAATGCAAATAAAAACTACTGTGAGGTATCACCTCACACTGGTCAGAATGGCTATCATCAAAAAATCTTCAAATAATAAATGCTGGAGAGGGTGCAAAGAAAAGAGAACCCTCCTACACTGTTGGTGGGAATGTATATTGGTATAGCCACTGTGGAGATCAGTATGGAGGTTCCTTAAAAAAACTAAAAATAGAGCTACCACATGATCCAGCAATCCCACTTCTCGGCATATACCCATAAAAGGCAAAAAATCTAATTTGAAAAGATACATGCATCCAAATGTTCATTGTAGCACGTTTTACAGAAGACAAGATATGGAAGCAACCTAAATGTCAGATGAATGGATGAAGAAGATGTGGTACATTTGGAAACAATGAAACACTGCCGTGTGCAGCAACATGGATAAACCTAGAGACTATCGTACTAAGTCAGAAAGAGAGAGACAAATATCGTATAACAGCACTTATATATGGAATCTAAGAAAAATACAAGTGAACTTATTCACAAAATAGAAACAGACTCACAGACGTGGAAAACAAACCTATGGTTACCAAAGGGGAAAGAGGGGGCAGAATGGATACATTAGGAGTATGGGATTAACAGATACACACTGCTATACAGAAAATAAGAAACAACAGGATTTATTATATAACACAGGGAACTATACTCAATACATTGCTTTAAAAAAAAAGTGAGCTATAGCTTAAACTGCTGCATGAGGGATTTCTGTGTTAATGAAAATCTGTATTAAATGTGAAAATCATTAAATGTGAAAATCTGTATTAAATGTGAAAATGGATTATACCAAGGGACAATATGGAATCTTCTCTAAGTGTCACTTAGAGACACTTTATTTAGTGTCACTTTATTTATTTAGTGACACTTTATTTAAGTGTCACTAAAATAAAATTTGTCAGTTATGGATAGTTTAGCACTGGACCTAATGGAAGGGATAAGGGACATCTTTTGTCCTATTTCTATCTGAATTAAAAAATCCTAACAATGGATCTCTAGCTTTAATATACTCACCTGCTATGCATTTGTAACCAATCACAAATTGATTATACTAGAAGAGATTTCTTAATAATACATTATTTATGAGGAGAGCTTGTGTGGACTAGAAAAAAATTTTAATGTATATATAATTTATGTGTACTCATTAAATTGAGGCCACATTTGTAAAAACAACCACATCAAAGAAAATTTATGAGAAAGCTATATCTCAGCATCTTTTAGACTTGAGAGTAAAAGTCTACATTTTATTAATTTTTAAATTTTTTTCACTTATATTTTAAAGTTTCATCCCTTCATTTCTAGTCTGTAGTCATGCTTCATAGGAACAGTCATGACTATGAAAACAGCCCTTGCCATGTGCTAAAGGGCTTATCTGCCCTGCCTTGTTTCTTCATTAAAAACAAACCTGAGGGACATCACTAATTATTAGAGAAATGTAAATAAAAGTTACAATGAAGTAACACTTCACACTGGCCAGAATGGCCATCATCAAAAAATCTACAAACAATAAATGCTAGAGAGAATGAGGAGTAAAGGAAACCTTCCTACACTATTGGTGGGAACATAAACTGGTACAGCCACTATGGATAACAGTATGGAGGTTCCTTAAAAAACTAAAAATAGAACTACCATATGATCCAGCAATCCCACTTGTGGGCATATATCCAGAGAAAAATCATACTTCAAAAAGATACATACACCTCAATGTCCATTACAATACTATTTAGAAAAGGCAGGACATAGAAGTGACCTGTGAAGAATGCTGAGCGCCGAAGATTTGATGCTTTTGAACTGTGGTGTTGGAGAAGACTCTTGAGAGCCCCTTGGACTGCAAGGAGATCCAACCAGTCCATTCTGAAGGAGATCCACCCTGGGATTTCTTTGGAAGGAATGATGCTGAAGCTGAAGCTCCAGTACTTTGGCCACCTCATGCGAAGAGTTGACTCATTGGAAAAGACTCTGATGCTGGGAGGGATTGGGGGCAGGAGGAGAAGGGGACAACAGAGGATGAGATGGCTGGATGGCATCACTGACTCGATGGATGTGAGTCTGAGTGAACTCCGGGAGTTGGTGATGGACAGGGAGGCCTGGCGTGCTGTGACTCATGGGGTCGCAGAGTCGGACATGACTGAGCGACTGAACTGAACTGAACTGAAACGTCCATCAACAGAGGAATGAAGAAGATGTGGTACACATATACAAGGAATATTAGTCATAAAAAAGAACAAAATAATGCCATTTGCAGCACCATGAATGGACCCAGAGATTGTCATAGTGAATGAAATCAGACAGAGAAAGACAAATATCTTATATGTAGAATCTTAAAACAAAAAAAATACAAATGAACTCATCTACAAAAAAAAACAAAAATAGAGTCACAGGTGTAGAAAATAAGCATCTTTATTTTTATGTGTACAGAGAGTAAGGGGATGTGAAAGATAAATTGGAAGATTGGGATTGACATATACATACTACCATATATAAAATAGATAACTAATAAAGGCCTACTGCATAGCATAGGAAATTCCACTCAATACTGCATAGTGGCCAATATGGGAAAAAAAATCTGAAAAAGAGTGAATATATGTACATATATTGATAGAGTCACTTTACTATACACCTAAAATTAATACAATGCTGTAAATCAACTATACCCTAACCAAAATCTAAAAACAAAAAACTGAGTGAAGTTCCCTGGTTGCCTAGTGGTTAGGATTCTGGGCTTTCACTGCCAAGGACCCAGGTTCAATCCTTGGTTGGGGAACTAAGATCCTGTAAGCCATACAGAGCAGCCAAAAAATTAAATTAAAGAAAAAGAAACAATATCAAACCTGAGGATTCACTAGCATTTAATATATGATAAAAGTAGACTGTTCAATAAATGATCGTGAGAAAATTGGTTAAGTCTTTGGAAAAAAAAACAAAACTATATTAGATCTTTACTTTGAAGTATGCTGCTGCTGCTGCTGCTGCTGCTAAGTTGCTTCAGTCGTGTCCGACTCTGTGTGACCGCAGAGACAGCAGCCCACCAGGCTCCACGGTCCCTGGGATTCTCAAGGCAAGAACACTGGAGTGGGTTGCCTTCCTTCTCCAATGGATGAAAGTGAAAAGGGAAAATGAAGTCGCTCAGTTGTGTCCAACTCTTCGCGACCCCATGGACTGCAGCCTACCAGGCTCCTTCGTCCATGGGATTTTCCAGGCAAGAGTACTGAAGTGGGGTGCCATCACTTTCTCCGACTTTGAAGTATAATTCAAACTAAATTCCAAATAAATTAAGTGTCCAAGATAAAAACAAAAGAACTGGCTAATCAGTCTTTGGAGGGAGAAATCTATTATAAACAAAATGACAAAGGTGGAAAATATTAAAAAGATTTAACAAAGATTCACAATCTAAATGTTAAAAACTCTTGTTGATTAACTATACACACATGTAAAGTAAAAGATAAATATTTTATATGAAAAATACAAAAATACTTTGTATGAAAAATAACGTTCAGTTCCACATTGTTGAACACAGTTCTGTTTTTGCTAAATAAATCCTCTACTTCAAATTACTGTCCAAATGCTTTATTACTGTCCAAATTACTGTCCAAATGCTTCTGGCCTTTGTTGTGGAATCTGTTACTTTTGTTGCCACCTCCTGGTCACTGTTCCCTGAAGCTTCTGCTTCTTTCCCGCTGTCCCCTGACACCTCAGTTGCCCTTGTGCTGTCCCCTGAAGCCTCAATTGTCTTCCTGCTGTCCTTGGAAGTTGTGATATCTTTCCCATGCGCCTGCTAGCTCTGGTTGCTCCGTGGCCACAGAAAGCTGCCAGTGCTGTGAATCATGCCATTTTTCCTGTACTTCTGTTACTGATGCAGTAGGGATATCAAAGCAAACACCCTGCTTTCCATTAAGACCATTCCCTTCACTTTGGAATCAATATCCTCACCCAGCTGCTCTTTAAGTTCTTCCCAAGCATGACTAATGTTTGGCATTTCAATTGAGCACCGCAAGACCATGGTCACAAAGCCTGCTTCTGAGTTGATCAAGGAGCGCTGGTCTACCAATGTGGCACCGGAAAAGTGGGCCAAGGCTGCTGCCAGGGCTTCCATAGCTCCCTTCTCCTCAACCAGCTTCTCGGCTGACTGCTTGAAGTGACTGATCGCAGTGGGAGGCACAGAGTCCAAGAGCCTGATGGCATCTTTGCTAGAAGCTTTTATTATTTCTGTTGCAGAAGGAACACCTATTCATTTAAATTTACTTCCCGCTTTTTGCTCCACTTTGGCTAACTGGTATTCTTCTTTGTGCTGGTAAAAGCAGATGCAAACCCTGGTCCTCCCAGCTCTGTTCTCCCAGAACGATGAATGTAAGATTCAGCATCCTTTGGTGGAGAACTTTGAACAATAGATCAGCCTCAGGGATGTCTACCCATGTGCAGCAATATTGGCTGCAACCAAAACTCCAAAATCACCATTTCTAAAACCTTTCAGGGTGATTTCCCTTTGCTTCTATGGAATGTCTCCGTGTAATGACTGGGCATCCTGTCTTACAACCACATTCTGTGACAACTCCTGGACTTCTTTCTTCATTTCACAAAATATGATAGTGCGTCCCTGAAAACCACTGTACACTCAGATTACATCTCCAATAACTGCCGCCCTCTGAGTCCAGTGGCATTTGATAGCCAAATGCTCTACAGTTACTGCTGGTTTCTGCCTCTTTTTACCAACCAGGTCCACTTGTTCATATGTAGATTTCATGTATTTCTTAGCAACATTATACACCCAATAGGGGCAAGTTGCAGAAAAAAACAAAGTTTGGGGATTGTCTTCTGAATCTTTCTTGTATGCTACACATAAAATCTCTTCCACTTGATCAGCAAAGCCCATATCCAACATCTGGTCAACTTTATCCAGGACAACATGCTTAAGTTTGGTAAGATCTAGCTTGCCATTCTGCAGATGGTCTTTGATATGACCTAGTGTCCCAACCAGGATATCGATCCCATTCTGCGTGCATTCAATTTGTCCTCCATAGGGAGTTTCACCATAAAAACAAGCCACTGTCAGCCTCTTTGTGACGTCACTGAAGTCTCTGCTTGCTTGACTTGCCAACTCCCTTGTGAGTGCCAGAACCAGTACCTCAGGGGCACAGCCTCTCTTCTGGTCTTGCAGTTCTCCAAGAAGTTTCTCAACCAAAGGGGTAGCAAAGGAGAATGTCTTTCCAGTTCCTGTCCACACCTGTGCAATCAAATCCTTCCCACTATAGACATGGTGAAACATCTTTGCTTATATAGGAAACAGAACGGTCAACCCACAGGCTTTGAGAACTTTAGTAGTTTCTTCAGATATGGGAAAATTAGAGAAAGCTCTTTCTTTTTGCTCCACAGTCATTTCCTGCTCTAAGTCACTGTTTTCTTAACTGGCAGCTTCCTTGGAGTTGGAGTCAGGTCCAGAATCAGGGAATCCATTCCTGAAGTTGGGGCTTTTCTCTCAAATTTCGCCATTTATTTTTTATGGACCAACAAACTTCATACACACTTATTTCACCCAGCAATTTCACTTCTGGGTATTCAAGGGAAGGAAATAATGTTTCTACAAAGATAATTATCACATCATAGTTTAAAATAGTGAGAAATTAGAAATAATCTAAATACCTGAAAAGAGGGAATTGGTTATATCAATTGTTATGCTATCTATAGACTAAGACACTTTCGTTAACAATCATTCTGCAGATGAATACTTGTTGACATGAAAAAATATTCAACCTACCTCTAAAGCTAAAATTATATGTGAGGTATGACAGTATTGGGCTTCTCAAAGGAAATCAACCCTGAATATTTATTGCAAGGACTGATGCTGGAGCTGAAGCTTTGGCACCTGATGTGAAGAACCGACTCATTGGAAAAGATGCTAAGGCTGAGAAAGACTGAGGGCAGGAGAAGAAAGGGATGACAGAAGATGAGATGGTTGGATGGCCTAACTCAACTGACACGAGTTTGAGCAAACTCAGGGAGATAGTGAAGGACAGGGAAGCCTGGAGTGCCGCAGTCTATGGGGTTGCAAAGAGTTGGACTGGACTGAGTGACTGAATAGCCAAAGTGGCTCAGTGGGTAAAGAATCTGCCAGCAATGCAGGAAACACAGGAGATGCGGGTTGTGATCCCTGGGTCAGGAAGATCCCCTGGAGGAAGGCACGGTAACCCACTCTGGTGTTCTTGGCCTGGAGAATCTCGTGTACGGAGGTGCTGGTGGGCTACGGTCATAGAGCTGCACAGAGTCAGACACAACTGAAGCGACTGAATATCACGTAGCACGTGACAGTGTCAACTGCATCCTTCTGTGTGTTTTGAAACATGCACAACAAAAAGTTCTCTCTGAGAGTAAAAATACGGTTTTCTTTTTCCTTCTTCTGCTATTAGTTTCTGAAATTCTGCCTATACTGGGCATAGAACACATACCAGAAAGAAAAGATCATTTTTTGATAATAATTAAAAAAGAACAGGGACTTCTCTGATGGTCCAGTGGTTAAAATGCCACATTTCCACTGCAGGGGGCACAGGTTTGATCCCTGGTCTGGGAATTAAGACGCCCACGTACAGTGCAGCCAAAAAAGAAGAAGAAGAAGAAGATGAAAGAAAATTTTTTCTTGAACTGAATAAAAATGAAAATACAATATATCAACTTTAAAAAATCACAGAAAAAAAAAGTAACCCAAATGCAGGCCTATGAATCAGTAGTCAGAAGTGCACTAGTGCTCCCGTAATTATTTTGTACTCTAAATTGTAAACAGCTTTGAAACCAAAGTTCAGTCCTGAGCCCTCTACAGCGCCCTGCTCTGGCCTCTGAGCTTTGTTACCTGTGGCCCCTTTCAAGGAGGGTGTGGGCAACTCTCCCATGTGCCAGGCACCAAGTGCTGGGCTAGAAGGAGAGCATAGGTCTTCAGCAGTCAAGGAAAGGAGGAGCCTGGAGACACACACAGTAATGATAGACTGCACTACCTCCAGTTTTCATATGTCAGAAGCTGCATGTGTGAATCGTATGCCTGCTGTGCTATTTATAGGTGTTCTAACCAGAACCTTCCATACTGCAGCAACTGAGGAATCACTAAGTTAATTAATAGAAGATGCACAGCCGGCTACAAGAAAGACGCCAAAGGAGAAACCAAATCAACAAAGAAGTGTTTATTCCTTGTAAGGAAACTGTGCTCCTCAAATTCAAGATATACACCAACTTAGAGGAGATATCTAAGGCAAGAAAGCAAGGAAATATTCCATTCTTTCCCTCCCTTTTGGAAGGGTGTTTTCAGGTTTTCCTAGTAGATACCTTCCATGAGTAACTTCATCTGACAGACAACGAGCATATTCTTCTTTGTTGGTTAGGGTCAGGAGGTTGTAACTTCTTATTGTATCATCTTGGTGGAAAGGACTCTCCGAAGCCACTTGCAACCATACGTTGCTGTGAGACCTTGAGTTGTGGGGCACAGGAGAACAATGAACAAAGAATAAACACAGGATGTGTTCTTCACTCTGCATTGTTTGGTGTTCAAAGAACACACTGAGTAATGGCTGCTGGTGCCACCGTGACAGGCATTCACACGTGTGCTGTGCCCTATTTTTAAGTCTGTGAGAAACAGACAACCAAAGGAAGTCTAGACCTGGGTACCTTCTCTTTGCTCAGTTTTAAGAAGAGCTGAAACTGAGTCCTGTGGAGTATCGTATGAAACCCTTGATATCAGGGTTGAAACTTTCCAGCATGCATGGTGAAAAAAATTATAATCACGATAACAACTTCAATGTGTTGAATGTGGCAGCATATTTTTTTTTTTTAAAAGATCAGAGGTTTGGGATCAGACTTAGTTCAAATCCTTGTTTGTTTCTTATTAGAGGTGTAGCCTTCACCTCAGTGAATTTCAAGCTCTTTGCTATAAAATTGGAATAAAATCATGTATCAAAAAATTCATAAGGTACATAGAGCTTTATGCTGCATTTTCAAACACACTTTCTCATTTGATCTTTGCAATTATCCCCAAAAGATGTTATTAACTCTAATTTATAGTTGAGAAACCTGAGGCTCAGAAATTGAAATGTTAGCAGCTTATACAACTCAATAACAACACAGCAAAAAACCCAACCAAAAAATGGGCAGAAGACCTAAATAGACATTTCTCCAAAGAAGACATACAGATGGCAAACAGACCCATGAAAAGATGCTCAACATCACTGATTATTAGAGAAACACACATCAAAACTACAATGAAATACCACCTCACATCAGTCAGAATGGTCATCATCAAAGTGTCTGCAAATAACAAATACTAGAATACTAGAGAGAGTGTGAAGTAAAGCAAATCCTCCTACATTGTTGGTAAGAATATAAATTGGCACAGCCACTATGGAGAACAGTATGGAGGTTCCTTTAAAAAAAAAAAAAACTAAAAATAGAACTACCATATGATCCAACAAATGGAAGGGAAAAATGTGGAAGCAGTGACAGATTTTATTTTCTTGGGGTCCAAAATCATTGCAGACAGTGACCACAGCCATGAAATTAAAGATGCTTGCTCCTTGGAAGTAAAGCTATGGCAAACCTAGACAGGGTATTAAAAAGTGGAGACATCACTTTACCGACAAAGGTCTGCATAGTGAAAGCTGTCATTTTAACCAGCAGTTATGTACAGATGTGAGAGTTGGACCATAAAGAAAGTTGAGCACTGAAGAATTGATGCTTCTGAACTGTGGTGCTGGAGAGGACTCTTGAGAATCCCTTGGACTGCAAGGAGATCAAACCAGTCAATCCTAAAGGATATCAGTCCAGATTTCTGGAAATATTCATTGGAAGGACTGGTGCTGAAGCTGAAGTTCCAATACATTGTCCATCTGATGTGAAGAGCTGACTCTTTGGAAAAGACCCCAGTGCTGGGAAAGACTGGGAGCAGGAGGAGAAGTGGGCAACAGAGGATGAGATGGTTGAATGGTATCATTGATTCAATAGACAAGAGTTTGAGCAAACTCTGGGAGATAGTGAAGGACAGGAAAGCCTGGTGTGCTGCAGTCCATGGGGTCACAAAGAGTAGGACATGACTGAGTGACTGAACAACAACGTGATCCAGGGATCCCACTTCTAGGCACATATCTTGAGAAAACTATACTTCAAAAAGACACATGCACCCCTGTGTTCACAGCAGCACTATTTACAATAGCCGAGACATGGAAACAACCTAAATGTCTCTCTGTATAGCAATGGATAAAGACGTGGCACATATACACAATGGAACGCTGCTCAACCATAAAAAGAGTGAATGAAATAATGCCATGTGCAGCAACATGTATGGATGTAGAAATTATCACACTGAGTAAGAAAGAGAAAGACAAACATAGATCACTTATATATGTAATCTACAATACGACACAGACGAACTTATCTACAAAACCAGAAACAGACACTCCGACAGAGAACAGACTTGTAGGTTGCCAAGGGGGGTGGGGGGTGGAGGAGGGACGGAGTGGGAGTTTGGGATTAGTAGATGCAAATTAGTATATATAGAATGAATAAACAACAGGTTCCTACTGTACAGTACAGGTACCAACTACAGTATCCTATAGTAAACCATAATGGAAAAGAATCTATAATATATACGCATTATATAGACAACTGAATCACCTTGCTGTACAGCAGAAATTAATACAACACTGTAAATCAACTATATTTCAACAAAATAAAAGAAATTTTAAAGGGAAATTGAAATGTCTTGTTTTAAATCACACAGGATAAGGACATGTATCTTCTGATTCATTGTCCTATGCTCTTTCCACAAAACACACAAAATATATTCTAGCCAACTAAGCAATAAGGAAAATGAGTTGAAAGAAAGAGGACCTAGCTGGCTCTAGATATGGCTTCTCTCTGCTTAACCCCAGAAGCCAGTGAGCTGGGGCTCAGCTGAGAAACCAGTACGTGACTATGAAGGTGGCCCTCTGCTTACAGAAGTGAACTCAAATCTAAATTGGCCTAGTCAATTGGGAATTGGATTCTACCTACAGGAAGAAGATTTTACACATTAGCACTCCTAAGATTGTATGAGTAGAAGATGGTCTCGATTAACTTGTATTGCAAAAACTGATTATAACGTAAGACCAAGGTTTCAGCCTAAGCCGCCATAAAAGCTCAACAAAATAAGAGCTAATTCCACAAAGCTAACTTTGCCTTTTGCACTCATGGCTAGTTTCATGACTCTAGTCTGGATCATTAGCTTACTTTATTACCTATGGGGTCTTTCAGTCTCCATTGGGTCCTCTCTCTGCCAAATTCTGCCTGGTACTATAATTCAGGAGCTTTGAGAAACATGAAATTTATGGCCTGGGATTTTTCTAGTTGTATAATGCAATGCTCTTAACTTCATTTTAAAAAAACGGATGCAAAATGTGANGTACGTGACTATGAAGGTGGCCCTCTGCTTACAGAAGTGAACTCAAATCTAAATTGGCCTAGTCAGTTGGGAATTGGATTCTACCTACAGGAATAAGATTTTACACATTAGCACTCCTAAGATTGTATGAGTAGAAGATGGTCTCACTTAACTTGTATTGCAAAAACTGATTATAACGTAAGACCAAGGTTTCAGCCTAAGGCGCCATAAAAGCTCAACAAAGTAAGAGCTAATTCCACAAAGCTAACTTTGCCTTTTGCACTCATGGGTAGTTTCATGACTCTAGTCTGGATCATTAGCTTACTTTATTACCTATGGGGTCTTTCAGTCTCCATTGGNGTTTTCACTGTTTCCCCATCTATTTGCCATGAAGTGATGGGACCAGATGCTACGATCTTAGTTTTCTGAATGTTGGGCTTTAAGCCAACTTTTTCACTCTCCTCTTTCACTTTCATCAAGAGGCTCTTTAGTTCCTCTTTGCTTTCTGCCATAAGGGTGGTGTCATCTTTTTTACCTTTCCTGATTTGTAATAAAATGCTTTCCACTGTTCATGGTTACATGTGATGTTATTGATGAGTTTTGGTAGATGATTTTGATTTTCAGATGACCATGTGGTTTTTCCTTTATAAAATGTTAATGTAGAAAATTAGAGTAATGGATATTTGTCCAAATGATGCAGAAACATTGAAAGAGTCAAACTGCTCAATAACACGCCATTTGTAAGTCTGCTAGCAAGGCATGAGAATTCTAGGTATTCTACATCTCCATCCATACTTGGTATTATTGTCAATATATTTAATTTTAGTCATTTTAGTGGGTACGAAGTGGTATCTCATCATTTATAAACTTATGAGCTCTATAGTTCCTGCTGGAAGTAAAACTAACAAAAGCAACTGGTGTAGGGTGAGCCACACCAAGGTGTTTGTAAACAGGTAGATAAATCAACTTGCATAGCAGTAGCTCAATCCAAAGTCAGCATCATAACACAGATTCC
Organism: Neotragus moschatus; assembly: GCA_006410615.1. Lineage (NCBI taxonomy): Eukaryota > Metazoa > Chordata > Mammalia > Artiodactyla > Bovidae > Neotragus > Neotragus moschatus. The sequence continues at coordinate 285,574 of SJYA01000905.1, read as the reverse complement.
AAAACTACCATGAAGGACTGTTCCGAGAGCTTTGTGAATCCGTTCTCTGTAAATTGTATCATANGCAACTGGTGTAGGGTGAGCCACACCAAGGTGTTTGTAAACAGGTAGATAAATCAACTTGCATAGCAGTAGCTCAATCCAAAGTCAGCATCATAACACAGATTCCAAAACTACCATGAAGGACTGTTCCGAGAGCTTTGTGAATCCGTTCTCTGTAAATTGTATCATAATAATTTGTGAGTCAATTGTTTATAAACTAAATTAATAAAATTATAACTTATGTGGGTTCTTGGGGGGGTCCCTTTAAAAAAGAGTTTCCTGTGGTAGCTAAAACACCAGCAGGGCTCTGAGAGCTAACCTATGCAACCCTGGATAAACTCTAAAATCTGAGCCTCAGTCTTCATACCTGTGAAGTGGGACATTAGTAGGATCCACAGAACAGGATCATTTTGAGAATGAAATAAAATAATTCATGTCAAGTTTATTCCAGTGCCTAGCTTGGAGTATATGCTTATTAAATGTTTGGTTGTGGCTACTTATCAAAAAGTTGAGATATTGGTTGCTTCACTAATAGGGGACAAGTAAAGCAGTCATGCAAGTCCCTAGCAGATACATAGTAAAAACTGAACAAAATGCAAAACAAAATTTTAAATGTCTAAAAGTATTCCAAAGTGGACCAAAATCAGAGCAAAGTTTAGGCTTGAGAAACTGCAAGTAGAAACGGTAAAAACTGCACAGACTGCGCTTCTTGACCCAAGAAGCTGCCAAAAGTCATAGCCAAGGTCAAGGAAAAAACAATAAAGTTAAAGAAAGCTGTTACATAATGGATGGCCCTGGACCCTGTCTAAAGTAACAGTGTTATAAGTGGTGTCTTTAGTTGTACAGAAAAGGGGAGAGGAAAAGAATTATTCACCCAGAATCACGCAAAGACTCTATACATGGGAGACATTTATAAATAAATTAGTGAAAGGATTGCATGGTCGGGCAGTGACCATTCATTCATTCATGTGTTACTCCTCTCCTTGTTTGTTTAATCAACAAATTTTTACCAAGCATGTATAATTTCATTACTAAATGTTAGCACTATAAAGATGCTACTAAATGTTAGCACTGTAAAGATAATAGTGGAATTTCTAGATTTCTATTATTTACTCTCTAAGACACAGGCTTGACCAAATTCAGAGATGACTTGAAGGCTCTGCCTCAAAATCTTGTACCCTGTCATAGCTTCCACCTGTGTCAAACCAACACCTGCAGCAGACAGAACGCCACAGCTCCGGCATTTACCTTGAATTTATATCCACATGCGTAGACATGGCTTCCCTGGTAGCTCATCAGTAAAGAATCTGGCTGCCAATGCAGAAGATGCAGTTTGATCCCTGGGTTGAAAAGATCCCCTGAGGAGGAAATGGCAACTCACTCCAGTATTCTTGCCTGGAAAATTCCATGAACAGAGGAGCCTGGTGTGCTCAGTCTATGGGGTCGCAAGAGTAGGACACAACTGAGCATGCACACGCCTCTGCCTCCACAGACCTAACAGAGAGGGGCTCATTTCAGTTCAGTCGCTCAGTCGTGTCCGACTCTTTGCGACCCCACGAATCGCAGCACCCCAGGCCTCCCTGTCCATCACCAACTCCCGGAGTTCACTCAGACTCGCGTCCATTGAGTCAGTNAGCCTTGACGTACTCCCTTTCCTATTTGGAACCAGTCTGTTGTTCCATGTCCAGTTCTACGTCCATGATTATCAACCTGGCTGTATGTTAGATCCACCTAGGAGCTTTAAAAACTCTAAGGCTCCCACTGTTTCCAGATCAACCACATGCAAACCTTTGAGTGTAGGACCCTGACATCAAAACCTGTAAATCTTCCTAAATGATTCATGATGTAACCAGAATGGAGATTGAACACTAGGCTGGCTTAGTTGCATCAGAACAAATGAGAATGGCTGGATGGTCTTCCAGGGAGCAGGAAGGTGGGGACTGANACCACATGCAAACCTTTGAGTGTAGGACCCTGACATCAAAACCTGTAAATCTTCCTAAATGATTCATGATGTAACCAGAATGGAGATTGAACACTAGGCTGGCTTAGTTGCATCAGAACAAATGAGAATGGCTGGATGGTCTTCCAGGGAGCAGGAAGGTGGGGACTGATATTGCTACTGATAATGAAGGGGTTTCCCTGGTGACTTAGATGGTAAAGAATCTACCTGCAATGCAGGAAACCTGGGTTTGATCCCTGGGTCAGGAAGAGCCTCTGGAGAAGGGAGTGGCTACCCACTCCAGTATTCTTGACTGGAGAATTCCATGGCAAGAGGAGCCTGGTGAGCAGCAGTCCATGAGGTCACAAAGAGTCAGACATGACTGCGTGATTGATAGTGAGTCAGGGTAGGCTAGACACAGGAGGAAGGCATTATGGTCCTCCCCCATGGGGGGAGTTTGTACCTATCAGGAAGTGTTGTGGGCTGAATCGTGTCCCCTCAAATTCCTATGCTGAAGTCCTAACCCCCACTCCTCAGAATGTGACAGTACTGGGAGACAATGTCCTTACAGAGGAGATAAGAGGGAGGCGATATGCAATATGACCATGGGGCTTACAAGAGGAGCAGATTAGGACACAGGCCCGCAGAGAGGGGAGAGCATCTGGACACAGAGTGGGAAGGCGGCCACCTGTAAGCCAAGCAAAGAGGAAAGACCAACCCTACCGACATCTTGATCTCAGACTTCTAGATTCTAAAACTGTGTGAAAGTAAATGTCCGTTGCTTAAGCCATCCAGTTATGGCAGCCCTAGCAAACTAACATAGGAAGCACAGGCTCCATTTGATGATATGGCTCTCTTGTTACAGCTACTAAAACATAGTCCTGGGAACTTTTCTGGTGGTCCAGTGGTTAAGACTCTACCTGCCAATGCAGGGGACGTGGGTTGGATCCCTAGTCCAGGAAGATTCCACCTGCTGCAGGGCAAGTATGCCTGTGTGCCACAACCACCAAAGCGCACGTGCTCCAGAGCACACACTCCACAACAAGAGAAGCCACCGCAATAAGAAGCCCACATGCTACAGCCGGAGAGTAGCCCCTGCTCTCCACAACCAGAGAAAGCCTGCATGCAGCAACAAAGACCTAGTGCAGATAAAAATAAAATAAAATTATTTTTAAAAAATATAGTCATAGTAAAAACAAAAAATCTAACAGTGGAAAATGGTATGGAATGAGAATTTTAATTTCTATTTTCTTCTCTGAACTCTCTGTAATAATTCCCCTGAGGTAAATACTGTTGACAGTTTTATATTAAATAATATCACGTGAAAGCATCCAGATGTATTTCTTGACTACACAGTGAGCACTGATGCCTTCTACGTGGCAGACCTTATGCAGCTGCCATACAGAGGAAGACACTACATTATTCTGAACCCCAGTGCTGGCCACGTGATGGTGCCTGGCTTCCCTCTCAGGGGTCAGGGCCCCCCAGCAGGAAGGAGGAGCATACTGGAAAGCACACACTGGGGGCCAGATGGGAATGAACACAGTTGTTATTTGGAGGAAGCCAAAGCAATCACCATCAAAGGGCAAGAACCAACAGGAATTAAAATTTATGCTTAGTCATGGAGGAAAGACACTTAGCCAGCCACTGCTCTAGGACGAGGACCAGGCCATGGATGAAGTCAAGGTGGGAATTGAGGAGGTGCAAGGGTCCCCAGCAGGAGCTGCAGGAGAGAGGGTTCTGCAGCTCTAGGCTGTGAACAGGGTGGGGTTCAGGGTGTGACAGTGTGGCCTTGGCAAACCAACAGGCTTCGGGTCTCGGGGCGTCTCTCAGGTGACAAATATACAGACATGGGGAGTCTAGCTGACATCATCCTGAACAATTACAGCCACGGGAGGTCACACCCAGATCCCATGGAACACAGAGAAGGAGTTAGGGAAGGAAGTCAGGAAGGTGATGTGGAAGAGTGAGGCTGAACTCCGTCTTGAAGAAGAGACACTGACCAGATGAAGGTGTGGAAGGACATTAAAGGAAGGGGAAGCATAATCAAAGCCAGGATGGCCTGAGGGAAGAGGGTATGTCTGCAGGACAGAGAATATACGGTGCAGTATGATTATAGAGGGTCTGGAAAGGTACCTAGGGCCAGGCTGGACAGCACCCATCAGATGCAAGTGTGGGCCATGTCCTGAGGAACTGTGATCGGAGGAGAGAGGTACCGAATCTGGGCTGCAGACGCTGATATACCTGATCCTCTAGGGGCAGTGCGGCGACAGGCTTGCATCTGGGGAGAGCACGCCAGCAGTGGGCAAACACATTTTATCCTCAGCCTCCCTCTCACCTTCTCCACAGTTGCAGGAGCTTTCCTGAGCTCTCTCCTCTCTTCTGCTTCTACAGCTCTTTTTCCCCAAGTAGGTGACAAGGTGGACCTGCCCCACTGCTCCAGGCCCTGGAAGAATGCCCGGCACAGACTGCCCACCGTGGGTCACCATGATGCCTGAAAGACACGGAATAGCTGCAGCCCGGCTATAGCCGTGAGCCCCTCTGAGTGTATACAGAAGGAAGCACACGGGCAGAAGTATGCCCCTGCTCCACCTTAACAATTCCAGTTACACACTGAGCACTGAAGAGTCTGATAGGACGAAAACATGTGGGCAGGTCTCCCTGGGGTGTTCTTTAGGCTGGAACCAAGGCCCTTCTCTCTCTCCAGGATTCTGTGAAAGCCATTTCACTTAACTTTCCCAGCATGTAAGACACACCCTCTCCAGGGTTATCTCTGGTCAAGGATCAAACAATTGCTACCCACTGTCTCTGCGGAATGAAATGCTTCTATTGAATCAAAACTGACACAGTGGCACTAAACAGATAGGCGTGAGACTGGGCCACGGGAGGCCCAGTTATCTGGAACATTGCTCCTTACCCAAGAAAGATGCATTTATCTGAGTACTGTGACCATGTACTTTGAGATAAAATTTCCTAGGGAACCCTTCATATCAGCAGCGACTCTCCATCCCTGAACTTAAGAAAAAAAAGAAGTATGTGTTTCTTTGCCTTATTTGGCTAAGAGGAAGTGTATAGTGTAGCGGGAGGGGGAGGGTTTGAAAGCGCTTCTCCAGCTTGTGTCCTGGTCCCCAACCTGACCACTGGAAAAGGAGCCATGAGATGTATCGGTGGAAACCACCTCTTGAGGGCCCTGAAAGGCCACCTCCCTGTCCCCTCCTCCCAAAAAGGACTTCCCCAGTGTGTTTAGCACACAGCACAGTAAGCATGATGGTTAGCTCTATGTGCCAACTTGGCTAGGTCACAGTACCCAGATATTTGGTCAAACAGAATACTAGTCTAGATGTCACTATGAAGGTGTTTTTTCAGATTAGATTAATGATTACCTTTTGAACTGTGATGTTGGAGAAGACTCTTGAGAGTCCCTTGGATTGCAAGGAGATCCAACCAGTCCATTCTGAAGGAGATTGGCCCTGGGATTTCTTTGGAAGGAATGATGCTAAAGCTGAGGCTCCAGTACTTTGGCCACCTCATGCGAAGAGCTGACTCATTGAAAAAGATTCTGATGTTGGGAGGGATTGAGGGCAGGAGGAGAAGGGGACGACAGAGGATGAGATGGTTGGATGGCATCACTGACTCGTTGGGTGTGAGTCTGAGTGATCTCCGGGAGTTGGAGATGGACAGGGAGGCCTGGCATGCTGCGATTCATGGGGTCACAGAGAGTAGGACATGACTGAGCAACTAAACTGAACTGAACTGAACTGAATGATTACCATTTAAATCAGTAGAATTTGAGAAAGCAGATTACTCTCCTGAATGTAGGTGGGCCTCAACCAGTCAGTTGAAGGCCATAAGAGAAAATGACTGAGGTTCCCCAATGGCAAAGGAATTCTGACTGGAGTTGTGACATCAGCTCTTTCCTGGGCCTCTAGCCCACCAGCCTGCCCTGCAGGTTTTGGACTCCACAACTTTGTGTGCTAACGCCAGAATTTCTGAAACAGATATATGAAAAAATGTATATACACCTTTAGGTATGCATGTGTGGGTATTAATGTGTATGTATATGTGTGCATAGTGCATATACGTGCTTGTATTTCCCAGTTCTCCCTAATGAAAGCATCAAAAAGGGAGTACACTCCAGCAGCAACAATGAGCACCCTTAGGGCCTGGAGAAGGCAATGGCACCCCACTCCAGTACTCTTGCCTGGAAAGTCCCATGGACGGGGGAGCCTGGTGGGCTACAGTCCATGGGGTCACTAAGAGTTGGACGCGACTGAGCATCTTCACTTTCACGCATTGGAGAAGGAAATGGCAACCCACTCCAGTGTTCTTGCCTGGAGAATCCCAGGGATGGGGGAGCCTGGTGGGCTGCCATCTATGGGGTCGCACAGAGGCGGACATGATTGAAGTGACTTAGCAGCAGCAGCAGCAGGGCCTGGATAGTGGTGTCTCATACTCCTCACAAAAACTGACTAGGACTACTCAGAAAAATGGCTGATTTGAAGATCAGGGCAGGGTCAGTACAAGATGAGCCTGGAACATATTAAGCCAGAAAGAAAGGAAGAAAGTGTGCACAAAAGATAATGGAGCATTTGACAAGGACTTGGGAAGCAGGGCAAAGTCTTCATAATGGTACAACTGGAGCACCAGCACATTACATACAATAATAAACCCTTGGAAAATGGGACTGAAAAATCAACCCATATCGCTGATTTTAAAAGGCATATGCATAAATAGAGGAGACGGTTACTCTGCTTACAGTTGAATGCTGAGGGCCAAATGGCCAATGTGCAGGGAGAGCTGGAGAGGGAACATTATCATTGTACAGCCACGGAGTGGAGAGTAGATCAGCAAGAAGCATCCATGGATTTTCTATCGAGGGGGAGGTTTTGATGAGGAGCAGGACACTTGTATGTGTTACAGTGTCTCCTCATGAACTGCTTATGAATTCAAGGGAGAAAATAAAACCTAATAATTATGTAGCAGAGATCAGAATTACCTCCACCAGTGAATAATGTGTGTCTCCTAACACATTAGCCCACGAAGGACAGAACTTCACCAGCACAGCATTATGGCCAGCAATGCATAACCCCAGTAAAATCACCGAGAAGCATCAGGCAAACACAACATGATGAGTGCTCTATTTTTAAAAAGAATGGTGCATGGATGGGAGGGGGCACTCTGTTTCTCAAATGTCAATGTCATAAAAGATGACAAAAGGCTATGATAGTGTTTCAGACTAAAGGAGACCAAAAGATCATGACAACTAAATGCAGTATCCAACCCTGCACTGAGTCCCGTGGAGGAGAATGAAGTGCTGGGAAGAACATTATTAGATTGACTGACAAAATCAGGATACAGCTGCCAGATTAGATGAAAGATTACATCAATGTAAGTTTATAAAGTTGATACTGTACCATGGTTATGTAAGAAAATATTCTATTCTTAGGTAATACACACTGATATATTTAAAGGGAAAACACCATATGTAATTTACCTTCAACTGGCTCAGAAAAAAGAATTCTATATTTACATATGTATGTATGTGTCTGTACATACACAGAGATGGATGAATGGGTGGGGGTATGGGTGGATGGATGGGTGACTGGGTGGGTGGATGTGTGTGTGGATGGATGGATGGGTGGATGAATGGATAAAAGAGGCAAGGAGGGAGAGAGAAAGAACAAAGTTCCTGGGGGAAAGAGAACTCTATGGGGAAGAGAGACATTTGTTCCCTGTGTCTGTAGCAGCGTGTGTTCTCAGGCCATGCCCACAGTAAGGCTGGATGAACTAATCATTTGACCTGAAGAAATAACCAAAAATATATGAGGTGAACTTGGGGCACCGGTTAGAATCAGATCATTTAGACCAAGTGAGCACATCTAAGGCACTAGCCCCCTCTCAGGGAACATGTACTATGGTGTGTTATAGACAACCTTAGCTTAATCACTGTACCAGTCAGCTTTCTAGCAGGAACAGATGGTTCACTGAAACTAGATTCCCCGAGGACAGTGTAATAAAGGATATTTACAGAAGCGAAGGGCAGAGTCAGAGAAACCAGTGAGGGGAGATGCAGCTCCCCATGAAAAGCAGCAGTGAGGAGCCGGTGCTATCAGAAAGCAAAGCAGAAGGAGGGAGCAGTTACACAGAGAAGAGCTGTGTCGAGACCTGGTCTGGCCATCTCAGAGGAGCCGAACGCTCTGGAAAAGGGGTGCACCCGACTCTGCAGCCAACCCTTCGCAATCCAGAAGGGAGGGACCACAGAGGACAGACACCTCGATCGCACTTTCCTTACAACCTCTGGTCTCCCTCCAGGGTCTCCAATTGGCTGAATCCTCCTGGTAGCTGGTGGGCAAGCCTATTGATGCGGTCTACAGAGGTCAGTTTCCCATGGGAAAGGATGCGGTAGAGGAGGGTGGAGAACAAATCTACAGGGGAGATGGACTTAGCAGTGATCTGGGGCTACGATGAATGTTTAACTTTGCAGGAACACAGAAAGCTGACATTCAACATCACCAAACAAAAGAGTTCTGATTGTATGTAGAAGATTCTTGGAACTGGAATGGTCAAAGAGTTCGAAATGAAAGTTTAAAAAAAAAAGTGCTGTTTTCCTGAATACTGGAAATAAGACTTCTAAAATCCATATTTTTCCTTAAGTAATTTTCCAAATTGTCAACCACAGCCAGTAGGAAATAATCATAGGAGAATTCATTAACTAGAGAGCAGCAAAATTGAACGTGGATGGAGAAATTCTCCCATTCATTTTCCCTGGAAGTAGAATACCTGTCAGATTTGACAAAAAGGTGGTAAGTTTCTGCAGTGCTCCACCGAAGTGTGGCCCTGGGTCTGGCGTGTATTCAGTGGGCTCTCTGCAGAGGGAAGGGTACAAGGCAGGATCTAGACTGCACAGCTTGTTCACAGAGGAAATTCAGGGGGCAAGATAAAGCNTTCATTTTCCCTGGAAGTAGAATACCTGTCAGATTTGACAAAAAGGTGGTAAGTTTCTGCAGTGCTCCACCGAAGTGTGGCCCTGGGTCTGGCATGTATTCAGTGGGCTCTCTGCAGAGGGCAGGGTACAAGGCAGGATGTAGACTGCACAGCTTGTTCACAAAGGAAATTCAGGGGGCAAGATAAAGCTATTGACTCAAAGATGAATCACAAAATGAGAAGTTGAGAGGTCTGGAGGAAGAGCAGGGGCGTGATGTATGACAATGTGTGGCCAGTGTTTCAGGACCCAGGCTGTGAGAGGCCAGTGCTAAGTGTCATTTGCTGTTTGTTTTGGAGGCAGGATTCACTATGGAGAAGAGGACAGACCTCACAACTAAGATCAAGACTGACCCTTCCCAGCCCATCACATCCTCTGTCATGAGACACAAGCCCATCCATGATTTCCTGACATGAAACTATACTGCTGCTGCTGCTGCTGCTAAGTCGCTTCAGTCGTGTCTGACTCTATGCGACCCCATAGACGGCAGCCCACCAGGCTCTGCCGTCCCTGGGATTCTCCAGGCAAGAACGCTGGAGTGGGTTGCCATTTCCTTCTCCAGTGCATGAAAGCGAGACGTGAAAGTCAAGTCACTGAGTCGTGTCCAACTCTCAATGACCCCATGGACTGCAGCCTACCAGGCTCCTCCATCCATAGGAGTTTCCAGGCAAGAGTACTGGAATGGGGTGCCATTGCCTTCTCCTGAAACTATACTAAGTCCTGCCTTTTCTGCCCCACCTCCCACCACTCCTTAACCACACTCCAGTCACGACGCTTTCTCTGAACACACCCTGCAGTTTAATATCACTGTGTCCTTGAGAACTGCGATAGACTTCAAGTTAAGCTGCTGTAACAAAGAAAGAATAAAATAGATAGCCTTAAATTAAAATTTTTCTCCTGAAGCAGTCCAGGGGTGAGTGGCACAGAGCTGGTAGGCCAGTGCTGCTCCCATTCTGGGATCCAGGTTCCTCACATCCTGTAATATTCTGTTACTTCCCCATCTCCTGGGGTATTACCATCATTCACGGAGGTGAAGTGGGCTTGCCTTCATGTCTGGCAAAGAAAGAGCATGGGGGAATGGCTTTGTCTCTACAGAGATGGCTTAGAAGTGGCTCACGTAACTTTTATTCATGTGCTATTGGCCTGAACCTAGTTGTATGGTCATTTCTGGCTGTAAAGGAGTCTGGGAAGTATAGCCTCTACTGATGGCCCTGTGATCTACACAAGCACATGAATGGAAGGGGGAACTAACTGTAGCTGCCAGAACCTAAGCAACAGGTCAAAAAGGCCCCACTGGCCTGCAACGGGGTACAACTGGAGCACTAAGTTATTAAGTACAATAATAAACTATTTTAAGATGAGAATGCACATTAATCCTTTTCTATCCACATCAATGATATGAAAAGGTATATAAACAAATAGGGGAGAAGGCAAGGTTCTTATTTATGATAAACATCTGCCACCAGTCTGCCATTTTCTCAGCCCAGAATGGACTTTGCTCGCCTTGATCACATCCCTGAATTTCCCTTTCTGCCCTTTTGTGACTTAGTTAAAAATAAATTTCCCCTATTCTTCAACCCCAACATTTTTTTTTAACTTCTCTTCATTATAATTATCTGTGTATAGCTTAGACTGGGAGCTGAAGAAGTTAGCAGCAAATTACCAAGATGATTCCCAAAGGAGAACATTCTTTATAAGGTCTATAAAACTCAGTTGTTGCAGCCTTCACTTGGTCACCCTTCAGAACTGTATTGCTGTTGAAGAAAAATTGTTTCCAACCCTGATCATACTTTTTCATATACTTTTAGAGTCAAAGATCTTCTGTGACCCGGAAATGGTCTCTCAGGCCACTGACTCTACTATTCCTCTTAGTTACTGTCCCTTGTAGCAAGTTTTTGTCCCACTCTCCACAATTCTACAACAGGACCTGTTCAACTTTAGAGACCAGACATCACTGTAATCACAAATGCTCTCATCTGTATCACAATAAAATGGATGTTCTGACCAGAATCTAACAGCTCATTTGTGAAATTTGTGGTGCAGAGAGTTCAGGTCCTTTGATGAAAGATCATTGAAGTAAGCCCTGACTGTTAGCTGAATGAACAATTCATTCATTGAACAAATAAGCAAATAAAGTTGGTCAATATTTAATCCAAAAGCTAGTTATAAAAGTCTCTAATTTTAAAAGATGAAAGCACCCCAATATTCATGGTAGCATTATTTACAGTAGCCAAGATATGGAAGCAACCTAAGTGTCCATTAGCAGAGGAACAGATAAAAAAGATATGGTACATATATACAACAGAATATTACTCAGCCATAAAAAAGAATGAGATAATGCCGTTCGCAGCAACATGGGTGGACCTGGAGATTATCATACTATATGAAGTAAGTGAGACAGAGAAAGACAAATCAAATATCATATGCTATCACTTACATGTGGAATCTAAACAAAATCATACAAATGAACTTATTTACAAAACAGAAACAGACTCACAGATATAGAAAACAAATTTATGGCTACCAAAAGGGAAAAATTGAGGAGGGAGGCAAATAAACTAGGAAGTTGGGATTAACAGGCACACATAGCTATTTACAAAATAGACAGACAATAAGGGCCTACTTTATAGCACAATGGAACTATATTCAATATCTCATAATAATCTATAATGGAAGAGAATATGAAAAGACTGTATAGATATTCTTTTGCTGTACACTTGAAACTAACACAACATTATAAATCAACTATACTTCAATTTTTTAAAAAAATCTAGTTACAAATAGTCTGGTTCTTTCAGTTGTTTTAAACATCAAATGCCATTTGCAGGTTACCTGTCTGCTCACAAGATTTCCATTGATCAAAGCACACTGTCATACTGCCTAAATCCAATCTTGATGAAGGGGTAGTACCGGGTTTCACGCTTTCTAGAAATCTTGGAAATTAAAAGGAATAAATCCTGTTGGATTGCTGGTGTGGAGGGTAGTCTTGGGGAATCCACTTTTTCAGGTTCTCAGGATAGTCCGGCTGTGGTTCTCCCCTAGTGCTTCTGAAGTGGTCTTTATTTAAGACTGAAGACTGACAGTGAACACAAAGGTCTCCTGTCACTTTGGAACCCACCCAGGGCTCCTACATGTGGTGGGAGGCCCTGAGTGCCAGCAGGAGCACAGGCTGGCAGCTCTCCCCAAAACAGGCTTGCTTGGGCCGGAAGGTTTAGGAGGACAAGATAAATAAGAGTAATGACGTGACATCAACGATATCTATTTGAAGACAAAACAACCCACCAGCTACACCTTGAGATCAATAGACAGCCCTGTCTACATTAATATCCACATGACGCCATAAAGATCATTGGTTCCAGTAATGATGTCACTCAGACACTGTAAGAGCCCAGATCATCCTAGATCCTGCCGTGTTCAGATGCACGTGCTTACCAAACATTGGAATACAGGCTTCCATTTTTATAAGCAGAGTCTAAACAAAAATTTCACTTTTACTCTATCCCCTGAGTTTCCTGTGTTCATCCTGTTAATGAAACCTGTTTCTTTCTAAAACAAAATAGGATCTGAAACCTGCCAACCTTCTAAACCCCTAATCTAAAGAAATACCAAGCTACTTGGCACAGTCACATTATCAAATCAGATGTTCGGTGTGTTTTTTCCTAAGAATGCTATGAAATATCCTAACACGTGAGTTTAAGTTTTTAAAGACCACCTTAAAAACTAATCATAACCTATGAATAACTACAAAAGTATCAACTGAATTATAATTTATGTCACACTTTTAATAGGGGAAGAAAACACTTTTAATAGGAGAAGAAAACACCTTTGCGGATTGATCCTGGGGAGATTTTCACATAAATAGAGACTCGGTATAGTTTAAAGTGAAAGAAAAGGTGAGGGAGGATGGATATATGCATATGTATGGCTGAGTCCCTTCCCTTCCCTGTTCACCTGAAACTCTCACAACACTGGTAATTGGCTATACCCCAATACAAAATAAGAGCTTCCCTGATAGCTCAGTTTTTAAAGGATCTGCGTGCAATGCAGGAGATCCCAGTTCGATTCCTGGGTCTGGAAGATCCCTTGGAGAAAGGATAAGCTACCCACTCTGTTAGGGGAAGCACTCTGATTGAAACCGCCCACCCTGGCCAGGAACCATGGCAACCATTTGCATGAGTTGTTTTATGACAGGAGATCCTGATAAGGTATACGGAACTAATAAGCCACCACCAACTGGAAGAGTCTGGAAAAGGTCGAAAGGAGACACCACATGTCCATCAACTTCCCAGAATCCCTCTCACTAGCATCCATCTTGGCTGAGCGATGTGTGTGCCACCATTAAAGATTCTGAATTAGAATGATTGGCAAAAGACCACCCAGAAACTAATCCCATCACCATAAAACCCAGCATTGCAAGCCACGCGGCAGAGCAGGTCTCCTGGGTTCCCTTACCCTACTGCCCTCCACCCTGGTGCCCTTTCCCAAAAAAATCTCTTGCTTTCTCAGCACATGTGTCTCCTCAGACAATTCATTTTTGAGTGTTAGACAAGAGCCCAGTTTCGGGCCCTGGAACGGGTCTGCCTTCCTGCAACAACTCTAGTATTGTTGGGCTTCCCTAGTGGCTCAGCTGGTAAAGAATCCACCTGCAATGTGGGAGACCTGGGTTCAATCCCTGGGTTCAGAAGACCCCCTGGAGAAGGGAAAGGCTACCCACTCCAGTATTCTGGCCTGGAGAATTCCATGGACTATATGTAGTCCATTGGGTTGCAAAGAATCAGACATGACTGAGCAACTTTCACTACAAAATTTAAAAACTTTTTAAATAATAAAGTGAAAGAAAAGGTTGTTGAAAGAAGTCCCAACACTCTCGTATCAGCAGCCCTCAAAGATAGTGCATCTTCAGTTCCAAACGAACACCATAAACTGAGTATCACAATAAAGTGAGTCACACAAATTTTTTGGTTTCCCAGTGCATATAAAAGTCTTGTTTACACTATATTGCAGTCTATTAAGTTTGCAATAGCATACATCTAAAAAAAAAATATTTTCTTTAATTTAAAAATGTTACTGCTAAAAAAAAATGCTAATCATTTGAACATTTAGTGAGCAGTAGTAGTAACAAAGATCACTGGTCACAGATCACCTTAATAAATATAATAATAATGAAGAAGTTTGAAACATTGCCAAAATGTGACACAGAGACACAAAGTGAGCAAATGCTATAGGAAAAATGGCACCAACACACTTAGTCGGTGCAGGGTGCCACAGACCTTCAATTTGTAAAAAACTAAAACAGAAAACCACAGTATCTGAGAAGCACGATAAAACAAAGCATAATAAAACACGGTCTACCTGTAATGANAGTGGGCTGCAGTCCATGGGGTTGCTAGGAGTCGGACATGACTGAGCGACTTCACTTTCACTTTTCACTTTCATGCATTGGAGAAGGAAACGGCAACCCACTCCAGTGTTCTTGCCTGGAGAATCCCAGGGACGGGGGTGCCTGGTGGGCTGCTGTCTATGGGGTCGCATAGAGTCAGACACGACTGGAGCGACTTAGCAGCAGCAGCAGCAGTTGAGAGTTATGTTTTATTTGGTGGGAATTTTTAGGACTTCAAGCCCAGGAGATAGCAGCTCAAGTAACCTGAGAGAACTGTTCTGAGGAGCCTGGGGGGAGGAGAAAGGTAAACTTGTAATAAGGGGCAAGCAGTCTGAAAATCAAAAGATTATTGTTAATTAAGGAAGCCAGATACCTCAAGTTAAGGAATTTAGTGCTTTTCTATGTATGGGAAGATGCAAGACGCATTTCCTTCATATGCATCTCAGCTATCTGGGGCCAGCGCTCACCATAGGGAATGGCTGACTCTGCCAGAGAGCAGGTATTATTCCTGGGCTCAGAAATTCACATTTGGAGGGCTGGAATCCCTGATGGCTGTGACATCCTTGTTTATTGGTATGATAGGAAATACTCCATTTCATAGGAACTATATACTGAAGAAACTATTCTTGAAGAGCTTCATCTGCCCCTGGCACCTGACTTAGCTGATGAGGCTCTAGATTTGGAACTGATGCTGAAACAGGAAGAAACTTTTGAGGACCTTGTCAAAGGGTGATTGTACTTTGCATGTGTGAGGGTGAGAATCATTGGAGGCCAGGGCTCAGACTGTAGTGACCACCCTTTTCAATGACCTCCAGTAATTCCTGCCTCCTGGTTTCATGTCCCTATTGAGGTCTCTACCACCATGAATAGGACTGATCTGTAGAAAACAAGCAGAGCATGACTTCCAAAAAGATGCTGTTTCCACTTTGCTCTCTCTTGGATCACTTGCCGCAGAGAACAGCTCTAGACCTCTGGAGAGGCCCAGGAGGTGAGGAATCAAGACCTCCAGCCAACAACCAGCACTAACTCTTAAAGCATGCATGGGAGCCACCGGCAAAGCAGAACCTACAGCTCCAGTCAAGTTTTTAGATGACCACAGGCCTGGCCAACAGCTTGACTAAAATCTCATGATGTATCCTGGGGCAGAGCCATCCAGCTAAGATGTCCCTGGGTTCATTACCCACAGAAATTGTGTGAGATAATACATATTATTTTAAGCCACTAAGTTTTGGGGTAATTTGTTATGTGCTAATAAATAATTCAGCCCTATTTCATCATATGAATATACCATAATCCAGTGTTGATTTAGATTTAATTTAATTTTAGATTTCTTCTAATTTTTCATCATTATAAATACTACTATAATGAACCTGATAAATAATGCTACTATGAAGAACTGAATAAATAATAAATTGTCTGAATCTCTAATGTGAATAGATTCTTAAAAGAGAGATGACTAGATGTGAGTAGTTTATGTTGATAGCTGCATTATATAAAAGCATGCATTTTACTGTAGCCTCAGTTATGCTTTTCAAAACCACACGACAAGAATATCCATTATCAATATTCTCATTTAACACTACATTGGAGTAGACACACTTAGGAAAGAAAATGAAATTAAAAGCATAAATGTTAGCAAGGAAAAACTTAAACCTCCACTATTTTTATTTGATATGATGAATATTTGAAAAACACAAGAGGAACTACTGAAATGCTATTATAAATGATATGAGACCCCAATAAGTTAACAAGAAACTAAAGAACTTCATTGCTACCCTAGATGCATTCAAGACACTTTGGACAGAGGTCTGACCAAGTGCGATTATGGGCACCAGTAGGAGGAAAACTTGAGCTGCCTCTTGACTGTATCCTACTGAATTCATGTCACCCAACAAACAAGTTCAGTTCAGTTCAGTTCAGTCACTCAGTCGTGTCCGACTCTTTGCGACCCCATGAACTGCAGCACACCAGGCCTCTCTGTCCATCACCAACTCCCAGAGTTCACTCAGACTCACGCCCATTGAGTCAGTGATGCCATCCAGCCATCTCATCCTCTGTTATTCCCTTCTTCTCCTGCCCCCAATCCCTCCCAGCATCAGAGTCTTTTCCAATGAGTCAACTCTTCACATGAGGCGGCCAAAGTACTGGAGCTTCAGCTTTAGCATCATTTCTTCCAAAGAAATCCCAGGGCTGATCGCCTTCANCTGTCATTCCCTTCTTCTCCTGCCCCCAATTCCTCCCAGCATCAGAGTCTTTTCAAATGAGTCAACTCTTCACATGAGGTGGCTAAAGTACTGGAGTTTCAGCTTTATCATCATTCCTTCCAAAGAAATCCCAGGGCTGATCGCCTTCAGAATGGACTGGTTGGATCTCCTTGCAGTCCAAGTTACACAAATACAAACAATAATGTCAACTGTATAACACCTGAGTATTACATATACACCTCTCAAATTTTGTTGCTGATTTTGAAACTACAACTCGCAAGAAGGAAACAAGGAGACTGAAGCAGTTTGTCAGCCTGCACTACCTCATACCTTTCCTCAATCCCTGTAGCTTCGCCTACTCCTTCAGATAATCTTCTCTGCGACTGACAAGCCAGGTCTTCAATGTTTAGCACCGTGCTTCCTGAGCCCCTGCTGAGTCACTCTCCAACTCCTGGCAAGCTCTTCCTTGTGAGAGCTTCTGCTAAGCTCCAATCCTGAAGCGTATGTTCAAGCCCCAAAACTGAATCAGGCCGACACTGCTAACTCAATTGTCCATGGTTCCAGGGCCTAGGAACAGGGGTATCTTGAGGCTGTATCACAAACTAGTGGTACCATGAACTTGAGGTCCACACTTCTTTACCAAATCAGCTAGCAAGAGGCAAAATTCATCAGGGCTTGTAGCCTTTGCTCACTCTACGGCACATTCCCTGAAGAAAACAGCAATGATTGTCCATTTTGGATAAAAATGAGAAAGGGGAAAGGAAGGACAAAGGGTACGTCCGATGTGCAAACAGCAAATCTTTGGAGTTGAGGACTGAATGTGATCTCNCTAGCAAGAGGCAAAATTCATCAGGGCTTGTAGCCTTTGCTCACTCTACGGCACATTCCCTGAAGAAAACAGCAATGATTGTCCATTTTGGATAAAAATGAGAAAGGGGAAAGGAAGGACAAAGGGTACGTCCGATGTGCAAACAGCAAATCTTTGGAGTTGAGGACTGAATGTGATCTCACTTGGCACTCTGGGCTCCACTGCTGGGCTCAGAGCCCAGACAGGAATGTTCTCTATACATGTGACCTTCCCGCCAAGTCTGACAAGTATTCCTAAGGCTAAAATGTATTAAAACAGGAAGAGATTGGGGGTTCATTCCTGTAGCCTCTGACCTCAGAGAACTGAGTGCACCAGCACAAGGAGCCTCCTGATCCCTCCTCCCTACCTCACCCCACCCTGGCTTCCCCCACCCCACAAAGGCAGGGGGCACAAGCAAAGAGGAGGGGTCTGCAAGTGGCTTTTCAGCACACACAGAGAGAAGTAGCTCTCCACAGGCCAGGAGACAAGTTGGCAGAAGCCCAGATGAGCTTTTTGCAGTAATGCATGTGCTCTTTCTAAAGTGAACCAGAGCTCATACCCTCCAGTGTCAGCAAGTAAAGGTGGGGCTTCTGAGGCCCTCTTGTCCTTAGCTTGGCGAACTTACATGGCTGAAGCACAGGCCACGTTCACTCATATGAAACTATGACCTAGGCCTACAGAGAACAGAGCAACTGATTTTTCAATGCTTTGTTGTTGGTTAGTCACTAAGTCCTGTCTGACTCTTTGTAACCCCATGAACTGCAGCATGCCAGGCTTCCCTATCCTTCACTATTTCCCAGAGTTTGTTCAAACTCATGTCCATTGAGTTGATGATGCCATCCAACTATCTTATCTTCTGTCACCCCCTTCTCCTCCTGCCCTCAATCTTTCCCAGCATGAGTCTTTTCCAGTGAGTCAGCTCTTTCTATCAGGTGGCCAAAGTACTGGAGCTTCAGCATCAGTCCTTCCAATGAATATTCAGAGTTGGTTTCCTTTGGGATTGACTGTTTTGATCTTGCTATCCAAGGGATTCTCAACAGTCTTCTCCAACACCACAATTTGAAAGCATCAATTCTTAGGCACTCAGTTTTCTTTATGGTCCAGCTCTCACATCCATACATGACTACTGGAAGAACCACAGCTTGGCTAGATGGACCTTTGTTGGCGAAGTGATATCTCTGCTTTTTAATATGCTGTCTAGGTTTTAAATGCTTAGGAATAGAGAAAATATGTGAAAGTCCTCCTCAGCATTCACTGTCTATGGTGCTATCAAAATATCACATCCCTGGGTCTCCAGAGTCTGATTTTCCATCAGGTTTCATAACACCTTCCAGGTTCTCCATTTACCTCATGAGATATTAAGGAATTCACAAAACAGATTTACAATTAATTTTATTTTGAATGAATGTACAGCAGATCACATTTGGTGAGTCAGAGAGAGGAAATTTGAAATAAAAATAGAATGTGGTGAACTAAAAAACACCAAAACCCATGGCTCTCCAGACAAAACTGGCATTTAAACGGATAGAGAGGAGAAGAGTGCGTCACTGTCCTTTCTGAAGGTCATAGATGTTTGTAATTCTTCATTTGGGGCTTTAACCTTGACTCATATTAAATTTCAAAAGCACAGGTTCAGTCCACGATGCATTTTGATTCAGCCTCTCCTGTGTGCTTGGCACCAAGCTAGGCACCAGTGATACACAGGAGAGTAACACACATCTGCCCAGAGGAAAAGTTGAGAAGATGACATTCTTGCTATTTTGCGAACAAAAAGAAATAATGCTCTGTGTCAGTACAGCAAACATTCTGGAGAGCTGACTATAAGATTCTGTGTGAGGCCCCAAGAACCCCCCGACAGATAATGCCAAGTTGCAAGTGGTTTTTTAAAGCCGTACTACATATTCACTTTGTGANAAGAGGAGGGGTCTGCAAGTGGCTTTTCAGCACACACAGAGAGAAGTAGCTCTCCACAGGCCAGGAGACAAGTTGGCAGAAGCCCAGATGAGCTTTTTGCAGTAATGCATGTGCTCTTTCTAAAGTGAACCAGAGCTCATACCCTCCAGTGTCAGCAAGTAAAGGTGGGGCTTCTGAGGCCCTCTTGTCCTTAGCTTGGAGAACTTACATGGCTGAAGCACAGGCCACGTTCACTCATATGAAACTATGACCTAGGCCTACAGAGAACAGAGCAACTGATTTTTCAATGCTTTGTTGTTGGTTAGTCACTAAGTCCTGTCTGACTCTTTGTAACCCCATGAACTGCAGCATGCCAGGCTTCCCTATCCTTCACTATTTCCCAGAGTTTGTTCAAACTCATGTCCATTGAGTTGATGATGCCATCCAACTATCTCATCCTCTGTCACCCCCTTCTCCTCCTGCCCTCAATCTTTCCCAGCATGAGTCTTTTCCAGTGAGTCAGCTCTTTCTATCAGGTGGCCAAAGTACTGGAGCTTCAGCATCAGTCCTTCCAATGAATATTCAGAGTTGGTTTCCTTTGGGATTGACTGTTTTGATCTTGCTATCCAAGGGATTCTCAACAGTCTTCTCCAACACCACAATTTGAAAGCATCAATTCTTAGGCACTCAGTTTTCTTTATGGTCCAGCTCTCACATCCATACATGTCTACTGGAAGAACCACAGCTTGGCTAGATGGACCTTTGTTGGCGAAGTGATATCTCTGCTTTTTAATATGCTGTCTAGGTTTTAAATGCTTAGGAATAGAGAAAATATGTGAAAGTCCTCCTCAGCATTCACTGTCTATGGTGCTATCAAAATATCACATCCCTGGGTCTCCAGAGTCTGATTTTCCATCAGGTTTCATAACACCTTCCAGGTTCTCCATTTACCTCATGAGATATTAAGGAATTCACAAAACAGATTTACAATTAATTTTATTTTGAATGAATGTACAGCAGATCACATTTGGTGAGTCAGAGAGAGGAAATTTGAAATAAAAATAGAATGTGGTGAACTAAAAAAACACCGAAACCCATGGCTCTCCAGACAAAACTGGCATTTAAACGGATAGAGAGGAGAAGAGTGCGTCACTGTCCTTTCTGAAGGTCATAGATGTTTGTAATTCTTCATTTGGGGCTTTAACCTTGACTCATATTAAATTTCAAAAGCACAGGTTCAGTCCACGATGCATTTTGATTCAGCCTCTCCTGTGTGCTTGGCACCAAGCTAGGCACCAGTGATACACAGGAGAGTAACACACATCTGCCCAGAGGAAAAGTTGAGAAGATGACATTCTTGCTATTTTGCGAACAAAAAGAAATAATGCTCTGTGTCAGTACAGCAAACATTCTGGAGAGCTGACTATAAGATTCTGTGTGAGGCCCCAAGAACCCCCCGACAGATAATGCCAAGTTGCAAGTGGTTTTTTAAAGCCGTACTACATATTCACTTTGTAACACAGAATGAGCATCTGGGCAGATTTACTTACTTACTTATGTTTTGCTTGTGATAATATTAAAATTAGCCTATATTCCCTGATCATCTTCAGAGGAACAAGTGTTTTAAAAGCATACTGGGCAACAAGCTATAAAGGGACCGAAGAGGCTCAAGCCAAGAAATATGTCTTCTTTGTCCTACCCTTGACTCCTTCCTCTCCATGCCTTTTTTTCTTTCTTTCTTCCTTTTTTTCCCCAGATAACTTATATGCGATGCCTTAGGAATATGAAAACATTTATTGTAACCTTCATAAGTCAAAGAAGGAAAAACTTGATTTATTGAGCACCTACTAAGGGTTCAATAAGCACTAAATGTGTTTCATTAGTTATCTCTTTTAATCCTTCCTAGAGTGCTGTGAAGAAGGAATTGTTATCATCAGTTTAGAAATGAGGAAACTGAAGCACAAAAGTGTTTACATAACTGATAAAAGATAGAAGCAGAATTTGAATATAGTCCATCAATGTTAAAATGTATTTCATGGGACTTCCCTGGTGGTCCAGCGGTTGAGTGTTCAACTTCCAGTGCAGGGGTTGGTTGCCAGTTTGATCCTTGATCAGGGAGCTCAGATCCCATATGCCTCATGGCCAAAAAAACCAAAACCAAAATACTGTATTTGTTGTAACAAATACAATACGTACTTCTAAAATGGTCCACATCAAAAAAAAAAAAATCTTAAAAAAAAAAAAAAGAACTCTTTCTTCCCACAATCCAGTTCACTCTAACCTTTAAAATCCCATTTACCAATAGCTCAATAGAGAAACAGGAGAGGACCAACAATTTGCAGAAAAGGTTCTTAAGCATATTTTTTAGATGTTCGATTATACTCATAACAAGAGAAATGCAAATTAAAGGGTTACCCATCAAAATAGCAAAGCTGAAGAACACCTGGTGTGGCACTGAGCTGGCGTGGGTGGGGAAACAGGCCTGTTCACACATGGCTGGTGAAGGGAAAGCCTGATGTGAGTGCTCTGGAGTGCACTTGGTCATTCCCATCAATATTCTTCCTCTGTGACTTCATCCTTCAGGTATATGTGCACTTTCGAGAAGTGAGATATTCACAAGATTATCCACTGCAACACTCTCTATGATAGCAACAGACTGAAACTACCTGATGATCATTAACGGAAGATGTAACTTTTGTTTATCCACGCAAACAATTACACGTAACCATAAAAAGTGAGGATTATTGTGGATAAAATTTCCTAAGTGAAAAAAAGAAAGATGCAGAAGAGCAAGTGCTATTTTGCGCTTCAGTTTGTGTGGAGGAGAAAATATATACAAGTTTTTGTATAGAACTAGGCTATTAGGAAATTAGTAGCATGGCTGCCTCCAGACAGGCNCTTTCACTTTTCACTTTCATGCATTGGAGAAGGAAATGGCAACCCACTCTCCAATGTTCTTGCCTGGAGAAGCCCAGGGATGGCAGAGCCTGGTGGGCTGCCGTCTATGGGGTCGCACAGTCAGACACGACTGAAGCGACTTAGCAGCAGCAGCAGCAGTCTACCTTTCAGTGTTCAGCACAGGCATGAGCTCTTTCAGGAAGTTTTATGCTGCCCTCACGGCCTTCATTAAGGTGTCTCCTTCAAGCTCTGAAGGCAGTCAGTGCAGTCTAGCAGTACTACTGGGGCTCCCAGGTGGCGCTAGTAGTAAAGAATCCACCTCCCAGGGCAGGAGACGGAAGAGGCATGGTTTTGATCCCTGGGTCAGGAAGATCCCCTGGAGGAGGGCATGGCAAACCCACTCCAGGATTCTTGCCTGGAGAATCCCCATAGATAGGGGAGCCTGGAAGGCGACAGTCCATGGGGTCGCAAAGAGCCGGACACAAATGAAGTGACTTAGCACCGCACGTTTATAAGCAACTATGCTTTACAACATACCTTGTGTATGTGAAAAGATAAAATATTTAATTCTCATTGTTCACTTCCTACTGACAAAGGAAAAGAGTGAAAACTACAGAACTGTGATGGAACCTTGCTTGCTGTTCTAGACTTGGCTGTACCCACCTTTGGTTGGTCCCATAGCTACTCAAGAGGCCTTCTCAACTGAGTGCAAGCGACCCTCTGAAGTCGCTTCCCATGTCCCCTACTAGATACTGAATGTTTTATCAAACAGTAAGTGGTGACATTATAAATTGACAGTATGACCAGATGGATTCTGATTTTGCTTTTAATTCTTGGANTGGCTGTACCCACCTTTGGTTGGTCCCATAGCTACTCAAGAGGCCTTCTCAACTGAGTGCAAGCGACCCTCTGAAGTCGCTTCCCATGTCCCCTACTAGATACTGAATGTTTTATCAAACAGTAAGTGGTGACATTATAAATTGAAAGTATGACCAGATGGATTCTGATTTTGCTTTTAATTCTTGGATTGTGTTTAAACAATTGAAAAGTATGTTCCTGATCTTAAGAAACTAAGTGATATTTCAGTTTTCACTTTACTGAGTGTGTACAACTGTCCCATGAAGTTTGTAAGTGTACCTTTGTATAGTTTCANATTTTGAACCATGTTAATACAAAATCTATTTTTAAGTAAAATTTATTTTTTAAAGCATTAAGTAAAAGGCTTCCCTGGTGGCTCAAACAGTAAAGAATCTGCCTGCAATGCAGGAGACCTGGGTTTGATCTCTGGGTCGGGAGATCCCCTGGAGAAGGGCATGACAACCCACTCCAGTATTCTTGCCTGGAGAATCCCATGGACAGAGGAGCCTGGCAGGCTACAATCCATGGGGTCACCAAGAGTCAGACATGACTGAGTGACTAATACACATTAAGCAAAAAGTTGAAAAGCACACCAATTAATTGTCTTTCATATTTAACTTCTGAATAATAGAAGGAAAGCAATACTTTACTGGGTTACAGCTGAAAGTTGTACAAACTGCTTCAAAATCACCAACTAGCTTTCTCTTTGGTCATTTAGTCTTTGGAATTACTCCTTCCTCAAACTGCTGTTTAAGGCTATGATTTAAACCCTTTAGTTTTCTTCCTTCTAACAGTAATATTAAAATGATGAGAACAATTTATGGAAGGATCGCTATTTATAAAACTCTTGCATGTAGAGCTGTGGTTATAACTGTCTAATCTTCCTGATAATCATATACAATGTGACTATCAAGCCCATTTTTTAAGTGAACTATAGTTGATTCGCAATATTACGTTAGTTTCAGGTGTCCAACCCCATTTTAAAGATGAGAGAATAGAGACTAAGACAAATTAGTATTCTCTATTTTAATTGATTTCTAGATACAGTGGAACAGCTGATTTCTAATGTTATGGCTTTGAAAAGAAAGAGAAATTTAAAAAAAAGAAAAGGCCTCTGAAAGTGCACCAGGCCTAGAAAATGAAGATGCTGACACACAACTTAATTCCACAGAGATTATTCTATTTACTCCACAGAGATGCTTCTCACATTCAGGTGCTACTCAGAAAAAAATAATCCATGGGCTATATAAAAGATTCTATCATTTTAAAGGAAGAAAAATTCCTTAAAACAATAGCAGCCATAGGCTCCTCTCCCGTTCCTGTCAATTTCTCCGCTGCAATGTGTATAAAGCAAAGGCTCCTCCTTGACACAGGAGAGCCCTTTTTTTCCCTCACCATATGATGATAAAATCACACAGTCTCTCTCTTTACCAGCCCTTGCACTATCCTCCAGCATCTCCTCACAAGTTAGGAAAGAATCCAGGATAAAAGCCTGACATACTAAAAGGTGTATGTTTTATTACTGAAGTAAAGACAATAACAGAAACCATTCAGCCTTTGGCTTTTCCCCCCATCACTGTGCAGGAGGCTTGAAGTGAAGTTATGGTGCTTACAACAAATGCCCACAAGACTGACCTTTGATTCCCTGTTGCCCCAGCTGACATCTCCATCAGCCCGNAAGGTGTATGTTTTATTACTGAAGTAAAGACAATAACAGAAACCATTCAGCCTTTGGCTTTTCCCCCCATCACTGTGCAGGAGGCTTGAAGTGAAGTTATGGTGCTTACAACAAATGCCCACAAGACTGACCTTTGATTCCCTGTTGCCCCAGCTGACATCTCCATCGGCCCGCGTTTTCCACCTCCTCTCTCTCAGCCATAAAAGGTGTTACACCTCACTAAGGAGCTCCCAAGAGAAGGGGTACTGTTTCTCATTCTGAAACAAAAGAGATTGAAAGAGATTGAAAACAGTTTCCCCATAAATTTGCCATTCAGACTCTGGAGTTTCAACACCTAGCAGGACAGCATCCAAATTCAGACATCTTGATAAAATCCTCTATTGGTCTTGGTGGACTGGAGTGACTAAACTGCTAGTCCAAGGACAGAAGACGGCCTGAGGGCACAGGGTAAGGACAGCATGGAAATCATTTTGTTCCTCCTTTGTCTTTTGGTGGATATGAACTTTATCACTTCCACATGATTCAATCCAGAGGGACACATTGTATTTGTTACCTGTTTATGGCAAGGCATTGTCCTTGGCACTGAGGACATTGTCCTAGGCAAATACAAAACCAAGTCCTGCACTCTGGGAGTTTAATATTCTACTGGAGGATACAAGAGATATACAAGTCAAGTCAGTCGTCTGTGACGCAGAAAAAGGTGGCTCGGACGTTAAAGAACCTGCCTGCAATGCAGGTGACGCTGGTTCGGTCCCTGGGCCAGGAAGAGCCCTGGAGACGAGAACGGCTGCCCACCTCGGTACTCTTGCCTGGAGAATCCCGTGGACAGAGGAGCCTGGTGGGCTACAGCCCATGGGGTTGCACAGAGTCGAACATGATTGAGCGACTTACACCAGGGAGTGGAAACCAAGGGTGGTTTCCATTAGGGTGGCAAGGGGTGGCACCTGAGGAGTGGCCACTTCCAAAGAGATCTGAATGGAGCCTGCAGCTCCTCCAGGAGGTGGGTCCTGTGCAGAGAGAACTGCAAGGTCAAGGCTCTGAGATGGAGTAGGTTTGACAGAAATAATGGAGGCCTGCCCCAGAAAGGAAGGAGACACTGGGGAGAGTGGAAAAAAAGGGGGTCGGAAAAACTGCGGAGATTCCTAAAGGATTTCGTGGGTCATGATAAGGACTTTGGACCCTGGGAAGCCATTGACAGATTTTGAGCAGGTGGCTGACATGATATGTAAAATTATTTACATTTTAAAATGACATCTTTTGTGGTCAAAATATAAAAATGTCTTTTGTAGTTATAGATTTAAAAACTGCATGTATAGCCTTTATTATCAAACGTATCCTTAAAGATAACATTTTATGTGACAAAATATTTGCATTCATTCTAGACTTGGGTATTTCAGTGTTCTTGGTTTTTTAACTTAACTCTTTTCACAGACATGTTGAGAGTAAAAATAAATAATTTCTATTTTCCTTTTCAAGAATTACTGGATAAGGGATTTTAAAAAAACTAAAGCTGTTTTTGTTTGTAATATAAAAGACATAATTCATCTTTCCAGGGTCAGAGATGATTAATGCTTTTGCTATATACATTTATGCATCATTTTTTAAGCTGCTTAAAATATAAACATTCCTTTAAATAGTTCACTCTCACCTCTGTGCTTTGGCACCTGTTTTTATTTCTTGCCTGGAATATTTCCTCACCCTCTTATCTCTTTAAGTAACACCTAGTCTACCTTTCGGAGAAGGCGATGGCACCCCACTCCAGTACTCTTGCCTGGAAACTCCCATGGACGGAGGAGCCTGGTAGGCTGCAGTCCATGGGGTCGCTGAGAGTTGGACATGACTCAGTGACTTCACTTTCACTTCTCACTTTCATGCATTGGAGAAGGAAATGGCAACCCACTCTCCAGTGTTCTTGCCTGGAGAATCCCAGGGATGGCAGAGCCTGGTGGGCTGCCGTCTATGGGGTCGCACAGTCAGACACGACTGAAGCGACTTAGCAGCAGCAGCAGCAGTCTACCTTTCGGTGTTCAGCACAGGCATGAGCTCTTTCAGGAAGTTTTATGCTGCCCTCACAGCCTTCATTAGGGTGTTTCCTTCAAGTTCTGAAGGCAGTCAGTGCAGTCTAGCAGTACTGCTGGGGCTCCCAGGTGGCGCTAGTAGTAAAGAATCCGCCTCCCAGGGCAGGAGTCGGAAGAAGCATGGTCTTGATCCCTGGGTCAGGAAGATCCCCTGGAGGAGGACATGGCAACCCACTCCAGGATTCTTGCCTGGAGAATCCCCATAGACAGAGGAGCCTGGAAGGCGACAGTCCGTGGGGTCGCAAAGAGCCGGACACAAATGAAGTGACTTAGCACAGCACATGTTTATAAGCAACTATGCTTTCACAACATACCTTGTGTATGTGAAAAGATAAAATATTTAATTCTCACTGTTCACTTCCAACTGACAAAGGAAAAGAGTGAAAACTACAGGAACTGTGATGGAACCTTACTTGCTGTTCTAGACCNGTGACTTAGCACAGCACATGTTTATAAGCAACTATGCTTTCACAACATACCTTGTGTATGTGAAAAGATAAAATATTTAATTCTCACTGTTCACTTCCAACTGACAAAGGAAAAGAGTGAAAACTACAGGAACTGTGATGGAACCTTACTTGCTGTTCTAGACCTGGCTGTACCCACCTTTGGTTGGTCCCATAGCTACTCAAGAGGCCTTCTCAACTGAGTGCAAGCGACCCTCAGAAGTCGCTTCCCATGTCCCCTACTAGATACTGAATGTTTTATCAAACAGTAAGTGGTGACATTATAAACTGACAGTATGACCAGATGGATTCTGACTTTGCTTTTAATTCTTGGATTGTGTTTAAACAATTGAAAAGTATGTTCCTGATCTTAAGATACTAAGTGATATTGCACAGTTTTCACTTTACTGAGTGTGTACAACTGTCCCATGAAGTTTGTAAGTGTACCTTTGTATAGTTTCAGATGCCAAAATTAAAACACACACGAAAAAGACAATCTTTGGAATCTATAATTATCTCAAAATATCAGGTTTTTAAAATGCAATCTCTGGCTGTCAGGTGAAGAGGAGACCATAGGGGATGTGGTAGGCAGACTCTTACATGACCCCAAATGACCCCTACCTTCCATGTCCCTGCCACGTGCCTCCTGTGAAGACAGGGAAGAAGGCTGCACTTACAGACTCGCATGTAATGAATAGGATATGACAGAAGTAGTGGGATGACCCTTCCAAGATTAGGCAGCAAAAAGACTGGCTTCCACCCGGAGCATTCCCTCTTGCTTGCTCTTGCCCTCTCCCTCTCCCAGATCACTCACTCCAGGGGAAGCCAGCTGCCACACTGCAAGTCACCTTACGGAGGTGTCCACACAAGGTGACCAGGAACAGTGGCCCACAGTCCAAAGCCCATGGCATCTGAAGCCTGTGACAGTCACGTGAATGATCTTGGAAGCAGATCCTTCTGCCCAGTCCTGTCTTGAGCTGGAGGCAGCCAGCTCAGTGGCTCTCCCATTTCCTGACTCACAGAAACTGTATAACACTGTATGTTGTCTTGGCTATTACGTTTTGGGATAACTTGTTACACAACAGTAGATAACTCATACAGGAAAATAAGAGGAGAAGCAGAAAGATGCAACCCAATATTCATTACAGCACTGTTTACAATAGCCAGGACATAGAAACAACCTAAGTGGCCAAGGAGAGATGAATGGATAAAGATGTGGTACATATGTACAATGGAATATTAGTCGGTCATAAAAAAGAATGAAATTGGGTCATATGTAGAGATGCGGATGGAGCTAGAGTCCATCATACAGAGTTAATAAGTCAGAAAGAGACAAAGAAGCATCATATATTAACGCATGTATGTGAAATCTAGAAAATGGTACAGATGAGCAGAGCTCCAGAGCAGGAATAGCGGTGCAGATGTAGGGAACACACCTTGCGGACACAGAGCAGGAAGAGAAGGGTGGGATGAATTGGGAGATTAGGACTGACATCTATACACTACCACGTGTAACACTGATAGCTAGCAGGAATCTGCTGTATAGCACATGGGGCTCAGCTCAGTGCTCCGCGATGACCTAGAGGGGTGGGATGAGGAGTGCGAGGGAAGCTCAAGAGGGAAGTGATACATGTACACTTATAGCTGATTGAGGAGCTACAGTCCATGGCGTCACAAAGAGTCAGACACGGCAGAACATGCGTGCACACACTCCCACTCCCAGATAGCTGATTCACATTACTGTACAGCGGAAACTAANGAGCAGGAAGAGAAGGGTGGGATGAATTGGGAGATTAGGACTGACATCTATACACTACCACGTGTAACACAGATAGCTAGCAGGAATCTGCTGTATAGCACATGGGGCTCAGCTCAGTGCTCTGCGATGACCTAGAGGGGTGGGATGAGGAGTGCGAGGGAAGCTCAAGAGGGAAGTGATACATGTACGCTTATAGCTGAGTGAGGAGCTACAGTCCATGGCGTCACAAAGAGTCAGAAAGGGCAGAACATGCGTGCACACACTCCCACTCCCAGATAGCTGATTCACATTACTGTACAGCGGAAACTAAAACAACATGGTAAACAGTTATGCTCCAATAAAGAAATAACAATTTTTAAAAGACCAGTTAAAGGCCATTGCTGGAGTGGAGACAATTTAGAATACGGTAGCAGTGGCAGAAGTGGTGAGAAGCAGGCCTGGGCAGCACAAAGGAGATAAGAAAAGCAACAGCATGCTCTCTGAACCAAGAGAAGGAAAGAAAAAACACTATGGCTCCAATTTCCACTCGGTGGAGAATAACCAGCAAGTCCCACAGTGGAGCGACACATTGGCAACAATGGAGAGAAGAGTCTGGAAGGATTTGGGCTCCACTGGGAAGGTGGGGGATAAGACGTCTGAGGACATGGCCTGACCTGAGCCTTATCTAGCAGCCGGTGGCAGGGCTGAGAAATTGATCCCAGGGGTTGGGACAGAACAGTCTCTGGCATCAGCCTGAATTTACAGAGCAGAAGATGAGGGCAACAAGTCCTGAGCTCCTCCTGAATAAATACGCCAGTCCAAGTCCTACGATGGCAAATTATGAAAAAGGTATAATCTTAAGTGGTCCTCTATCAGAGCAGACCAGCAGGCACTGCCCCCACCCAGACACAGAGCAGGCTGCTGCCAGCCATGCAGCCATGGACCCTGGGAACAGTTAGCCTAGTGGTTAAGACCAAGGGTTTTGATGTCAGGAAGGCTGGGGTGGAATTCCAGCTCCTCTCTTGCTAACTGTGTGACCTCAGCAAACTTATTTAAATTCCTACAAGCTTCTACCTTCTAGACAGCAAAAGGAGGATACAAAAAGCGCATACTCCTAGTACCTTTAGTGCAACATTGAATGACTAGAAGGATTGGATAAGTATTTTCCTTTGCCACAGTGCCCGGCACAGAGTATGTTCTCAGTAAAGGAGCCCTTGAGCTGCCACGATGTGAGCTGTCGCCTGCCGCTGCTGTTCTAAGTTTCTGGAAGAACACACAGAGTGACTGAAGAAGGCAGCGTGCTCCATCTAAAAGCAAAGCTGCACAGCTGTGTCTGAGTTTGAAAACACGAAGGTACACACATCCCTGTGCAGCTATTCTTCTGGGCAAAGCTGTGATCAAAAGGCCACTTTACCCCATCCGTGAACACAGCTGCTGGTTCCATTTGCCCTCTTCTCACTCTTGATAAGCGAGCTTTTTAAAACCCCTTAAAGGTAAGTCCTGCTGCTGAGATGAAGAAGGTTCCAAAGGGACCTGGCAGATTCACAAAGGAGAGAGTCCATGGAGTGTCACTCCTTTCAAGCGCCCCTATGCACATTGTCACCACACCTGCTTCTGGCATTCAATGGCTCCTTCGTGACCCACTGATGTACGAAGAGACAACCCATTGAATAAGCAGGTCGGGAGGGTCGCTGGAGGACCAAAGGCCCACCAAGTCACCCCTGAGAAACAGGTTAAGCTCAGGGTCTGTGTGTCATGTCATAGCTACAAGGGACACTCCTGCCTGGATGGCACACCCCACACCTGGTCATTAAGGGCCCCATCACTAAGAGCTAACACATGATCTTGAAAGCAAGACAGATGCGGCAGCTTTTACATTCAAACACAGAAAGCATCACAAGCTAAGCCCACGAATACAAACTCTGCTGGAAATAGTGGTCACCGTCATGAATGATAACACCACGTGCTAAGACCACCATGAATACACAGACAATGTTACCAACAAACCCACCAAAGATATGCAAGTATACATAAAGGATGTCAAATGTTATAACAAAAAACTGAATGCTGATGTTTATAACAAGAAAGGAAACTGAAGAGAACAAAATGTGTGTTTTGTGGATACATCTAGTCTGAAAGTTCACTGTTTAGTTCAAGGCATCCATCTGAATCCAACAAAACATCATCTGCTTGGCTTCCTGTTCTAAAATGAGAGCCTTCAGAAATCTCACTGTACTTATAAATCTAAATGCTTTACGTTTAGGTCTATAATTAAGCCACGACCTCCTGCTAACATCCATAAGCAATTCATATTTAGCAACAGACTTATCAAACGTTATACAATTTGTAAATTATGTTATGTTCTTCCCCACTGTGGATCTTGGCCAGCATTCTGTCATTTCTAATCTACAGTGTCTGATTGACAGTTAAACCCAACCAGAGCTAATGTTTGTGACAGGGAAAAATAATCAGCACATCCATTCATTAGCATCCTGCTCACACATTCATTGTCAATTACAAATATTTGCTTGGGCTAAACCCTGCCACCATCATCAGAGCCATTACCACCTGTAACAGTGTGATATATTTGAAGAGTCAAGCTGCTGGCAATTCACAGCTGGGACTCAATGATCAAAACCGTTCGTCAACTAACACTTGGGTCCCAGCAGAGTATTTGGCTGGAGATAACAAATGATTATCCTAGACAATGGAACTACAAGTCTAACTGACAGTCATCTAACTCATGATTCATGAGTTTCCCAGGTATGTTTCTGGGCTGTATCCATTAGGTTTTGTTGAACACCCTCTCACTTGCTATTTGAGAACATTTTTAGGGGACATTCAAGTGCATACTTGGACCTACACATTGGGAGATAATGCAGGATTCTAGGGGGATCTCCAGATCCTACAATATGTGAAGGGAAGCTGTTGGGGCCCCACCCAGATGCCCTTTAGGGGCGACTGCACCAGCACTCAGTTGCTGTGAGTGGAGGTTGAGTGGGGATGGCTAATGACCCACAGCTGTGCCCTTCTCCTGCTCTGTCCTCTGCCACACCCAAACCATTTTGACCTGGAAGCTGTACCCTCCCCACCTTTTTTTTTTTTTTTTTAATGAAATTCTGAATTTATTTCACTTTCAGGTCTTGCAGTGAAGGTTCGGTAGTAAGATTTATACAAACCTGGGCAATATTTTTTACTTAGATACAGCAATTTAACATGTATATTTTTCTGTAATTGCACAATGGCACCGGAAGCCAGGCTCATGTAGATAGAGCTATATTTGTTTACACGTATCTTTCAAAGTAAAATCTCAAACACATTTAACAGTATATACTTCTAGTGCTGCTGATAAAACATATAGGCCAAACCTACCTACCAGGTGGATTTGAAAACTGCACTCATAAATTACCATTTCAGTGCAACCAGTTGATACTTCATTTCCAATAATATATAATATTTGGTTTGGCCAAAGATGTGTTTTACTGTCGATCTCATTGTACCATATTACATATTTTCCCCTTGCCAAGGACTTACCTACATGGAGAGGAAAGAGTAAGTCTCTGCTGTAGGGGGATGGCCAGCTTTCGNAGGTGGATTTGAAAACTGCACTCATAAATTACCATTTCAGTGCAACCAGTTGATACTTCATTTCCAATAATGTATAATGTTTGGTTTGGCCAAAGATGTGTTTTACTGTCGATCTCATTGTATCATATTACATATTTTCCCCTTGCCAAGGACTTACCTACATGGAGAGGAAAGAGTAAGTCTCTGCTGTGGGGGGATGGCCAGCTTTGAGGTGTGACTTCTCCTCCAGAGCTTGCCCTCTTCTCCCACAGAGACCACATTCCTGCTTAGTTTCCCCCCTTTCACCTTCCTGGTTCTTTCACTCATCTTCTCCAGAAAGGACTCAAAAAAATTGCTTCAAAGGGAGCAGCCATCTCAGAGTCTCCTCCTAGGAAACCTGACAGAACTTCTCTTTGCCCAGGGTGGGACTGCACTTCTTCCAGGCCACACAAGCCCTAAGCCCCACCCTGGAACGAGGTGCTATTTCCCAAATATTGGAAACAGTTGAGGCTTCCCGCTTGTGATCAACATGGCTTCCCCACAGCCTGGATAATACATCCCAAGGACTGTGTGTCCCATCCCTTCCTGGCTCAGTTCTGGCAGAATTCCTCATTGCAGCCCAGATCAAAAAAGACCTTCTCAACCTTCCCTAGAAATAAGTTAGAAAAAGACTCAAAGCCCAACAGAAAAAAACAGTCCTATGGACATGAGCTTGAGCAAACGCTGGGAGATAGTGGAGGACAGGGAAGCCTGTCATGCTGCAGTCCATGGGGGTCACAAAGAGTCAGACATGACTGAGCCACTGAACAACAAATGAATAAAAACACACCCACTGAAAGGGAAGTATGTGTGTGCTAGTCACTTAGTCGTGTCTGCCTCTTCTGCAACCCCATGGACTATAACCCACCAGGCTCCTCCATCCATGGGATTCTCCAGCCAGGAATACTGGAGTGGGTTGCCATTTCCTTCTCCAGGGGATCTTCCCCACCCAGGGATCGAACCCTGGTCTCCTGCATCGCATGTGGATTCTTTACCATCTGAACCACCAGAGAAGCCCTGAAATGGAAGTAGAGGCATAAACCATAAGAGACTCTCATTTACTCATAATAAGTGAAATCTGAATTGAAACTACACTGAGATACCATTTTTCAAATATTAAGTGGGGAAACTCTGAAATATAATTTTATTGTACCTATACATCCAGTCCAGTGATAGTGGGTTCTTCCTTCCCCCGTCATGAACAAATTGTTAGTGCAAGAAACACTCCTCTGGAACTCCCCTGTTGGAAAATGAATCTGACAAAGCTCCACAGACCCCTTTAGGGCTGTGGGTGAGAGGAGAGTGCAAACCTAGATTACTAGCCTGAACGTCAACCTCCTCAGGAATGTTACATATTTTGTTCCTTCTCCAGATCTTGAAGAACATGCTGCTTTTCTTAGCTCCTCTCTTTATCCTACCCAGGCAGGATTCTTTATTGCCAGTTTTATCTATTTCTCACTTTCACCTGAAATCATCTTTTCTTCAAGACCACAAACTATCTTGATCACATAAGGGCCATACCTTTCAGTTTGCTATCTTTTTCCCACCCATCTTGATGCAAAACGGGGTCAAATGGAGTAGGCACTTTCCTGTATTATATTGTGCCTGCTAGTTAAGGGCATAGATCCACAGATCCATGTGGTTTATTGCATTATATTTTTCAAATATTCACTTCCTCTCTCTGTAGAAGGTTTGTACCTCTTCGCCCCAATAATGCCAAGTCTGGTCTTATAACTTGCATTGGTCAGTGAAATGTGAGCAGAAATAACAAAGACCACTTCCAATCAGAAACGTCAAGACCCATCATGTGGTTCCAATCATCTTGCTATTTCCTCTACTGCAAGACCATCTCCAGATTAGCACATCTCAGGAATGGTGTGCTCCTTTAGCCTCATCCTGGAATAAAGACAAAATAGAACAGAGACACGAAGGAAAGGACACAAATGTGAGTTGAGAAATAGACCTTTGTGGTCTTAAGCCTCTGAGACGTGGGAGCCGCTTGATATTGTAGTATAACCTAGTCCAGCTGACTGCTAAATCTATAAGCTCTGATGTATTTTATTAATATTGTTTGTATCCCAAACAGCACCTAGCATAATCCCTTGCCCATGATGCACTTTTAACAAAAACGGGCTATTTTTCACTTCCTCTTTCATTTCTCTTCCCTTTTTTTCCCATTTATTATTTTTTACTGGAGTATTACTGCTTTACAATGTTGTGCTAGTTTCTGCTATACAACCAAATGAGTCAGCTATATGTACACATATACCCTCTCCCTCTTGGACCTTCTCCCATGCCCTCAGCCCACCCCTCTAGGTCGCCACAGAACACCGAGCTGAGCTCCCTAAGCAATATAGCAGCTTCCCACCATCTGTCTAGCTTCCGTTTCTTTTCTGAAAAGTTCAGTTCAAAACCATTATAAGGAGCCAAGAAAGGCAGGCATCTGACAAAGGTATAAAGAGGAGTTGTTATAGCCCAAAGCAGCGTGAGAGAGCCTGGACAGGATGAGGAGACTTGATCAAATAAGCACCTACATTAGGGATAATGGGGGTCAAGTTTCTCACTCTCACAGAAGGGAGCTACAAACATGGAAAGGGAGAAAATTAGAATAAATCCTGTTTTGTTGGATTGGAATTGGAGATATTAATGTGAACACATGGTCTTCAATATATATAGATAGATAAATAAACATAATTGTAAACATATGTTTATGTATAAATTTCCTAATTCTCTTCCCGGAAAGGGCTTGGGTATAGCAATTGCCCAATGGAAATGACCACATCCAGCACACAGGTCTTAGCTTCCAAATAGTATTCTCTACTAAAGGAATCCGGGATCCTCGGAAAAAGGGCTTCACATTCTTGAAGAGGTCAATGTCCTTATTAATAATTAAGGATTGTACTCTCCTTTCATCCACAGCTTGAAATTATTTTACACAACTTTTAAAATTTATTTCCCAATAATAGGACACCACAATAGTAGGGGTTTCACTTGACTAACAATTCAGCTGTAGGAGGGTGCATTAGACAGGGTTATCCAGAGAAACAGAAGGAACATCATGTGTGTCTATATAGAGATTTATTTTAAGAAATTAGCTCACATGATTTGGAGGCCTAGCAAGTCCAAAATCTACAGGTAGGCTGGCAGACTGGAGACTCAGGGAGGACTTGCAATTTGAGTCTAAAAGTAGTCTGCAGGCAGAATTCCTTCTTGCTTGGGAACGTCAGTCTTTTCCTATTAAGGCCTTCATCTGATTAGATGAGAGCCACCTATGCTGTGGAAGGTAATCTGTGGAAGGTTATTAAAGATTTACATTTTTTAAATACTTTTCTTAATTTTTTAATTGAAGTATACAGACATAACATATGTATGTCACAAGTTATATCTGAGGTTGTTGTTATTTCTCCCAACAGTCTTGATTCCAGCTTGTGATTCATCCAGCCCAGCATTTCATATGATGTTCTCTGCACATAAGTTAAGTAAGCAAGGTGACAATATACAGCCTTGATGTACTCCTTTCTCAATTTGGAACCAGTCTGTTGTTCCAAGTCCAGTTCTAACTGTTGCTTCTTGACCTGCATACAGGTTTCTCAGGAGATAGGTAAGGTGGTCTGATATTCCCATCTCTTTCAGAATTTTCTATGTAGATGATACCACTCTAATGGTAGAAAATGAAGAGGAACTAAACAGCCTCTTGATGAGGGTAAAAGAGGAGAGTGAAAAAAGCTGGCTTGAAACTCAACATTTCCATCTATACTCATTATAAAATATTTGCTATGTTCCCTGTGTTGTACAGTATATCCTTGGAGCTTATTTTATACTTAATAGTTTACACTTTTTAAACCTCTACCCCTATATTGCCTCTCCCCACTGGCAACTACCAGTTTATTCTATAAATCTATGAGTCTGCTTCTTTTTTGTTATATTCACTGGTTTGCTGTATTTTTTAGATTCTACATATAAATGATATCATACAGCATTTGTCTTTCTCTGTCTTATATCACTTAACATAATGCCCTCCAAGTCCATCCGTGTTGTTGCAAATAGCAGAATTTCATTCTTTTCTGTGGCTGAGTAGTATTCCACTGTGTGTGTGTGTGTGTGTGTGTGTGTGTGTGTGTGTGTATACACCACATAAAGATTAAAATGTTAATCTCACTAAAAAAAGAATACCTTCACAGAAGCTGCTAGAATAATGTTTAACCAAGTGTCTGAATACTATGACCTAGCCAAGCTGACATACGAAATTAACCTTCACAAAGGGAAAAGAGAATCCACTGTTGTTGGGTTGTACTCAGGCATAGAATAAGAGCCCACCTCTTTGGACAGAAGATCATTCACTCTGGTCTCATGTCATTCAGTATTGTGTATATTTTATCTCATTTTTTTACCTGGTTTTCACTTTTAGGAGAAAAAACAGCCTTGAACATCATCCAGCTTTGGGTCTCATTTTGCCACATAGCTAATGCATTTTGTAACTAACTCATTAGCATAACACATGTGAGAAAGTTTCTTACTGGGTATTCATGGGGTAAGAAAATCTAGGCCCATCTACTTTCCAGACCTGAATCCAAAAAGGCTAGTCTCAGGACTAGATCTTAAGATTGCCAGAGAGGAGACCTAAGACATGATGATGTTTTCACCTAAAAGTTTTTGATTGATTTTACTTAGAGCAGTCTAATCCATTCACTATAGAAAAGATCAGAGTTCAGCTATTGCAGAAATCAGCCACAAATTACTCATTCTGTTTCAGAAGATGATATTTCTTCTGCCAGGGACAGAAATAACACTCACTTTGGATCATGTGACCATGAGCAGGAAAACAGCAAGTCAGTCCTCGATGGAGCTGAGAAAGATCTTTGCTCCAATGGCTTCTAGCTCTTTGGTTTCTTGGGACTATCACCTGGGATGAGTATCTCAAGCATGAGAATGAGGGGACAGTGAACTAAGCCAGTTAACAGCCATAATGATGATGAAGTAAGTATCTATTTTATACCAGATGCTGTCCTGGATACCAGAGAGACAAGATGGCAAAACATAGCTCCTTATCCTCAGTCTAGTGGGAGCAACAGTCGAGTCACTGTGATACCTGAAGGTGAAAGCTTCATGCAAGGAGCTGACAGACACAAAGGAGAGAGGGACTAACTGTTCCTGAGGTTCTAGGATGATTTCCACAGACGAGGTGACCTTTGACTGGCACTTTGGAAGATGCTTAAGAGTCTAGCAGAAAAGATAACAGGAAATAGAGGATTCCAGAAACTGGGTGTTAATTTTTTGTTTACTTATCAGTTTTATTATAGATTATTAAACTGAGTATTAATATAGAAAATATGGTATGTACTAAAAATTATAAAGAAGTTTAAAAAAAACCCTAATGACCCATAACTTCAGCATCTAGACACAATACAGCAATAATCACTCTGCCATAATCATTTATTTTCTTTTCCTATGTATTTTATTATAAAATTGTGTTTCTTCCAGAATTATAACTTTGTATGTTGTTTATTCTCAAAACATGTTACATCATTTAAAAACTTGGTAAACTAGTATTTGATAGATTCTTAAAAATCGTACCAAGCAGATTTATCATAATGCTTGTAAGCATTGGTCTATTGTGCATTTCTGCACTCCAGGTTTTCATTCATATAAGGTGTGTTTTTGTGTGTAAACTTTCATCATATTTTAGAGGTGGAAATCCAAGGGTAAAGTATTTGAACATTGTTAATGCTCTTGATAACTAGCCATATTGCTTTCTAGATAATTTGCAACAAATCATCTCTAGCAAAGCATGAAAGTGCCTTTCTTTCTAAACTAACATCATTGCATAGAATTTTGTCAAATGGAGTTTAACATGCATTCAGTAAAGTACACTAAACTCAAATGTATAGCTATAA
This sequence comes from Neotragus moschatus, assembly GCA_006410615.1. Classification (NCBI taxonomy): domain Eukaryota; kingdom Metazoa; phylum Chordata; class Mammalia; order Artiodactyla; family Bovidae; genus Neotragus; species Neotragus moschatus. The sequence goes on along the minus strand of SJYA01000905.1, from coordinate 247,088 downwards.
TTTTTTAAATATTTGATAATGTAATAGGAAATAATTTCGCAGTTCCTCAGAAAGTTAATCATGAAGCTACTGTATGACCTAGCAATACCACTCCTGCGTATATACCCAGGAGAACTGAAAATGTCTGTCCACACAAAAATTGTACACAGGAGTTCATAGAAGCATTATTCATAATAGCTGAACCATGGAAACAATCCAAATATCCATCAACTGATGAATGGATAAACTAAATGTAGTATATCCATATAATGGAGTATTATTCAGCTATAAAAGAGAATGAAGTATTGATACATGGAAACTCCAGTACTTTGGCCACCTTATGCGAAGAGTTGACTCACTGGAAAAGCCTCTGATGCTGGAAGGGATTGGGGGCGGGAGGAGAAGGGGACGACAGAGGATGAGATGGCTGGATGGCATCACTGACTTGGTGGACGTGAGTCTGAGTGAACTCTGGGAGATGGTGATGGACAGGGAGGCCTGGCATGCTGTGATTCATGGGGTCGCAAAGAGTCAGACACGACTGAGCGACTGAACTGAACTGAATACATGGATGAACCTTGAAAACATGGTAAGTGAAAAGAGTCATACACAAAAATCTACATATTATGTGATTCCATGTCTACAAAGTGTCCAGAATAGACATATCCGTAGAGAAAGGAAGTAAAATGGTGATTTCCAGAGGCTAGGAAGGATGGGAAATGGGGAATGACAGATAGCGGGTACAGTTTCTTTTGAGAGAGATGAAAATTTCCTGGAATTTGATGTAATACAACTTTGTGAATATAAAAAAACCCACTTAGTTGTATTCTTTGATAAAATAAGAAAAATAAGATTCAAGCCATACTATGAACTGTCTTCACCATTTTTCTCCAAAGAAAGGANCAACTGAGCGACTGAACTGAACTGAACTGGGTATTAAATTTTATTATAAAGCCACAGTTGAGTAATGTTTTACGACCAGATAGACTACTCAAGAGACTAATTTCAAAGACCAGAAATATGTCAAATGCACATGCAGATTTTTGATCTAACAATACTAATTGTAGAATTTTGTCAACTATATAATATTTGCAGGGAAGCAAGATGACATATGTATAAGGTCATTCACTATATAGCACATAAATAATATCAAAAGATTAGGATTAGCCTAAATATTCATTAATAGGGACTGATTAAGTCAATTATGATTCTTCCACACAATGGAATTCTATGCATTCATAGAGAAAAATGAGAAAATTCTTTACATACTGATAATAAATAATCTCCTAGATACAAACGGTGTGCTTAGCATACCACCACTTATTTTTCAAAGAAAGGGAGAAAGAATTTACTCATGTCTACATCTATATATCTAGATATAGTCTCTATGTTGTGGCTGATAGGAAACAAAAAGTGGCAAAGGAATCCGAAACATTATCTTCATTATCGTCAAAGCTAATATCAGAGAACGAAACTCAGAAACATGTCAGCAGTAGGGTTACTCGATACTGAAACCAGAAGCAAGCAATCTCATCCACTTAAGCTGGGCCCTCATAAGCCTCTCTGAGCTTATGAGGTGAGAGCCACCCCGTACATTTTCCAACATGGAGTTGAGGAGTAAAAAGTCTTTGCTGGAGTCATCTTGGCTTTCCTTCCCTTGAAGGGAAGGACTGAACTCCACATACGAATTTTTCCTTAAACTCATCAATCATGTAGTCCACTCCATCCTTAGGAAGGAGCACAAGATAGAGTCAAAGGACAGGAGAGTTAGAAATAAACCCTCTTCATGTAAATCTTGTGGGTGAACAAGAAACCTTCTTCCCCATTCCCTGCCACAGCAGGGTAGACCAGAAGCTACTAACTAGGAACAGGTACTAGTTCAGCGGTAAAGAATCCACCTGCAGGTGACGTGGGTTTGATCCCCGGGTTGGGAAGATCCCCTGGGAAAGGAAATGGTAACCCACTCCAGTATTCTTGCCTGGGAAAGCCCATGGACAGAGGAGCCTGGCAAGATAAAGCCCATGGGGTCGCAAGAGTTGGGCATGACTTAGTGACTAAACAACATCAACAAAATTAGGTGGCTAAGAGACATGGATTGAAGGAAACCAAGCACTTTTGTATTTTTAGATTTTAAACCATAGGATTTATAATTCCCTATTCAAATAAAAATAAAAGTAAATAAAAGCATCTCTATTCTGGGCAGATAATTGAGAGCTGCCTAGAAGGTGATAGAAGAAACAAGACTGAATGCATGTATTATCTGCTTCACAACTAATGAAAGCAATGGAATTTAACCTAATTAGATGGAAAAATTTTCTCCAAAACAAGTGCCACACCCAGAAAGTACGATCTCTCCAACCATGTTCTTTTGCATGAAATAGATTGTTTGCCCATCAGGAGACCATAGGGTTCAAGAGGACAGGGGCAGACTTGATCTGTGAAGAATTGTGGATGTGGAAAGAGATGCAATGCCATCAGTAAACACCTCCTCAGCATCTGGGACTCATACAGGATGGGCACATAGCCCTGAGGACGCTCTGGGGAGAAAGCTCATGCTGACCAGTATTTCTGATGTTAAAGAATGTCTTTTCCATTGTCTCAGGGGCACATCTCCTCCCCCGATGAGGTGGGGCTGGTCACATATAATGGTGTCTGCCAGTGCACACAAACAGGCTTGTGCTGATCCCCAGCTTGTGCCTCTTCAAAATGACCTCATCTTTGCCTCTTGGACACAGACCCAATGGAGAAATGGAAACACAGCTCAGTAGCTTTCACCTTGACTCTGCTATCTGGGACCAGGGAGGCTGAGATTTTAGTATGAGTCTTAATGCTAAAACTATACGTTAGGCTTGTTTATGTTTTGTTAGTTTTCATACCCTTTTCTACTCATGTTTCCATGTTTTCAACAGACACTGAATTGTCAAACCAGGCATATTTTTAAAACATGTATTATAAATAGGTCATGAGATGCAGCCAAGGAAAATGTCACCAACTCTCAGTGGCACTGAAAATAATATTTCAGAGAATAATTGACTCAATGTGCTTCCTTGCTGAGCAGGCAAAGGCCAAGGCAATGGTGAGAGGCATTTAACATATCAAATTCAAAAAGGACATTTAGGACACCATCCCGCCCTGCCTTCCCAACTCTTCTCTCAAACCCTGCAGCATAGAAGCAGCTGCTGAACCACTGCCTCAGCCATGCACAGAGATTTACCAGGACCTCAGGAGAATGCTATGGACAGAGGAGCCTGGTGGGCTACAGACCATGGGGTCACAAAGAGTCGGACATGGCTGAGCAACTAAACAGCAGCCCCCCAGGCTTCCTGCCCCTCACAGCTATCAGAAACTGTGATCGATCCCTGGACCAAAAGAGTCAGTGATAAAGTTGTTCCTTGTCCATGCAAAACTGAGGAAAAAGGGCCCAATGCAGCTAACTTCTTAGGAAACTAAAATTGAAATCACTCTTTCATTCTGATGTTCTGATTTTCTAAATTTGTAATATTAAAATGGCCTTTTTTCACCTTATGGAGATAGTAGATGCTCGTGCCCTTTTTCTTTGTTTGTTTTTAGGGGGCCTCTTGCTAGTGACTTTTAAACTTCCATGGGGGAAATACATTATTCAGGATCTTCTAAACTTGCCTGATTATACAACTCTTTCATTGAAAAGCACTTAATAGAAACTATTCTTCCTTACTATTTTTTTCTACTAACTATTTTTGCTGGTTGCTTTTATTTTGTCCCATTTGCACAATTAAAAAGTTGGTAAACTTCCCTGTTCAATTTTAGAAATATGTATCTTACTGACCCATGAAATACAATAACCTGAAAAACATTGTTCTAAAATGTCTGCCAAAGAGGCACCACAGGTAGTTGAATCCAGTGTCAATAAAATGTGTTCAAAACAGATATCATTATAGTTGAAAACATACTTCAAATTAATATCAAAAATAACAGCGGAGGAGCTGAGCAGGTGTAAAAATAATCCTTTTAAATTGTAAATGATATGCAAACATGTCACTCCCCCCAAAATTAGGCAGGATGAGTTAATGAAAAGTCTATTTGCTATTTAAAAGTCTATTTGTTGTTATATTGTAATAGTTTTGGGTGAAGAGCTAAGGGACTCAGCCATACACATACATGTATCCATTCTCTCTCAAAGCCCCCCTCCCATCCAGGCTGTCACATGACATTGAGCAAACAACACTGTTAACTGGCTATACCCAATACAAAATAAAAGGTTCAAAGATAAAACATTTTTTAAGAAATAGAAAAATAGTCTATTTTTTGTTAATATTTCTAGCTTCACAAATTTTTTTTTTGCTTGAATAGTTTTAACAATCATCTTTAAAAAAAAAACTAAACAATTTACTTTTATTTCAACAACTTCAGTAAAGTCAGAGCAAAACATTAATGTAAGGTCTAAAACTTTTCATTCCTGTGGTCAGAAAAATTATATTTTATCCATAAATGGTAATAATGTCAGTAACAGCATAAGTCTCTACATATTCCTTCTGACATGTTTCCGTATTCGCGTCTACAACATAAAAAGCTTTAAGTCTATTTACCTGCATCCCTTACTCCCTGGACAAATTTCTGAGACAGCAGACCTTAAGTCCAACACCGAGATGTGAATGTGATCCCTAAAGGATTAGAACAATGGCTTGGGTATCATTACAGAATCACAGTATTGTACAAAAATTCAGAAATTTCTTGGTTCAGCATTTCTCAACAGTGTTTCTATTAAGTGCTTTCAGTACAAGAGTTGTATAGTCAGGCAAGTTTAGAAAATCCTGAATAATTTATTTCCCCCTTGGAAACTCACAATACACATTGGCACATTAAAGGTTCTAAGAAGTTCTGCACTAAAAACAAAAAATCCCTTCCGGCTGGCTTAATACAGTTTTCCCAGACTTTCTTTAGCATTGAACTTTCATGATTGAAACACACTCTGAGAAACAATTATCTAATTCAAGCTATTAATATTTTATTGGTTGAAAAATTAGGACCAGAGAAAAGTTGAGACTTGGTCAAGATTGCCCAAGAAAACCTTAGCAATCAGGACTAAAAACCCAGGTTCCCTGGATCTAACACAGAGCACTTTCTATTATGACACGCTGCCTTTGTTCTACCTCATAGAAACTTTGGAAATTATTATGGAAATCTTGTTATGAAAATGAAACAGAAAACTTGAGTGGATACAAAGTGTGTTCCTACCAATTTCCATTCCTTTCCAGTTGATGTTATCAGAACATTTTTGCATAGATACGGAAGAAGGGAGGCTTATAATTGGTGGATGGTGTAGGGAGATTACTTTTTCCTCAGGCTACTGTTATTCAGATTATGTTTTAATGTATGAAAAGTGAAGACAAAGATGTTAGCTTCTAAGTAAAACACTGGAGCCCTGTGTATCTAAGGATCAACATGTAATGGATTGAGAAAGTATGAACTTGGGTACTCTGTGTCATAGATTATTCTGGACATTTACCTAGCAAGAGAGCCTTAGAATACAAAATAACACACTACACACAGTGTAAGCACTCCACATGCCTATTTAGTAATCCCTAATAGCCTTTTCATTTAGAAATTTCTAAACTTTGATAAACCTCAGTTTTAAAAAATACTTTTGAAATGTTTGAATAATTGTTACATAGCATTAGCATCTCCTATCAGACTAGCATTAGTCACACAGTTCCTATTACTTTGGAATATTGTGAGATGGTTAATTATAATACATCTGAGTAGTTTTCAGTAGTCTCTTGAAAAGGGACTCAGTAATCCATTTTGTACCATTGGATTAAGAAAAGAAAAATAAAAGAAAAATAAACATACTACAAATTCAATAGTTCTTTTCTCTGTGTTTAAAGAGATAGGGCTTCCCCAGTGGTTCAGCAATAAAGAATCCGCCTGCAATGCAGGAGACACAGGAGATGCGGGTTAGATCCCTGGGCTGGGAAGATTCCCTGGGGAAGGAAATGACAACCCACTCGAGTACTTTTGCTCGGGAAATCTCATGGACAGGGGAGTCTGGCAGGCTACAGTCCAGAGGGTTGCAGAACCAGACACACCTGAGCAATTGAGCACACACTAGTACTACACAGTCATTAAGAAAGTTTTGTAAGGGACAGGACAGATGCAGGGGATTAAGAGGTGCAAACTATTAGGTATAAAATAGGCTACAAGGAACACGAGAACTATATTCAATATCTTGTAATAACCTAAACGGAAAAGAATCTGAAAAAGAATATATAATTACAGATACATATAAAACTGAATCACTTGCTGTATGCTGGAAACATTGTGAATCAACTCTACTTCAATAAAAAATAAGGTATAAGGATATATTATACAACACAGGGAATATAGCCAATATTATATAAAAACCATAAATGAACTATATAACCTTTAAAAATTATGAATCACCACATTGTACACCTGTAACTTAGACAATACTATACATCAACTACTTCAAAAAATATTCAAAATAGAAAAGATGAGAAAGCTTTGTAAATGTTTTTTTGCGAAACACATCTCCAAATTATCCCACATAAAAATGTTTTAGTGGTTAGAGAATAGAACTTCAGAATAGTCTTCATATAATTTATATGATTAATGACAGAAGTGGTTAGTGACTCTTTATTCCAAAAATATGTAATTTAATATTTGTAACTTACAATCCATCTTTTTTTCTTTTAATGCTTTCTCTTTGTAAGAACAATCGTTTCCCAACTGTGACTACATTTAAATTTCAGAGGAAGAGCATGTTAAAATTTCTTTACAGCCTCATGTTACTTCTCTGTTGATTGTGCACTCATGCATTCCACCTTCAGAATCCCATCCTTGTTCCTCTAAACTTCGGTTGCAGGCATAATTCTAATGGTCTCTATGGTCTCTGTCCTTTAACGTTTTCCCCATGATTATACAAGCTACATAGCAAAAGGATTTGGCAGGTGCAATTAAGTGTACTAGTCACTTGACCTTAAGATAGTGAGAGGATATAAGGGGCTTAACCTAATCACACGGAGAAGGCAATGGCACCCCACTCCAGTACTCTTGCCTGGAAAATCCCATGGATGGAGGAGCCTGGAAGGCTGCAGTCCATGGGGTTGCCGAGGATTGGAGACGACTGAGCGACTTCACTTTCACTTTTCACTTTGATGCATTGAAGAAGGAAATGGCAACCCACTCCAGTGTTCTTGCCTGGAGAATCCCAGGGACGGGGGAGCCTGGTGGGCTGCCATCTATGGGGTCATACAGAGTTGGACACGACTGAAGTGACTTAGCAGCAGCAGCAGCAGCAACCTAATCACATGAGCTGTATAAAAGCATAGAATTTTCTTCAGCTGGTAATATAAATGGGAGTCAGAGAGATTCCAAATGTGTGAAGGATTGGCCATGAATTTCCTGCCTTTGAAAATGGAGTGGACCATGTGGTAAGGAATATGAACAGTCTCTGGAAGCTGAGAGCAGCCCCCAGCTGACAGCCAGCAAGGAAATGGGAATCAGTTCTATAACCGCAAGGAGCAGAATGCTGCCAACCACCTGAAAAGGCTGAGAGGATTCTTCTCCAGAACCTCTAAGATAAAGCCCAATCCAGCCTATATGTGAATTCTTTTATATTATGTTAAGGAAATCTCTACCAATCTCTTATGCTGTTAGCGTATTTTTTAAATCAATAATAGATGTCAAATTTTATAAAAATGCTTTTATATATATCTGCAGAGGTACTCCTATGACTTCTCTCCTTTATTAATCTGTTTAGTTATTATTTTTGTTTTAGTAACTTTCCTTGCATTCCTGGTATGAATCCAGTGAGGGCATAGATTATTATTGCTTTATCGTGCTGTGCTTAGTCACCCAGTCATGTCTGATTCTTTGTGACCTCCCATGGGGTGTAGCCTGCCAGGCTCCTTTGTCCACGGGAATTCTCCAGGCAAGAATACTGGAGTGGGCTGCCATGCCCTCCTCTAGGGGATGTTCCCAACCCAGGGATCAAACCCACATTTCAGGAGGGTTCTTAACCGTCTGAGCCACCAGGGAAGCCCACATTACTGTGGTACAGTTTCTAGTTGTCCTATAAGAGACAACTTGGATAATCTTAAGGAGAAGAGAAGGCTCATGTCACTTCAGTCACCTATAGGAAAAGTCTAAAGGCACAGAAAGTTGCTGAGGTTATTTTATCATTTTTTTGTGTTTTTCTACTGTTCAGTTCAGTCACTCAGTCACGTCCGACTCTCTGTGACCCCATGGACTGCAGCACACCAGGCTCCCCTGTCCGTCACCAATTCTCAGAGCTTACTCAAACTCATGTCCATTGAGTCGGTGATGCCATGCTATCATCTCACCTTTTGTCGTCGCCTTCTCCTCCTGCCTTCAATCTTCCCCAGCATCAGGATCTTTTCAGATGCATCAGTTCTTCGCATCAGGTGCCCAAAGTATTGGAGTTTCAGCTTCAGTATCAGTCCTTCCAATGAATATTCAGGACTGATCTCCTTTAGGATGGACTGTTGGATCTCCTTGCAGTCCAGGGGACTCTTCTCCAGCACCACAATTCAAAAGCATCAGTTCTTCAGTGCTCAGCTTTCTTTATAGTCCAACTCTCACAACCATACATGATTACTGGAAAAACCAGAGCTTTGACTAGATGGACCTTTGTTGGCAAAGCAATGCCTCTGCTTTTTAATATGCTATCTAGGTAGGTCATAACTTTTCTTTCAAGGAGCAAGTATCTTTCAATTTCATGGCTACAGACACCATCTGCAGTGATTTTCGAGCCCCCCAAAATAAAGTCTCTGTTTCCCCATCTATTTGCCATGAAGAGATGGGATCAGATGCCATGATCTTCGTTTTCTGAATTTTGAGCTTTAAGCCAACTTTTTCACACTCCTCTTTCACTTTCAAGAGGCTTTTTAGTTCTTCTTCACTTTCTGTCATAAGGGTGATGTCATCTGCACATCTGAGATTACTGATATTTCTCCCAGCAATCTTGATTCCAGCTTGTGCTTCTTCCAGACCAGTGTTTCTCATGATGTATTCTGCATATAAGTTAAATAAGTAGGGTGACAATATGCAGCCTTGACGTACTCCTTTTCCTATTTGGAACCAGTCTGTTGTTCCATATCCAGTTCTAACTGTTGCTTCCTGACCTGCATACAGATTTCTCAAGAGGCAGGTCAGGTGGTCTGGTATTCCCATCTCTTTCAGAATTTTCCACAGTTTGTTGTGGTCCACACACTCAAAGGCTTTGGCATAGTCAATAAAGCAGATGTTTTTCTGGAACCCTCTTGCTTTTTCAATGATCCAGCGGATGTTGGCAATTTGATCTCTGGTTCCTCTGCCTTTTCTAAATCCAGCTTGAACATCTGGAAGTTCACGGTTCATGTATTGCTGAAGCCTGGCTTGGAGAATTTTGAGCATTACTTTACTAGCATGTGAGATGAGTGCAATTGTGTGGTAGCTTGAGCATTCTTTGGCCTGTCTCTTATACACATCTTGGAGGAGCCTGGTGGGCTGCAGTCCATGGGGTCGCAAAGAGTCGGACACAACTGAGCAACTTCNCCAGCGGATGTTGGCAATTTGATCTCTGGTTCCTCTGCCTTTTCTAAATCCAGCTTGAACATCTAGAAGTTCACGGTTCATGTACTGCTGAAGCCTGGCTTGGAGAATTTTGAAGATTACTTTACTAGCATGTGAGATGAATGCAATTGTGTGGTACTGTGAGCATTCTTTGGCATTGCGTTTCTTTGGGATTGGAATGAAAAGTGACCTTTTCCATTCCTGTGGCCACTGCTGAGTTTTCCAAATTTGCTGGCATACTGAGTGCAGCACTTTCACAACATCATCTTTTAGGATTTGAAATAGCTCAACTGGAATTCTATCACCTTCACTAGCTTTGTTCATAATGATGCTTCTGAAGGCCCACTTGACTTCACATTCCAGGATGTCTGGTTCTAGATGAGTGATCACACCATCGTGATTATCTGGGTCGTGAAGATCTTTTTCGTATAGTTCTTCTGTATATTGTTGCCACCCCTTCTTAATATCTTCTGCTTCTGTTAGGTCCATCCCTTTTCTGTCCTTTATTGAGCCTATCTTTGCATGAAATGTTCCCTTGGTATCTCTAATTTTCTTGAAGAGATCTCTAGTCTTTCCCATTGTTTTGTTTTCCTCTATTTCTTTGCATTGATTCAGTTCAGTTCAGTTCAGTTCAGTTCAGTCACTCAGTCATGTCCGACTCTTTGCGACCCCATGAATCACAGCAAGCCAGGCCTCCCTGTCCATCACCAATTCCTGGAGTTCATTCAGACTCATGCCCATCGAGTCAGTGATGCCATCCAGCCATCTCATCCTCGGTCGTCCCCTTCTCCTCCTGCCCCCAATGCCTCCCAGCATCAGAGTCTTTTCCAATGAGTCAACTCTTCGCATGAGGTGGCCAAAGTACTAGAGCTTCAGCTTTGGATGATTCCTTCCAAAGAAATCCCAGGGCCTATCTCCTTCAGAATGGACTGGTTGGATTTCCTTGCATTGATTACTGAGGAAGTATTTCTTATCTCTTCTTGCTATTCTTTGGAACTCTGCATTCAATTGGATATATCTTTCCTTTTCTCTGTTACCTTTCACTTCCCTTCTATTCACAGCTATTTGTAAGACTTCCTCAGACAACCACTTGGCCTTTTTGCACTTCTTTTCCATGGGGATGGTCCTCATCCCTGCTTCCTATACTATGTCATAAACCTCCATCCATAGTTCTTCAGGCATTCTGTCTATCAGATCTAATCCCTTGAATCTATTTGTCACTTACACTGTATAATCGTAAAGGATTTGATTTAGGTCATACCTGAAAGGTCTAGTGATTTTCCTTACTTTCTTCATTTTAAGTGTGAATTTGGCAATTAAGAGTTTATGGTCTGAGTCACAGTCAGCTCCCATTCTTGTTTTTGCTGACTGTATAGCGCTTCTCTGTCTTTGGCTGCAAAGAATATAATCAGTCTGATTTTGGCGGTGACCATCTGCTGATATCCATATGTAGAGTCTTCTCTAGTGTTGTTGGAAGAGGGTGTTTGCTATGACCAGTGCATTTTCTTGGCAAAATTCTATTAGCCTTTGCCCTGCTTCATTCTGTACTCCAAGGCCAAATTTGCCTGTTACTCCAGGTAATTCTTGACTTCCTACTTTTGCATTCCAGTCCCCTATAATGAAAAGGACATCTTTTGGGGTGTTCGTTCTGGAAAGTTTGTAGGTCTTCATAGAACCGTTCAACTTCAGCTTCTTCAGCATTACTGGTTGGTGTATAAACTTGGATTACTGGGATATTGAATGGTTTGCCTTGGAAATGAACAGAGATCTGTCATTTTTGAGATTGTATCCAAGTACTGCATTTCAGATTCTTTTGTTGATTATGATGGCTACTCCATTTCTTCTAAGGGATTCTTGCCCATAGTAGTAGACACAATGGTCATCTGAGTTAAATTCACCTATTCCAGTCCATTTTAGTTCGCCAGTTCCTAAAATGTTGATATTCACTCTTGCCATCTCCTGTTTGACCACTTCCAATTTGCCTTGAATCATGGACCTAATATTCCAGGTTCCTACGCAACGTTGCTCTTTATAGCATCAGACTTTACTTCTATCACCAGTCACATCCACAACTGGGTATTGTTTTTGCTTTGGTTCCATTTCTTCAGTCTTTCTGGAGTTATTTCTCCACTGATCTCCAGTAGCATATTGGGCACCTACTGACCTGAGGAGTTCATCTTTCAGTGTCCTATCTTGTTGCCTTTTCATACTGTTTATGGGTTTCTCAAGACAAGAATACTGAAGTGGTTTGCCTTTCTCTTCTCTAGTGGATCACGTTTTGTTGGAACTCTCCACCATGACCTGTCTGTCTTGGGTGGCCCTACATGGCATGGTTCATAGTTTCACTGAGTTAGCCAAGGCTGTGGTCCATGTGATCAGATTGGTTAGTTTCCTGTAATTGTGGTTTTCTGTCTGTCTGCCCTCTGATAGAGAAGGATAAGAGGCTTATGGAAACTTCCTGATGGGAGAGACTGAGTGAGGGGGAAACTGGGGGTTTTCCGATGGGAGGATAGCCATAAGATATTGCAAAAAGTAAGAGGGCAGATTTCTAAGCCTAAGTCATGAGAGATGTTGTAGTTTCAGGTCACACAAACAGCTCAATGGAGAGGCTTACATGGCAAAGAATTACTGTGTTGGAAATCTCCTGCCAACAGGCATAGGAATGAATTATCTTGACAATGGATCCTTCAACCTCAGTGAAATGTCAGATGACCACAACTACAGCCAATATTTTGCCTGCAACCTCATAAGACATCCCAAGCTAAACCACCAATTAAGCTACTCCTTTACTCCTAACCAATAGAAACAATGCAATAATAAATGTTTGGTTTTTTACCTCAATAAGTTTTGGAGTCATTCTTTTTTTTTTACTAAATAGATAACTAATACCACGTTTCATATACTTTGCTCTCAATGCAATTGCTGAGAGGGATCTCTCCAAAACATTTCTCTCCCATCATGGATCTTTTTCAGTGCATGCTCAGTTTCTTCAGTAGTGTCTGACTTTTTGTGACCCTATGGACTATAGCTTGCCAGGCTCTTCTGTCCATGGAATTCTCCAGGCCAGAATACTGAAGTGGGTAGCCTTTCCTTTCTCCAGGGGACCTTCTCAATCCAGTGATTGGACCTGGGTCTCCTGCATTGCAGGTGGATTCTTTACTACTGAGGCACCAGGGAAGCCCCATCTTTTTCATTACTTTAACCATAAGATCATTGCCTCTTACCCAGACTCTGAAAGTTTTCATTTCTCTTCCTGAATGATGGTCTGCCCTCACCACTTGCCTAATGACTATTTTCCCAAATAATACCCATACAGTGGGAAAATCCCCGGCTCAGGAGAAAATCATCCAAAAACCTAAATTTTAGAATACTTATCATACTCCCCATGTGTTGCTGTGCTTAGCCACTCAGACTCTTTGCGACCCCATGGAATGTAGCCTGCCAGGCTCCTCTGTCCATGGGGATTCTCCAGCCAAGAATATTGGAGTGGGTTGCCATGCCCTCCTCCAGGGATCTTCCCAACCTAGGGATTGAACTCAGGTCTCCCACATTGCAGGTAGATTCTTTACTACCTGAGCCACGAGGAGTGGTCTCTTTTTTCCTCTCTATCAAGATGTAAGTATAATGTGAATAAACTGTTAAAGAACAAATGTGCCATTATCCTTGGTTCTTACACATAATTATACTTTAAAACATTTATCCCAATTGTTCTGAATAACCTAGAGTTTTAAAAAATATAGGTCCTAGGCCACACCCTAATGGTTCTGATTCAGTACTTCTGAAGTGAGACCAAGATCAGTGGGGTTTTTTCAATTGCTATTCTAGAGCTCCAATACTTTGGCCACTGATGCAAAGTGTTTACTCATTGGAAAAGACTCTGATGCTGGGAAAGACTGAAGGCAGGAGGTGAAGGGGATGTCAGAGAATGAGATGGTTGGATGGCATCACCGACTCAATGGACGTGAGTTTGAGCAAGCTCCGGGAGATGGTGAAGAACAGGGAAGCGTGGTGTGCTGCAGTCCATGGGGTCATAAAGAATCAGACACAACTGAGCAACTGAAAAACAACAACAACAGTTATTCTGATGATCATCCACTGTTCATTTGTTGTATTTTTTTAAACCATATGATTTCCTTATGTTTATCTTGTCTCCTCCCTATGAAATATAAGCTATATGAAGTAAGATATCTTTGTCCGTTTTGTTCACTGATATATCCCCAGCAATTGCTACTGTGCCTGGCACACAATAGGTGATCAATAAATGTTGACTAAGTAAACAACAATTTTAGAAGTTGCTAAGCACTATGGAAAGAAATAGATCTGGAAATGCAACACAGAGTACTGAATGTACAGGATCGAGGATGGAAGTAGAGAGATAAGTCAGAATGTAAGCTGAGCCTTTTTATTTATTTTGGCCACACCATGTGGCATGTGGGATCCCAGATCCCTGATCAGGGATCAAACCCATGCCCTCTGCAATGTAACTGTGGAGTCCTAATCATTAGACTGCCAGGGAAGTCCAGGCTGAGTCTTACTAAAGTGACTTCAGGAAAAATTTGAAGAAAGAAATTGGATACAATGAGTAAACACAACCTTTCTGAGCTTTGCTGAAAAGGGGAACAGAGAATGATTCAAGCAAAAGCTTAATGTTTTCAGTTGGTAGTGTTGTAATTATGTTGTTGTTGTTCAGTCCCTCAGTTGTGTCCAACTCTTTGAGACCCCATGGACTGCAGCATGCCCGGCTTCCCTGTCCTTTACCCTCTCCCGGAACTTGCTTAAACTTATGTCCAGTGAGTCAGTGATGCCATCCAGCAACATTGCTCTCTGTTGTCCCCTTCTCCTCCTGCCTTCAATATTTCCCAGCATCAGGGTTTTTCCTAATGAGTTGGCTCTTTACATCAGGTGGACAAAGTATTGGAGCTTCAGCTTCAGCATCAGTCCTTCCAATGAATATTCAGGACTGACTTGTTTTAGGGATTGACTGGTTTGATCTTACAGTCCAAAGGACTCTCAGGAGTCTTGTCCAACACCACAGTTGAAAGGCATCAGTTCTTCAGTGCTCAGTCTTCTTTATGGCCCAGTTCTCATATCCATACATGATTACTGGAAAAATCATAGCTTTGACTAGACAGACCTTTGTCGTACTTTGCTGACAAAGGCTGTATTTATATGCTAATATAAATGACCCAACAGAAGAGAAAAAAAACATTGGTAATTCCAAAACCTGGGATTCTAAACTCTAGGAGAGAGAAGCAAGCAGTGAAAGAGAAGGAGAACAGGAAAAATAGGTGACTGTTAAAAAACAATGTGTAAGACATGTAGTCTCTGGCTTCAAATTGTAGCTATCAAAAAAAACCCCATTTCTCTCTGAATACCTGAGAGTAAGGCGGCATATCTCCATTCCCTTCCGCAAAACAATTATGTCAGGAGAGAATAGTTATCCACCAAGGTGCAAGACTGTTTGTCAACTTTAATCTCCATGGTTGTGTTGGGGCTGGGAGATGCTATGACCCCCCTAGTTCACATTACCACCATTTCCTCCTTCAGTTCTTGACTTTATTCTCCAGTTAACTGGAAGTGATGTATCTTAACATTTAAACCCTACCTCTCCATCCTTCTGCAGCATATTCGCTCATCAAGGCACACACTGCCTGGTTGCTGTCTTTAACTTTATTTGCATATACCATAGCAGAGTTAAACGGGTGAGGTACTGACTCAAAGATCTTTCTTTTGGAGAAAGATGCACATCCAGATCAGGGCTTCTTAATCTCTGCAGGCTGACATTTTTCAGGTGGATAATCCTTTGTTGCCTGACGCAGTTGTTCTTACATTCTTGGCCAGGACCCACTAGAAGTCAGAAGCACCTTTCTCTCCCTCTCACTTCCTGCTCCAATCATGACCAAAAGAATGTCTCTAGACATTATCAGACATCCCCCAGGAGGTAAAAATCACTCCCTAGTTGAGAACCACTGGTATAAATGTAAAGTTTCTCAATATATTATTTAATAAATCCTTTTGTGGTGTCAATGATAATACATGGGATAGAGCTGGGAACTTGTTACCTGTATCTTTCTTCTGTGCTTTTGTCATAGGTAATCATTCTTAACACTTCTCTTCTTACCACTAGTCTCAAAATGAACATCAAGGATCTGGTATAAAGCAATAACTTCACCCTCACTGTAAAACCTGGTATATTTCTATACATCATAGTAATAGGGAGAAGGAATGACAACAGATGTATTAAGGAAACTTAAAATACTAGTGGTGAGATTTCGCCATCTGAAGTTTTTCAAAATATTTGCTCAAGCACCATATAGGGATTTTTTTCTACCAACTGATTGCTGATAACCTAAATTTTGGGTCTTATCCATACTGGGTGCATAAATATGTATTACTTTAAGGTATCAAAAAAATCAGAACCAGAAGAGCCCATTAAGCTTGAAAAGAACATATTTGAATTCAACAACAAAAACAAAGATACAGTAGTTAAGATACTGTGGGACTGGCACAAGATATACAAACAGACCAATGGAACAGAATAGTCAGAAAAAGACCTAGGTTAATTAGGGCAGGTCTAAGAGAAAATGATTTTTCCAGTGGTCATGTATGGATGTGAGTTGGATTCTGAAGAAAGCTGAGAGCCAAAGAATTGATGCTTTTGAACTGTGGTGTTGGAGAAGACTCTTGAGAGTCCCTTGGACTGCAAGGAGAGCCAACCAGTCCATTCTAAAGGAGATCAGTCCTGGGTGTTCTTTGGAGGGCATGATGCTAAAGCTGAAACTCCAGTACTTTGGCCACCTCATGCGAAGAGTTGACTCTTTGGAAAAGACCCTGATGCTGGGAGGGATTGGGGGCAGGAGGAGAAGGGGACGACAGAGGATGAGATGGCTGGATGGCATCACTGACTTGATGGGCGTGAGTCTGAGTGAACTCCGGGAGTTGGTGATGGACAGGGAGGCCTGGTGTGCTGCAACTCAAGAGGTAGCACAGTCGGACACAACTGAGCGGCTGAGCTGAGCTGAGCTGGTGAGAAAATAAATGGTTTCTCAGTAAGGGGTATTGGAACATTTGGTATTTTACAGACCAAAACAGAATTTGACCCCTACCAAATGTGACATATAAAATTTAATTTGAGATACATCACAATTGTAAATCTGTAAAACAATAAAGCCTTTAGACTAAAACAAGTTTCCTTGTGACAGTCTTAAGTAGAACACAAAAAACACTAACCATAAAAGGCTGACTTCATTAAAATTAAGAACTATACTCATCAAAAGACAAAATTAAGCAAGGAAAAAAAGGCAAATCACAGACACAGTGATCTTCATGACATAAATTCAACATATCTAAATCAGTAAGAAAATGACCATAACTCAATTTTTTTTAAATAGGTAAAAGTCCTGAAGAGGTCTGTCACAAAAAAGGCCATTCGAAAGGGCAACAGCATGTGAAATGGTGTTTAATTATTTGTCACAGAAATAACAGAGTATAATGAGATTACAGAGTGACTAAAACTTAAAGGACTATTACTGTCAAATATTATAGGATAAGAGGCAATAGTTGGAACTTTCATATATTACTGATGGGAAGGTTCAGTTCAGTTCAGTCGCTCACTCGTGTCTGACTCTTTGCGACCCCATGAATCGCAGCACGCCAGGCCTCCCTGTCCATCACCAACTCCTGGAGTTCACTCAGACTCACACCCATCAAGTCAGTCATGCCATCCAGCCACCTCATCCTCGGTCGTCCCCTTCTCCTCCTGCCCCAGTCCCTCCCAGCATTAGAGTCTTTTCCAATGAGTCAACTCTTCGCATGAGGTGGCCAAAGTACTGGAGTTTCAGCTTTAGCATCATTCCTTCCAAAGAAATCCCAGGGTTGATCTCCTTTAGAATGGACTGGCTGGATCTCCTTGCAGTCCAAGGGTCTCTCAAGAGTCTTTTCCAACACCACAGTTCAAAAGCATCAATTCTTTGGCGCTCAGCCTTCTTCACAGTCCAACTCTCACATCCATACATGACTACTGGAAAAACCATAGCCTTGATTGATGGACCTTAGTTGGCAAAGAAATGTCTCTGCTTTTGAATATGCCATCTAGGCTGGTCATAACTTTTCTTCCAAGGAGTAAGAGTCTTAATTTCATGGCTGCAGTCACCATCTGCAGTGATTTTGGAGCCCCCAAAAATAAAGTCTGACACTGTTTCCACTGTTTCCCCGTCTATTTCCCATGAAGTGAAGGGACCGGATGCTGTGATCTACGTTTTCGGAATGTTGAGCTTTAAGCCAACTTTTTCACTCTCCTCTTTCACTTTCATCAAGAGGCTTTTTCGTTCCTCTTCACTTTCTGCCATAGGGTGGTATCATGTGCATATCTGAGGTTACTGATATTTCTCCCTGCAATCTTGATTCCAGCTTGTGCTTCTTCCAGCCCAGAGTTTCTCATGATGTACTCTGCATATAAATTAAATAAGCAGGGTGACAATATACAGCTTTGATGTACTCCTTTTCCTATTTGGAACCAGTCTGTCGTTCCATGTCCAGTTCTAACTGTTGCTTCTTGACCTGCATACAGATTTCTCAAAGGCAGGTCAGGTGGTCTGGTATTCCCATCTCTCTCAGAATTTTCCACAGTTTATTGTGATCCACACAGTCAAAGGCTTTGGCATAGTCAATAAAGCAGAAATAGATGGGAAGGTAAATTATTGCAAACACTTCAGAAAATAGTTAGGCAATAGAAAAATTAATGATACTATGTAGTAAAATGAAACATACACCTACCCCTCAAAGTAGCAATTCCACCCTTAGATACATACCCACAAAAAATGAGTGCCCCTTTCTATCAGAATACATTTTTAAGAATGTTCACAGCAGCATTATTCAAAATAGTCAAAATAGAAGCCACCCATATGTCCATCAATAGAAGAGTGAATCAAATATGGTTGAGTCTCACATGGAATACTACATAATAATTTAATTAAAAAACCCAAAACCTATTGATATATGCAACAAAATGAATGAAGACTACAGACATTGTATTAAGTGAAAATAATCACAAAAGTACATACTGATGATGCATTTATATGAAGTTTAAGATTAGGCAAAGCAAATAACAATAGAAGTCAGAATATTGTTTACCTTTTGAGGATGTGTTAAGTAGGAATGGGCATGAGTAAACCTTCTGGAGAGAGGAAGTATTCCATAAATTTATATGGATCCTATGGAACATACAGATGATTCTTTAGAGTTTTGCTGCCAAGCACAGAATCAAGGCAGTATGTAGCAGAGAAGGTGGGGTTAGAAATTTCTTAAAGGACTGGGGAAATAACACATATATATATATATACATACATACATACATATATATATATATATATATATTGATAGGAATAACTCGGAGAAGGCAATGGCACCCCACTCCAGTACTCTTGCTTGGAAAATCCCATGGATGGAGGAGCCTGGTAGGCTGCAGTCCATGAGGTCGCTAAGAGTTGGACATGACTGAGCGACTTCACTTTTACTTTTCACTTTCATGCCTTGGAGAAGGAAATGGCAGCCCACTCCAGTGTTCTTGCCTGCAGAATCCCATGGATGGGAGCCTGGTGGGCTGCCATCTATGTGGTTGCACAGAGTCGGACACAACTGAAGCGACTTAGCAGCAGCAGGAATAACTCAGTAGCGAGGGACAACGATACAGAGAAAATGTTGGAGTAATGTCCTGTGCAAGATGGGATAAGATGTGATGAGAGCCTAGGAAGTTCTTTTCTGATTGTTTCCATCTTCTCAGAGAATTAGGAAGTGAAACTGGCAGAGTGAGGCTAGAGGAAGTGATTTGGAAGGAGGGGAAAACAGGAGTGTGAAATAATCAGAAGGGTAGTACAGTGAATGGACCAAGGAGCTGTATGTACTTCAACCCATAAGGTATCACCAAGGCCCATTTAAGGTTAGGGGAAAGCATTCAGTTAGTGTGGTGTGTTCTCTACTTATGCAGGCACCTAAGGAGTAGAGCACTAAATTAACCAGCTGTACAGTTTTCCCACAGAATGTCAGTTTTATGAATGAGATGACATACACTTGGGAATCTTATTTTACCAGTTGGAGTATCACTAGTTTTATGTTCTTTCCATGGGCAAAACCAGGAAATAATTCTTAAATATTTTTAAATGACTTCATAATAATATTTTTCATCATATTTGATATTATAGGGACTTTCTGGACTTTGGGGTTTATCTTTGTGTATCTTTTCTCTGGCAGTGAAAATCTTGGGTCTATTATTATCAGCCATAAAATTACCTAGTGAAATTCCAAAATTTATTTGCGGTTCTTTTTGTCCTTAGACTATATCCCTTTTGTTGTTGTTTAGTCACTTAGTCGTGTCAGACTCTTTTGTGACCCCATGGACTGTAGCTCAATGTGTTCCTTTGTCCATAGGATTCCCCAGGGATTCCCAAACACTGGTCTGGAATACCATTTCCTTCTTCAGGGATATGTTCCATTAAGCATGTACAAATAGGGTATTAGATTCAACATTCACTTGGAATATTTATTTTTCTCTGTGTAGATTCTACCAAAATAAAATAAAAATAGGTCTTTTGATTATTGAAGTTAAATTTGGATGTTTGCATTTTATATTTCTTCTAAATGTAACATTTACTCTTTATATTCGTAAGAGAAAATAAAACTATATTAAAAGTTACTCACATATACATATGTATAACTAAATCACTTTGCTGTACACCTGAAACTAATATATTGCAAATTAACTATACTTTAACTTTTTAATGGTTTTTTAAAAAGGGGAAAAAAAGTTATACTCAGAGACATCTTCCTTCTGCCCTTCTCCTGTTCCTATGTCCCCTTCATTCATTATAGGTAACAAGTTTTTCACTCTGTAAAGAATTAAACATTTATCTTGCCTTTGGGGAAGAACTATAACTTATATTTTGTTGATGAGGGAAAATTCTTTACAGAATTTTGTAAGAAGAATGTCAGCTAATAAATGTAGAAGGAATTGTTTAACTGGAAAATCTTTCTGCAATTCTTAGTGAAATAATTAATTCAGACAAGATGTTAACACCACTGGGTAAAAGGTTGTTGAAGATGATATTGGCACAGAATCAAGTATCACCCCACAGACTACTTGCTTATTGAAAAGGAAAAATGTATCTTACAACTGACTGAGCTGGCATTATCATCTCAGGCAAGTGACAAACGACATTATGTGCTCACTGATGGGATGCAATATTAAATACACAACATTAACCGTGAAGCATTCTTGCCAAAACACAGAAAGTTTAATGTGCTTCTAGCCAAACCTTTGGGCTAACCCTCCAGTTAATAGGAACGTGGGAGTTAAAGGATTAAGGTAAACCATCAGACCAATCCAGAATATGCGACATCCTAAAAGACAACTGATCTGGTTTCGTCTAATGGCAATCTCAAGGAGGAAAAGTGACAAAGGCGGTCTAGGTTAAGGGACTACATAAGAATAGATTTTAAAGTAACAATGATTCACAAATAGTAAGGCATTCACACCACGTACATAAAGTTCAACACTTTGCAATATTAAACAACTTATTATTCCTCTTACATTTCTGTAAAAGTAGTTGTAGAAATAATAAGTAACGTGTAAAGTGTGTAACTGATTTTTTACATTAGCAGCAAGATGGACATTGAACATTAGAATTGCAAGGAGTTTTATTTATAAAACTATTTAATTACATTTCATTAAAGTTTCCAAAAATTGTTATTTAAATTTTTATTTAAAATTGAGATAATAATTATATTCATATCTGCCTAATTTTAATATTTTGAATATTTTAAGACTTTTAAAATATAAAAATAATTTTCATATTTAATTTCATTTTTGATGAAATGTTTAAATATTATATACCTAGAATACATTTTTTATACTTCACTGCCAATAGATATTGTGAGCAAATTCTTATAAGAATATAATTACTGATTTCATTAGAGTTAAAGTAAGAAAAATGGGAACTTTTTTTAGATTTGGAAAGATAAGAAAAAATAATGAATGAATATATAAATATGTAGAGAAGAGAACCAAAATAAGCAGTGTTCCTAAAGGAGAATCCTGAAACAGAATCATTATTCAAAGGCATATGTCTTTATTACTCGCCCAAATACTGCTGTTAAACACTCAAATATGTGCAAGAATGAAATTCAGTCATCTTTGATATTTTACACTTTGTAAAACCATAGCAGTGCACATCTTTTTCTATTTTATTATAATAAAACTTTATTTGCCGAGGTAAGAGGATATTTTATGTTTGTTATGATTCAAACATTTAAAATTTTTAGACATATGGATCTCCATTCAAACTCTTGCCTTGGGTCTTATAAACATCAGTGGTGGGCCTGACTGGAATTTCAAATACCAAGAGTAATTAACCAGTATCTATAAAGTGCTCAGAGAAAACTGCAATTCTAGAATCATTAGCCATTTATATATATTCAAGTTTCCTTTAACATGCAAAAAGAAACCAAAAGATCATTTCAGATATGCAAAGACTGAGAAAATATATCATGAATCCTTTTTCAAAAAGGTACATAAAGAGCTGTCTAACAAGTAACCCAAAACTAAGAGTTCAAGACTGGGAAATTTCTGGGAAGATGGCAGTGTTAATGTATTTCCTACTGCTCAACTCTTTGAACTGTAGCCCAAATACCAACTACTTTTCCCAAATGGGCAGGTTGTGTGCATAAGTTAGATCTCAAATTTCCTTAGATCTCTTCTGAAGACAGTGAAGTCTGGACTTACCCTTTCAGGCCTGACAAAACCTGGGAGTCTTGTAGAAAGAGAAAGAAAGAGCCTTGGGCTACATGACCTGATACATGACCAAGTCTCAGTCCTTTCACATGCTTGGCTCTTAGGGATAAATGGGGAAACGGCTCACTGACTGATTCCTTCCTGTCCCCAGAATCTGAGGATTCAGGCAAGCAGAGAGTTCTGAGGAGGAGGTAAACAACCTTCTGGCTTGAGTGCCAGCAGACTGCAAGACAGAAAACCCAGTGCCTCTCAGAACTAGTAGAGCTGAAGGTACTTCAGCAGCAGGACTTGAACCCCAAGCAAGGGTGGAAGCCTACGGAGGCAAAAGGAACTAACAAGGCCCCTAGTTAAGCAGCCAGAGTGAGGAAGAACAGAGCTACTGGAGGGCAAGAAGTGACCTGAAACATACATAGTGAAAGTGCTTAAGAAAGTCTGATTATAGACCACAAACCATGGATTTAGATTAAAAAAATTTTAATTAGAGAAAGGTCACTGTTTAGACCTCAGTTAATTAAAGGTCAGGTCAGAGGCCTATCTCAAAACATTAGCAAGTATGCAAAAAATGGGACTCCAGAGAAAAGATGACAACTGAGCTGGACAGATCCAAAGGCATCTCTCATTAAAAAATCATGGTGTACCAGGAGAAATTAAGGAAACATAGATGAAGGAAAGGCAATGGGGAACAAATTCATGGGGAATTCCCTGGAAGTTCAGTGGTTGGCGCTCCACACTCTCACTGCCAAGGGCCCAGCCAGGTTCAGTCCCTTGTAGGGGATCTAAGATCCCACAAGCCACAAGGTAAGGCCAAAAAACCCCAAAAAGATAGTAAAAGAAAATGTAAACTTGTAGATTAAAGGGGTTAGGAGCCCCAGTTAAGGCTGTTTTGAGAAAATCCACACATCGAGATTAGCTTCATAAAACTTGATTATTTCTAGGATAAAAGGAAAAAAGATTGCGAGAAAGAAAAAGAATCATCTTCCCATCCCACCCCTTGAAAAAGATCAGTGTTAGATTTTCCTTTTTTAACAATACAAAATAAAATTAGTTTAGCTTCTTTCTTAGTTAAATTTTAGTCTTTTCTTGAGTATTTTGCTAAGATGGTGTAGATGGCTGGTAGAGTTTCTGAATATTTCCCTATCTGGGATTTTTTTTTTCCACTAAAATAGTGAAGGATGACAGACACTGTATAATACATAGTGTGCCAGACATTGTTCTATATAAAAGTATTAATTCTTTTAATACAACAACTCCATAAGGTAGATGCTATTATAATCCTTATTTCATAGATGAGGAAAGAAGAGAGGTTTGTCCAAAGTCACAAGCTGGTAAGTGGTGAAACCTTTTCTCTCTACTCACATCAGCCAATGTACAATATAATATTAAAAGTTCTAAGCAGGGACTTGCCCAGTGGTCCAGTGGTTAAGACTCTGTGCTTCCACAGAAGGGGGCACAGATTCAATCCCTAGTTGGGGAACTAAGATCCTGCATGCTGCAAGACGTGGCCGAAAAATTTAAAAATAAATTAAAAAAAATTTTTTTAAGTCATAAGCAAAATAAAAAGACACATTACAGAAAAAGCAACTAGTACAATGATCATAAATCCGTAAGCTCCAACAACACAAATAGTTGTATCTTGAAAAAAGTTTACAATTTGTGGATGAGAAAATATAGTACTTATAAAAGTATTTATAATACAAAACAAGTAAGTAATTTCATTGCAAACAACAGTAAAAAGCAACTTGACAGGAAAGTGGACTATGAAATATGCAGAAGAGCAAATGTAAATAGGCAGATGAGTCAATCCAAAGACACCTAAGAAAATATTTTCAGAACACTAATATACAGAGAAATAAAACAATGATGTATTACATCTATCAAACTGTCAAGAATTACAAGCCTCAGTTAACACCTTATGCAAGGTCTTCCTATGGCTGACTGGCTCATGCTCAGTTGTGTTCGACTCTTTGCGACTCTATGAGCCTATAACTCACCAGGCTCCTCTATCCATGAGATTTTCCAGGCAAGAATATTGGAGTGGGTTGCCATTTCCTCCTACAGGCAGATTATGTACCACTGAGCTATCAGAGAAGCCCCTATGACTGATCAGGCCTAACTTAGTCTAGACTGCCCCTTCTGACCTCTCTGCTTTGCTTTCTTCTCTATCACTCAGCCACTGTCCAGCTTCAAATGCATCTTCAAATGTAAAAAAAGCATCGATCCTTCTGCCTAAACACTCTCTCCTTAGATATTATCATGACTTTCTCCTTCACTTACATCAGGTCTTTGCTCCAAAGTCAACTGCTCAGCAATGTGCCCTTATCACTTAATACAGAATCCTCTCCCACAAAGCTTCCTCTGCTTATCTTACTCTGTTCTTCCTTACATTTATCAGTTACCTAGTGTAACGGATTGATTGTCTTATTGCATTTGTGCAATATTTATAGAATTGTTTATTAGTCATTGTAATGTACTTGCTTATTGCTTCTCTTTCTCAGTAGACTCTAGACTCCAGGAAAGCAGAAACTTTTTTCAATCTAGTGTCTAGAATAATGCCCGAATAATGCCAGACACATGGCAGAAATACTCAAAATTTGTTGGTGGAATGAACAAACATACAATGAGCAAACAACCATGAGTAAAGGTGCTAAGAAAATGGAACTCTTCTAAAGAAGGACATATGGATTTACACATTTTAAAATTTATATAAAATTATGCACATGTATGATAATATCTCCTTTAACCTTTAATGGGTCAGCATCCTTATAATCTAAATAAAGTTTCAAAAGATAAGGACATATACATAAGAAGGATGTGTGTAATGATACTATTTGTAGAGGAGAAAAACTGGAGACAAGAAAAAAATGCTCACCAATAAGGATATGGTTGGATAAAACATGGTGTGTAGACAGCAAAGACCAAGTAAGCTTTAAAATAGCTGAAATTAGATCTGTGCCTATTGACAGGAGGATTTGTATTAAACAATAATCAAGAAAAGCAATATTCAGAGAAATGTATACAAGGTGAGCTCATTTTACAAACCACTGAAACCTCCTCTCTATATTTGTGTGCATAAGTAAGCATGATGAAGGCTGAGGTAATAGATTTTAAATAATGGTTATGTGCGGTTTGAGTTTGGTAAGGAAAAGAATTCTTTTGAAAAAATGTCCACACCAAAATAAACACAAGACATGGCCACCTTATAAACAGTTACAAATATGAAAGATATTGTTGGCTGTCCATCCACCAGCCCTCCCCTTTCATTCTTTCTTGCTATCTTTCTACCTCTCAATAGACAAGCAGAAAATGCCAGAAGCACTCTTTCCCAGCCTCTCTTGAAGTTGAGGCATGGCCATGTACTCTGATCAATGTAAAGTAAAAATCTGCTAGGGTCTCCTAGGAAAGATTTATTTTCTCCTTGAAAAGAGGGATATGAGGAGAAGAAGCTTATTTCCTGCTGTTGAACATAGTTATCTGAGGAAGTTATGACTGGAGCTGTGAGAGCCATCTTGTGACTACGAAAGGAAAGCCAAGAAAATCAAAAGTCAATACAAAGTCTTGACTTTGATAAACTGCTCTAAATCCTATAACCACCAACCTCTAGCCTTCATACTATATTTAATTAATAAACCTCTATAGTTAGTATTACTTTTAGCAAAATATTTGAGTCAATTGTAGCCCCATCTCTTAACTAGCTCTGTGTTTATGTGGGTACTTATGAATACAAGAAAATTTGACCATCAAAACATTAACAGAAGTTCTCATATAAATTGTTTAAATTGTTTGAATCTTTAATAAGCAACTATTTTATAGTCAGATCAAAATAATAAAGCTGATTTCACTATTTTTAAAAGTGATGACTTCAGGGTCAGAGATAAACATTAAATATTGTAAATGTGATTATGTAACAGTATAAATTATTAAAATTATTACTCACTGAGAAAATGCAGTGTAAAAATAATNTTGTTTGAATCTTTAATAAGCAACTATTTTATAGTCAGATCAAAATAATAAAGCTGATTTCACTATTTTTAAAAGTGATGACTTCAGGGTCAGAGATAAACATTAAATATTGTAAATGTGATTATGTAACAGTATAAATTATTAAAATTATTACTCACTGAGAAAATGCAGTGTAAAAATAATCTAACTAGCCTCTTAAAAAACTGAAAATTGTAAAACTTTCAGTTCAGTTCAGTTCAGTCGCTCAGTTGTGTCCAACTCTTTGCGACCCCATGAACTGCAGCACACCAGGCCTCCCTGTCCATCACCATCTCCCAGAGTT
>SJYA01000905.1:151449-218438 GCA_006410615.1 Neotragus moschatus | reverse complement strand
ATCTCCTTGCAGTCCAAGGGACTCTCAAGAATCTTCTCCAACACCACAGTTCAAAAGCATCGATTCTTTGGCGCTCAGCTTTCTTCACAGTCCAACTCTCACATCTATACATGACCACTGGAAAAACCATAGCCTTGACTAGATGGACCTTTGTTGGGAAAGTAATGTTTCTGCTTTACAATATGCTATCTAAGTTGGTCATAACTTTCCTTCCAAGGAGTAAGCGTCTTTTAATTTCATGGCTGCAGTCACCATCTGAAGTGATTTTGGAGCCCCCCAAAATAAAATCTGACACTGTTTCCCCATCCATTTCCCATGAAGTGATGGGACCAGA
This sequence comes from Neotragus moschatus, assembly GCA_006410615.1. Taxonomy (NCBI): domain Eukaryota; kingdom Metazoa; phylum Chordata; class Mammalia; order Artiodactyla; family Bovidae; genus Neotragus; species Neotragus moschatus. The sequence goes on along the minus strand of SJYA01000905.1, from coordinate 218,104 downwards.
TGTCATGATCTTCGTTTTTTGAATGTTGAGCTTTAAGCCAGCTTTTTCACTCTCCTCTTTCACTTTCATCAAGAGGCTTTTTAGTTCCTCCTCACTTTCTGCCATAAGGGTTATCTTAAATAAGAAGGGCTAAAAATATTATGTCATGGAATAGTTAACATTTGCAAAGAACACAAGAATGCTTTGAAAACTTAAAATATCCACTACAAGACGCAAAAATAAAATATACATTTTATAAAGACAAAAGCAAATAAAATAGTTTAAAATAAACACTGAAAAAAGAAGTAGCAATCAAATACTGGGAAGAATTTTTTATTTTTTATTTTTATTTTTTGGCTGTAACAAAAAAATCTTGAGTCTGCACTATAAAGCTTACAATTAGAAGCCAACTAATGAATACAGATATGACGGAAGTAGAAAAATCACCACTTGCCAATCGTAACTGAAAGTGAGACCATTAGTGGGCATCAAAACTTTGAGGATATTTGTGGGAAAACAGGAAGTTCTGCTACAAGAGATTTAACTACTACAAAGGAAAAATCACAAGTTTATAATGGAGATACTCACAGACATCACCTTAATCAAGCAGTCAGTTACTACCACCAGCAGTCGAACAAACTGATATCATGTGCTCCCTGGTTAAGATGCCCAGAGAAACATATTTATTCTATACTTGCCCTAAGGTCATAGCCTGATTCTAATCATGAGCAAACATTCAAACCCAGAAAGAGATATTATACAAGATACTGGCACATAGTTTTCAAAAATGTTATCTCCTTAAACATAGAGGACTGAGGACTTGTTTCAGATAAAGAGACTAAAGGAATATTGATAGCTGAATGCAAGGTATAAATGGAGGCTTTCATTTGGCATCAAGGAAACTATCCAGTAAAATAATGATGGCTAAATTTGAATAAAATTTATGAATTATATTACTATAATAACCCTTATTTCCTGATTTGATCATTGCATTATGGTTATGTAAGGAAGTATTGTTTTTAGAAAATATACACCAAAAATTTTAGGAAACACACTAATGTGTTTAGGACAGAGTGGGACAGCAGCTTATTCTCAAGTTGTTTAGAAACATATTTTAAATAAGTGGCATATTTTAAAGCAGTGGCTCTGTGCTTCCACTGCATGGGGTACGGGTTCCATCCCTGACTGGGGAACTAAGATCCCGCATGCACCGTGGCATGGCGAAAAAATCAAAATAAGATAGAATGAGTAAAACGTTAACATCTGATGAATCTGGGTGAAGGGTATACGGAAATTCTTTATATTATTCCTGCAAATTTTCTGTAACTTTGAAATCATGTCAAAATTAAAAGTTTTAAAATGCTTATCTGTAGTTCATACATAACTTTTATTGGTCTGAAATCAAATCTATTCATTTAAGAGTCAGACCTAAAGCCAAGTGGACCTCAGGGAGTAGAGAGAAGCAACAGTTCTAGAAGCAAAAGGTTCTGGGCAGGTAATATCAATGATGTCTACTGCAATGGAAAAATAGCCATTTCCCTGTATGATAAAGCACAATGAAAACTCTCATCTTTTAGCATCAAGTAACATTGCATTGAACTGTGCAAAGCAAAAACCGTTAGAAATACATGTAGAAAATGAACATATCTACAAATCTATTATTAGAGCAAAAGCATCATTAGGGGAAGAGATTTTTGTTCTGTTTTGTTAGTATAAACTAGTCTGGCACATAGCAACCATTTAGTAAGTTACTTTCACACATTTACATTATATAAACTCACGGATTATGATCACCATCAGGGTGGAATCATGTCTACTCTGTTCTCATGTCTGTTCAACAGCAATGGCTGGCATGTAATAGGTGCTCAATCAGTATTTGTTGAACAACTAAATACTGAATCTGTACTTTCATACTTGTGGGACACTGAGTAGTAAGAAATATCTTTAATAGATTAGAATTATGGTATGATAAACTAATGCACATATTTCCTCCACCTTCTAATTTTTAATTTAAGAAGCTGATACCACACTTGGGTAAGACTAATACAGGCTCTTTGGCTATACAAATTAAGTATCCATGTTGTTGCAAATGATTGGTTTACTAGTCATAAACCATGTGATCTTAAATAGCTCTCTTGAAAATCCACATTCCACAGAGTACCTATCAGCACAAAAGCAGCATTATTACTCTGGAGAATGTCTAAACTATTTAACTGATTAAGAGTTAACAATGCCAAGTGGCAAGATAACTCATTCAGCTATCTAGGAATGTATTTTGTACTTCAGATTCTAATTAAAAATTAAATTAGCCAAGTGTAAACCATCAATGGAGGATTTAGAGAGACTTTTTTTAAAATGCCAACTGATATAAACTGCTTAATAAATTTAATAGGTTCACATTACTAGGGATACTTTTCATGGTATTTTTTCAAACTACAGATTGTGAATGACTGAAAAGGACCAAGACCAAAATTTTAAAATAGACTAGCATAGTAAAATCTCAAGATGCCTTCATTCCCTATGGTAGAATACAACTGAGTGAAACTTTTAGTATATACATATATAAACAAAGCCACAACATAAAATGTTATCGTAGGCTACAGTAAGAAATATACTGAAAAATGCTGTTTGGTGCTTTAGAACAATCTCTCAGTAGAGCTAGACGCATCTGCAGATTTGATGACATTCCACTCAGGCACATCTTTATCAAGCTCAATCTTCACAAGAAAAATATGAAACTCTGCTTCTAAAGTATATTTCTTGTTGCTGTTGTCCCACTGAGAGCTCATGGACTGCAGCATGCCAGGCTCCCCTGTCCTCCATTGTTTTCTGGAGTTTGCTCAAATTTATGTCCATTGAGTCAGTGATGATATCTAACTAAGCATCTCATCCTCTGCTGCCCTCTTCTTTTGCCTTCAATCTTTCCCAGTATTAGAGTGTTTTCCAATGAGCAAGCTCTTTGTTGGCAAAGTAATGTCTCTGCTTTTTAATATGCTACCTAGGTTTGTCATAGCTTTCCTTCTTTCATCCTAATCAAGAGACTTTTTAGCTCCTCTTCGCTGTCATTAGAGTGGTACCATCTGCATTATCTATAAGAGGCTGTTGATATTTCTCCCGGCTATCTTTATTCCAGCTTGTGATTCATCTAGACTGGTATTTCGAACGACATACTCTGCGTGTATATTAAACAAGCAGGGTGATGGTATTCAGTCTTGTTATACTCCTTCCCCCATTTTGAACCAGTCAGTAGTTCCAATTCTCGTTGCTTCTTGAACCACACGCAGTTTTCTTAGGAAACAGGTAAAGCAGTCTGGTATTCCTGTCTCTAACAATTTTCCAGTTTGTTGTGATGCACACAGAGTTTAGCGTAGTCAGTGAAGCAGCAGATGTTTTCTGGAATTCCCTTGCTTTCTCTATGATTCAATGAAGGTTAGGAATTTGATCTCTGGTTCCTCTCTTTTCTAAACTCAACTTGGGTATCTGGAAGTTCTCGGTTCATGTTACTATTGAAGCCTAACTTGAATGATCTTGAGCATAACCCTCCTATCAAGTGAAATGAGCACAACTGTATGGTAGTTTGANTTTCTCTATGATTCAATGAAGGTTAGGAATTTGATCTCTGGTTCCTCTCTTTTCTAAACTCAACTTGGGTATCTGGAAGTTCTCGGTTCATGTTACTATTGAAGCCTAACTTGAATGATCTTGAGCATAACCCTCCTATCAAGTGAAATGAGCACAACTGTATGGTAGTTTGAACATTCTTTGGCATTGCCCTTCTTTGGGACTGGAATGGAAATTGAACTTTTCCAGTCCTGTGGTCACACTGCTGAGTTTTTCAAATTAGCTGACATATTGAGTACAGCACTTTAGTTCTTCAGATACCTACTCAAAAGTAAAACTCACTGCTATTTGAAACTTAATAAAGCAATGACAGAATGCCCAATATCTGAGTTATTGTTTTGAACACTGTAGATATAGATTATGTCATACAGTATGGTCCCTGGGTCACATTAATCATCACAAAATCCATTTAGGAGTTTCTTAGAAATGTAGATTTAAGGCCCGACTCCAGCCATAATCCTTCAGATTGACCATCTGATTCATGTGCACAGTGAAATTTGAAAAGGATTGGGTCTCAAGGGACACAGTACCACTGACTACCATAACCAGTAGAAATTTATAGGACACTTGGATTGTAACAATTATAGGTGAAGTACATCTGGAATTATTAGGGATGAGCAATACACAGATGTACACACCTAAGAGCTGGTATCCCAAATGACATTCAAACACCCTGCCAATCATTCATATAAAAGATGTTTAAGTCTACTTCTAATATTGAAATTTGAATCTAACTGTATCACTTAACATGTAACACCAAATAATCTGAACAATTTTAATATACTGAATTTTCCAGAAATATCTTGAATAAGATGAAAAAAAGGCATACTTCTGTCTAGAACTTAACTAAGCATTGTTTACCATTTCAGAGTAATTTGCTTAACTTGCATTTAGAGTTATGTTCACACTGATACTGGATATGTGTTCAAATATCTGATTACTTTCCTTAAATAATTACATTTGAGCTAAAATTATTTTCCTAGAAACGTCCCTCTAATTTCCCCTCTTATTCTATTATTAGCTCTATTATTCTAGATAGGGAATTTTTTTCTTAAATAAGCGGTAAGCAAGTTATATTACCTATGAATTTCACTTGAGGATAATGAGTATGCAATATATAACTGGTTTAAGAATTTATGCAGCCCCTACTGTTCCCCTAGTTCAGGGGTCCTTGGTATGAGAATACAAGGACATTCAGCCTAAGGAAACCATACAGTGGCTTCACAACAGTAGAAATTCTAAATAATACAACTTGATACATACATATAGCCACCCTGAGGGGTTAACACATAACTTTGTTCCACCCACAACTATTAGATTAAGAACCACTACATCACACTCTGAAACTATATATGGGCTGGATTATAAACTTGGATCTCAAAGTGTGGTCAAGCCCCACAACCAGTTTCGTTTATGGAATTGCAATTTGCATCATTTTACCAGCCTACACTGGCTATTAAAAAGCAATCCCATAAAAGCTAGAATTACTATAGAGTGTCAGTCACTGCATGACATACACTGCAGTTTTTTTAAGGAAGACCTACAGAAAGCTAAAATTCATTACAGATTTGCTCTGCACCAAGCACTGAACTCTTCAACTCCTCTTCCAATAACACAAGAGAAGACTCTATACATGGACATCACCAGACGGTCAACACCAAAATCAGAAGGATTATATTCTTTCCAACAAAAGATGGAGAAGCTCTATACAGTTAACAAGACCAGGAGCTGACTGTGGCTCAGATCATGAACTCCTTATTGCCAAATACAGACTTAAATTGAANTTGAATCAAGATTGCTGGGAGAAATATCAATCACCTCAGATATGCAGATAACACCACCCTTATGGCAGAAAGTGAAGAGGAACTAAAAAGCCTCTTGATGAAAGTGAAAGTGGAGAGTGAAAAAGTTGGCTTAAAGCTCAACACTCAGAAAACGAAGATCATGGCATCTCATCCCATCACTTCATGGGAAATAGATGGGGACACAGTGGAAACATTATCAGACTTTTTTTGGGCTCCAGAATCACTGCAGCTGGTGACTGCAGCCATGAAATTAACACACTCGCTCCTTGGAAGAAAAGTTATGACCAACCTAGATAGCATGTTGAAAAGCACAGACATTGCCAACAAACGTCCGTCTAGTTAAGGCTATGGTTTTTCCAGTGGTGATGTACGGATGTGAGAGTTGGTCTGTGAAGAAAGCTGAGAGCCGAAGAATTGATGCTTTTGAAGTGTGGTGTTGAAGACTCTTGAGAGTCCCTTGGACTGCAAGGAGATCCAACCAGTCCATTCTGAAGATCAGCCCTGGGTATTCTTTGGAAGGAATGATGCTAAAGCTAAACTCCAGTACTTTGGCCACCTCATGCTAAGAGTTGACTCATTGGAGAAGACTCTGATGCTGGGAGAGATTGGGGACAGGAGGAGAAGAGGACAGAGGACGAGATGGCTGGATGGATCATTGACTCGACGGACTTGAGTTTGAGTGAACTCCGGGAGTTGCTGATGGACAGGGAGGCCTGGCGTGTTGAGATTCATGGGGTCGCAGTCAGACACAACTGAGCGACTGAACTGAAGCACTGAACTATATACAACCAATCTTGTCTCATGACTGCCCTCTGATATAGGTATCACTCCTTGTTTCAGAGATGACAAAAACTGGCTTAGAAATTTCAACTAACTTGACTAGGTTCATACATCAAATAGACTGCAGAACTAGAATGTGAAGTGAGGCTATCAGACACAAAGCATGTGTGTACTTTTCCAGAGCAGGTTGCCACGTAGTCTTCACTTTTACTGTGGAGCATGTACTGACTCCTGTCTTCAACCATCTAGCCAGCTGGATACTTAACATAAAAATTGTGTCCCACAAAAGGCAATTGCCCAAGCATGACAGCATCATTTAAGGACTTGCTTCTCCATTTTATTTGATTAGAATGGGCTTTATGGAATGCATTTTGCATGCTAACCTCCCTTCTGGCTTAATTTTTTCTCATATTCTATCTTCATTTTCTCACTTCCTATAATAAAGCAAGAAAAGCATACCACATGCTGCTTTAGGTAATACAAAAAAATGTATTATTAAGACAGTCCTAATAGATTGAGTACAAGCTTTGCTAAATGATGAAGAAACTACTGTGCAATCACTTTTACAGTTAAAATCCCAATTATCATCATTCTGGAATAAGTACATAAGCTCCAGTATTTCCCAGTTACAGACCTCTGGTTACCTTGGCTGCTTTTCAGAAAGTAAAAGAAATCTTAACATACAGATAAACAATGAGCATTTGAGAACATGGAAAAAGTAAAACAGGGCTCAGTGGCATGTCTTTAAGCTAAGAACCCACACAATACCACGGACAATCAAGAGAAACTGCAATGGACTCAAGGACAAGCAGAGAGGAAAAAACTAGGTATCGAGGCAAATCACATTTGTTGACTGGATTAATGAAGTCATCAGGTAGGAATGGGGTTAGGGGTCTGCTAGAAGTGAAAAGGAAATGAAAACAGGTTAAGACATTTAGATTTACTGACACTATCACCAAAGAAACATTTAAAGATCAGCAAACTTCTACAAAGGTCCCGATAGTATTATCTTACACTTTGCATGCCTGTCTTAGTCACAACTAGTCAACTGTCATTATAGAACACACATCAAAGGGGGGAAAAGAAACAGATGTGAACAAATGGGCAAGTCCACGTTTTAATAAAACTTTACAGCAATTACAAAACAGAATGCGTGCCAAATATGACCTATGAGGTATAGTTTGCTGCCCTGACAAGAGGTTCAGTAGGCACGAAGAAACATGGATCTGAAACACAAGAGAAGGTTGTGGTTAAGCACAGAGATTTGGAAGCTACTGTCACAAAGTGACAGTATGCATGACCTAAGAATAGTAAAGATGGAAGAAATGAACACTTAAAGACAGAATTCTTATAAAATAGCAACACTTGAAAAAAGCATGAAGAGAAGATAAATGATTTTCTGAAAGGAGAAACAATTTGTGAAACGGGAACTTATGAAAAACAAACATCCTTAAAATCAAAACAAGTGCGGAAAGAAACTTTTTATAACAATATAAAGATGAATGTGGGAAATGTTCTCAATTAAAAAAAACTGCAAAGTTAAATTCAGTCTGAGGCTTGAAAACAAAACTCGGTCCTGTTATCAGTGCTGATTCAAGCTTTTTAAGTGTTTATAGGGCTAAAACAGAATTAACTTAATGCTTATCCTTTGGAAGAAGTTCAATCTAGAGAACTATTTTACTTGTATTTTAAAACAACACTGGCTCATTAGAAAATAAAACAGTAACAATCATAAAAATATCACGAGGACCAAAACTGAAAAACTTCCTAAGCAGCATTCTGTAGAACACAACTACAACACTGAAGGTGATCCTTTTATGTACATTAAAACAGTCTGGGTTTGGAATGTATAGAGACTAAGGGCCATTTGGTGAGTGCTAAAGAAAAGGGATTCCCAAGTCGCTTGGTGGTAGAGAATCTACCCGGCCAGGAGACGCACATTTGATCCCTGGTTTCGGAAGACCCCTGGAGTAGGAAATGGGAACCCACTCCAGTATTCTTGCCTGGGAAATTCCACAGACAGAGGAGCTTGGCTGGCTTCAGCCCAGACTTGTAAAGGGTTGGACACAACTTAGCAACAACAAAAAAAAGGAAACTGCTTTTTTTGCACATATCAAAAAAATTATACTATGCAAAGATAAGACTATAATTTACACTAGGAAACTGTAAAGGAAAAAATTACAAGCAAGCAAGGAAGGAAGCCAGTCCCCCAATAAGGCATACATTCATATAATCACTAGAATATAAAAGTCTTATATGTGTTATGACATGTAAAACTGAACTTTCCAAAGATTAACTGAGAAAGCAATGCTGAATGATCTGGGTCCAAAAAAAAAGGGCACACGTACCTGGTATATGCACAGAAAGTTCTTAGACATATGTAAGAAATTTGAGTGGTACCTTGAAAATGAAAAGTAGGATTGAAGAAGGTAGAAAATTGTCACCTTCTGTAAAGACTACGTTTCTGTAGTCAAAATAGGTACGTGTTATGTCTGGTCAAACACTGAAAAAAAAAAAAAACAGGCTGAAAGGAGAACTGCTATCTACAAAACCGTATCAAAGCAGACACAATCAAACATCGAAAATGCTTAACAAATTCCAAAGTACGCTAAAACAATGAAGCTTTTTAAAATCACAATCTCATAACTGAAAAAGAGCCACATCCACAGAACTACTTGGACAGTCATACAGATTTCAGCAATGTAAAGTAGAAGACAAGTCTTGCAAAAGCTGTAATTTACACATGAGGGTTGTGGTCAAGTCCTCCTATGCAGTGTGATCCATTTAGACTCGCTGTAAGTTAGTGTTGAAAGGGTATTTTATATTTACCTCTAGACTACTAATCCCTAGTTAACAGAAACTCTAGTTCTATTACAATAATACAAGCTATTTGCAGAAACCGTGGAGAGAATTATTTTGGATATCTGCTTTTAAAAGTTTAAAGCAGGGACCAGTCTATTTTGCTTTCTTCTGTACATCCAGCATCTACAGCACAATAAACTGAGGTACTCAAAATGCATTTTTTGGAGAAAAAGTAGGGACATGATTTCTGTGCAAAACTATTAAGAATTTATAAGCTCAGAAAGGGGGCAAGATTAAAAACGTGGAATCAGGTTCCTGTGAATTGGGAAAGGCATTGCACATTTCATCTCACACCCAGTTTGTTTTTTTGCTTCTGGACATGAATATTAAAACATGAAACTATCCAAGGTGTTAGGATGACTACCTCATGTCATTGAAATTTACAGTAAGCAAGATATAAAAAAAGTATTAGTGAAAGATGCTACAGACTGGGGCTGAAACTTCAACACTACATCAATTAGTTGTGAGATGAAAAGTAGAAATAAGCTGATTGTTTTTAGCGACTGATGGGCAAATGAGCTGATCCTGGCTACTGAAGACAACCTAAGAGTGGTGTGTCTCCAACTGTATGTGATAAAGGAGCAGGTTTAAACCCCAAAATGCACACTCCTGTCACATATTATACACACACACACACATCACATACTTCTTCCTGAGTGGTGCTAGAGGTAAAGAACCCACTAGCCAACGCAGGGTCGGAAGACCTTCTGGAGGAGGGAATGGCAACTCACTTCCAGTATTCTTGCTTGGAGAATTCCAGACAAGGGAGCCTGGTAGGCTACAGTCAGATACAACTGAAGCAACTTCCACACACACAATGTCACGGCAATATCTAATTTCTGTAGACATTTCTAGAAACTCAATTTCTATACTGGTCTAGAGAGACACCTGCTAGCACTACCTAGGGTTTTGTTTCTTAACGTCAATTGGATCTGAAACCTTGCATTTATCTGGGTCTAACTCTTGAGTGAGAAAATTCAGCTCTTTTTCCCTTCTAATCAGTAAATGAAGACAATCCAATCCAACAATTAGATAAAAAGTAGCACAGAGACTTGTCATTAACTTGTTTTAATTTTAAAATGTAAAACATCACATTATCACACTGCCTTAGTAAATTAAAATTATCCTTTTAAATGCAAACTTCAGCATTTAAGAATCTCAACTTGAAAACTTCACTTTGCCATTTATCTTAGAAGATAACAGGACATAGATACTTAAAACCGGATCTGAAAATATTCACTTGATCTATGTACCTCTAAACTCCTGTACCTTTGTTTCCATGTTCTCAGGAAAAAAAGCCAACTGATTAGTTGGGTGTGAACAGAATACCCTCAGGGGACTCCCTATCTTTTATATGTTTCATTATCAAAGAAAGTAAAATTTAAAATGTTCTGACCTATATACACTGACTACAATCTGGTACAATTTACTGTAGCCCATGAGGTAGGCGCCACACCTCTGAGACTTTATCATGTGCTTTACAGAATTTCTGGAACAAAATTTCTAGGACTCAAATCCATACTAAGTGACTTAAATCCTCACTGTTCCTGTTTCTTCAGCTGTAAAAAGGGGATAAGAGCACCTACATCAAAGGATTACTGTGCAGGTTAAAGTGCATGTGAAGTGCTTAGAACACTGCCTGGCATATAGTAACTACTAAGTAAGGATTTTAACTTTTTGATTCTTTCATAGCATAACTCAAATCCTTCTGAAGAACTAGAATCTTAACAAATTGGTTAAATGAAATATGGCATATCCTTATGATGAAATACTAATTATCCATTAAAGATTATTTTATTAATCTATTATGAAAATATATTTAAGCTATAATATCCTGTTGAACAGAAAGGAAAAATTAGAAAATAATGTACAATCTAATCTTATATTTAGAAAAGATGCTAATAGTTATAAAACTTGCAAGTTATTGTGATATTTAAGTGATATTTGGCAAAAGACACTCAGAATCATTCCACACACACTGAAAAGAAAGACTTAAAACCAATTGTGATTCTCAGCTGATAATGAGAATAAAATGCCATAAATTAGGATTCTTAACAATTTAGAACTGTGTACATTTAATGCATTATTTCTTCTCGACTCTCAAAGGCTGGTACTTCTGAAAATGGACTGCATGCTAGAATTAATAAAGCACTGATTTCTGATACATTCCTCCAATGCCACCCACTGCCAACATACTAATACTACCACTGTTACTTTTAAGCAAGCTCTTGAAGTGCTCACAAACTACATATACCAAAAGATAATAGGTCACCTTCACCAATCACCCAAATTTAAACAAGATATTATTAGGTACATATATTGAGATTATAAATATAAAGACACAGTTATTTATAGAATACTGAACAAGGGGTGTTTGTGGTACTGAGAGTACTCAGATGGTAGCTTGTGGTACCCTTTAAACTGTTTTAAATTCTTCTATAAAATCAGTATTATTAATTTCACGTTTATTGTACATAGGATTTGTCAAACTTACCAGTTTTAAATGATTAATTCATAATCACCATCTAGAGACAAAATTTCCTCTCAACTAATGGTTATTCTACCTACAGTTCAGCTCACTCTTCTGTCTACAATAGTTATATTTCATTTTATCGAATCTGAAATATACAATTATGCATTACAGACAAGCTGTTTTCAAATTCGCTTAGAGTATATCAAGTTTTCAATTTTACATAAAGCCATACACCAGTTTATCATTAAAAATATGAGTCTTCATAACCTGTTTATTCCAATTCTCTTTAGACAGCAACACTAACAAAATTCTTAATGCATACACCCCCATCACCTACAAGTCTTTCCCTATGTTATTATTTTGACACTTAAAGAAGACCATCTCAATTTAACAACCAAGTTTTTTAACTACTATCCCTACCAATCAAATGGTGATGCATCAAGGCTGCAATTTTCATGAGTTTTAACATATTAAGAGTACATTATTTACCTAAAGCCTAAAGACTGCGCCTTATTTAAAATAAAAAAAGCCACATCAATTTAATTTCATATATATGATGCTACCTATTCAATTTATTAAAAATCAAAATAAACAAAATAACCAAACTAATGCTCCAAACTTATGCTGTTCATGTGGAAGACACTACAAGAGAAGACACAATAGAGACTGCCTTGCAATAAGAAATACAAATTCCTTCTACAGAGATGGAGAAATAAAAGGACAATTCTAGTTGTCTAAAAGACAATTCACTGTACACATTTTATTTACAGTTTTGTACACTGTCTTAATATGAATGGGACCGCTTTTCTACTTGAGCCAATTTTTTAACCAAAGCAAAATAACCTAAGTAATACAAAGTGTTAAAATACAGCATAAAGATACAAAAACAGACATACTAATTCTAATTAGGAATGTAATTATGATGTTACATTTTTTATAATCCACAATTAAGTTTAGGAAATCACACAAACATAGATCACTGATTTGAATGAAATGCATAAATTTGTAGCAAAGCATTGTAGTTTTAAGTTACAAAACAAAAATTACCAAGAATGCACAAAATTAATGTTTATTCCACCTTTGTGTCATATTCCTGGATCCTTCACCAATGTTACATGAGAAAGAAAAACGAAAGCAAAACAAATGAAAAACTGAAATCAGAATCACTAATGTTATCAAGTAGGGAAACAAATAAATTAAAATCTAGCAGCCATCAGCAAGAGTACAGCACAGATAATGCTGTAAAAAGAAACAAAGAAAATTGCCAGAAAAATGTATGCATCATACTCTTTCAAACCAGCAAAATATGCTCCTGCATACAATGGAACGTAAACAAAATCATTCTCTTGTAAGGTATAGAAATGCAAGTTCTTTTTTTTAATATTATAGATAGGTCAAATGTGTTTGTAATGGTTATTTCTATTAAGCTATTACAGAGTAGGCCAGGAACACATTTATGGATTCTGGGGATGATGTGTACTGTAATTCTTTGATTGAGATAATGGACACTCTAGCCAAAAAAAAAAGAAAATATGAACACAGAAGTACAAGACAAAGGCGAATGAGACTTCTCTTATATCTTAGCAATATTTAGATGGAAATCAAATTTAAATGCAGTCCACTCTGCTTTTGAAGAGGCTTTGGTTCAGCTCCCAAATCTCGATTGCTTGACGCAGTCTCCTATGAGAATACTCAGAAGGTGTCTTCTTAAACAACAAATCTATTTTTAGTGGTGGAGCCGCTCTTAGTAGCTGTGTCTGCATGGGACTGATAACCAATCACTATCTTTGGAGGAAGTCCTAACCTTTCCTTGTATACCCTCCTATAGGAAGAAAAAGAAAAGTAGCCATTAATTTTTATTCAAACATACACTCCAAATCCAGCATTACTATTCTTTATTAAAAAACAAACAAAACAAGAGAGTGAAGAAACTGCACATTTTCTTTTTAACAAAATATACTCTTCCTTTTCACTACAATCTTGGTTAATCACTTAACCAGTATTTGAGAATCTACTATGTACCAGGTACTGTGGTAATTATCAATTATAAATTAATAGTAAGCAAAGCAGGGACAGTCCCTGGGGTTATGGTATTTATAGTTTAGAGTATTTGATTATTTACAAACAAATAATCACAAATACATATGGTGGAGCTGTATCACATGCAAAATTAATTTGTGTGAAATCAATTACATGCACATATTTTAATTTTTTGATCTAAAATGCTTCAATTATATTTTACATATAAACTTTAGTAAATATTTTATGTTACTGCAATTACATTTACCTTATCTATTACTGACAAGAAAGCACACTCAAAAGTTAAACACTTTGAAGGCAATTTGTAATATTTTCAAATCATATGTGGTTCTATTTTAAGGACAAATTGAGTATCAAGGAGGGTAAGTACAGGGGCTGCAATATCATTAACAAGAAGGATCTAATCTCCTGGAAATCAAAGAAATCTCCCCTTTAAAATTTATGAGATCAAAAGTATAATGCTAAGAGAATTAAGCACATCTGAAGGCTGAGGAATAAAAAAGCTCAGTGGCTATAGCTAGCAAGAAAAGTAAATATGAGAGATAAGGCTGACAAGGTAAAACTGGGCACAGATCACCATATAATCTCAGAACATCATAGGTCAGGATAGAAATCTGGTATCTGAGAAGAGCAAAATTTTAAAATAAGCACCAAATGAAATAAAAATAAAGATATATATTTTTTTCCATGAAGCTGAATCCTCCAGTGAACTAGGAAAATCTATTCATGCTGTACCCTCCAGAAGATTTCAGTACCTTCCTTAGAATAAGGTATTTAACTTTGTGATAACTAAAATTACAATTAATATCAAGTTGACATTAGGATACAATGCACCTTCAATTATACTTAAATCACTAAAAATGCCAGAAAGCAAGAGCACTGAGCCATGCAGCTTAAACGGGTGGAAAAATATCCTTCCTTTAAAAACTGAAGTCAAATGTTTAAATAAAGATTTCAAAAATTGTTAACACTGACACAATTAAAAATCTTCCCAAGGAAAGAAATTCATATCTAATTTCTTTAATGCATTTTCAAAAAAATATGAGATCCTCACAATCAATAAGATTCAATGCTGACAAAAAGATCAGGAATATGATGACAATAAATTATCAATTTTCTCTTACAGAAACCCTCTGGAAAATGAAACCTGGAAAATCCCCACACCTTTTAATACAGAAGGGAATTATGTTCATAGAATTCATACTGTTGGGAAAATCAACATACAAAGGGGCAAATCAAACATATCGAGAACTATGACCTGTACATTTAATTTCAATATAAAATTTAAAGTTCAATTTTACTAACTTACATTTAGTAAAAATTAATACTGACTGACATTTGAGGGGGAAAAAATGATAAGCAATTTTTGCAAATAGTAATATTTGCCAAAAAGTTTAAGAATATATACATGGAGGTTTTAAGCATGGACAAAACCAAGCTACTGTCACTTATATCTCAATAGAAATTTCATGTAAGTGTACAGATATGTGGCAAAACGTATTGAGTATTATACATAAGCACGGTGGTTTTTAAAGTACATTAAGGAAAAGACACATTCTCATTTGATAAATAAAATGTGATGTGCTAAAACAGTGTTCCAGTGATTCTATACTCCACTGATAGGAAAAAGAAATTTTACAGAAATGAAAAAGGATGAACCAGACACAGAATACCACTATAGCAGTTCAAGGTTATAAAAGTGTTCATGAAAACAAGAAAAATGATGATCTACATAAACATATTTTTTAAAAAGTAGTTCTGCTTTTAGTTACCTGTTTTAAAAGTACACAAACAGCAAAACTTACCCTATATGTGTAACAGCTTCTCTGTTTTCACATTCAGTAGTCCATATTGCTATTTTATCACCTTTAGCTCTAACATTAACAACAGCTCCACATACATCATCACTGTAGTCATCAAAAGATTCTCCAATAAGGCACAGCAGCTTAAAAGAAAAAACTCAATTTCAAATTACATTCAACAGATTATAAACAGCTTAAGTTGCAAAATGTCTCATATATTTATATACAAGGCTAAGAAACTTTTTAAAATGAAGAGTTTTATATATATATAATTTTTTGTCCTCCTGCCTTTAAAAAATTGTTAATTTGATTCTTTAATACCAAAAACATTAACAGTTTTGCTAACTTTTTCAGTAAACTGGGCAACTGATGTCAGGGCACAAAAAAGGTGAACTATTTTATTAATATTCATTTGCTCTGCTGCTGCTACACTTGCCAGTAAACAAGTTTTAATAGAATAAATGAAAAAGCTGCTCATGGATGAAATGCCTCTTGTTCCTGTTGCTTTTCATGAACTTTCCCTAATTAAAAAAAATATATATGGTAAATGCATAATAAAATTTACCATTTTAACCATTTTTAAGGTTTAGTGACATTAAGTATATTCACACTGTACTACCATCCATCTCTAAAACTTTTGTCATCTTGCAAAACTGAAATGACTTAAGAGTTCTAAAATGGTATTTACTGATAATCTCTCCCATAAGAAAATAAGTTTTTCCTCAATAAAAGCCATTTACTGAAATATTTATTATTGCTCAATTTAGTAAGTGCTAACCAGGAACTACCCTGGTGGTCCAGTGGTTAAGACTCCATGCTTCCATGGAAGGTGGCTCAGGTTGGATCCCTGGTCAGGGAACTAAGATTGTGCATGCCATGTGACACACTTAGTATGCTAACTTCAGACCAGACCAGTGTTCAGGATACAAAAAGACTATAATCCCTGATCTTAAAAGCCTGGGGTTTAACATCTTTCACTAGAGAAAATGTCTATTATCTCAATTTAATAAATGTTGTATGAAGCCAAAAGTTCCAAATTATATCACAGCATATAAGCTAAATGATATCAAGCTACAATTTCACTATTTCCTTCAGGGATCTAAAAAGTTGAGTACACAAAGCAATACTCTAAGGACTGTAAAAACTTGTATCATACAAAATGTGAAAGTTACCACAATTTTGAACTTAATGAAATGACTAGGATGACCTTATTGTGGAAAGTCAGTCAACTGCCAATCACTTTCTGGATCTGTAATATGTAGCAGGGCATTTTACTATACTAGTATGTAAAAAGTATACAAGATTCATTCACATGGTTGAACAAAATTAAGTGCTGGTCTAGATTTCTAGAGTGGGCATCCTTATCTTCTCTTTGAGTAACCAACGAAAAAGGAACAAAGTTTTCTACCACTTTAATGGCAGAAAGTAAAGAGGAAGAGCCTTTTGATGAAGGTAAAAGAGGACAGTGAAAAAGCTGGCTTAAAGCTCAACATTCAAAAAAACGAAAATAATGGCATCTGGTCCTATCACTTCATGGCAAACAGATGGGGAAAATGTGGGAAACGAGTCAGATTTCATTTTCTAGGGTTCCATAATCACTGTGGACATGTCACTGCAGCCACGAAATTAAAAGACACTTGTTCCTTGGAAGAACAGCTATGACAAACCTAGACAGCATATTAAAAAGCAGAGACATCACTTTGCTGACAAAGGTCTGTATAATCAAAGCTATAGTTTTTCCAGTGGTCATGTATGGATGTTAGAGGTAGACTATAAAGAAGGGGGAGCACTGAAGAATTGATGCTTTCCAACTGTGGTGCTGGAGAGGACTCTTGCGGTGCTGAAGAAGATTCTTGAGAGAGTCCCATGGACAGCAAGGAGATCACACCAACCAATCCTAAAGGAAATCAACCCTGAATATTCATTGAAAGGACTGCTGCTGAGGCTCCAATACTTTGGATACATGATGCAAAAAGCTGACTCATTACAGAAGACCCTGATGATGGGAAAAATTAAGGGCAAGAGGAGAAGAGGTCAACAGGGGATGAAATGGTTGGATGGTGTCACTGACTCAATGGACATGAATTTGAATCGATGCTTTTGAACTGTGGTGCTGGAGAAGACTTTTGAGAGTCCCTTGGACTGCAAGGAGATCCAACCAGTCCATTCTGAAGGAGATCAGCCCTGGGATTTCTTTGGAAGGAATGATGCTGAAGCTGAAACTCCAGTACTTTGGTCACCTCACGCGAAGAGTTGACTCATTGGAGAAGACTCTGATGCTGGGAGGGATTGGGGGCAGGAGGAGAAGGAGATGACAGGATGAGATGGCTGGATGGCATCACTGACTCGATGGACATGAGTCTGAGTGAACTCCGGGAGTTGGTGATGGACAAGGGAGGCCTGGCATGCTGCGATTCATGGGGTCTCAAAGAGCTGGACACAACTGAGTGACTGAATTGAATAACAACAAAGTTTTAGTATTCGAAAACAGCTTTATAATTTTAAAACCTTACTGTCTCTAGCCAAAAACGATCGAGGTCACTTCGTCTCTGCTGTTTGTTCAGTGTAATTAGCCATCGTCCTCCTCGCTTGTTTTTCTCATCTTCCCACATAGGCTCAATACCATCCTACAAGGTTAGGGGTACAACAATATGAGACAATATTGTTAGTTTAACTTACAATAATGACTAAAAACAGTAAGCAGCAACCGTGTTAACTGTTTATACTCATAAAACTGTTATTGAGGTAGTGGAAAAACACACAAAAGTTAAAGCTAGAGGCATGGGATTGCAAAAACAGAGCCTTGACTAGGGCACTTATTAGCTATCAAATCTGGGGTTTGACTTAATTTGGAGGTTCTAAAGTAACATACTTTGGAGGTTCTGAGTAACATACACCTTTGAGAAGCCACACACATTCCTACATCTAAAAAATACATATGAAAGTTACACCACTTCAGAGAGCTAATGACTGTCCCACCCACTAACAGCTGACAAAACTCATATAAGTATCTCAATGACGCACATACTCCTGACAAACTGCACTTCGGTCTACTCAAGTATATAAAGAAGAAATAGGAGTGGATAATCAAAGCTCTCCTCAAAATCAATCACAGTATGTGCCCATACAGCCAAATTCTCACTTAATTTCAATTATTTATACTAAAAGAAGCCAAAATATACTTATGCTATAATATGGTAAAGCTAATATAATTATTCTCCAAGCATCACAACATTAACTATTTCTAAGTTCATGGTAAGATTTTAATGAATACCTGAATGGTCCAGTCTTATAATAAATATATGAAGTCACCAATTAAGCATACCTTAAAAAGTGAGTAGTCACAGCCAGGCATTAAATTACTAGACAACTGGATATGGTTGTACAGACTAGGTAAAAGAAAAGAACAATTATAAACATAGAAAATGTAGTGCAGAGCTTAGGTGTTCATATGTACATTCAGAGAATATGATAAAAATAAACAAGAAAAAAACTCATTTACTTTTTTCCCCCTATGGAGTCAATTTCTGAAACAGATCAAACAGATTTTAATAACAGTCAGCTTTAAGAATCAACATCTGATAATTTTTAGAAAATATCTTCAGTGATTTTATCCTGACAATTCTGGTGTATTAGTTAACTTAATATATACACATTATAACAAGAAACTGAGAAGAGAGGTACCAGATGGCTTTAAGTAAATGAAAGAATCCATGAGGCTAATAAGCCATTTTAAACACACAAAAAGACAAATCTAGAGAAAGTAAGACAAAACTTCCTGATCATCAGGATTGCATGACTAAACTAAGTCAACATTACTATTATCTGTGAAAGTACCCAAGAGTGGAAAAGATCAACAGTCCCCAAACAACACACACCATTACTAGTTTAAGTCAGCAAGCATAATAATCTTTGGGGGAGGTTTTAAAAACAGGACAGTTCCACATCCTACTTCTTAGAATTTTAATCCCTTAAATATAGGCTGGAACCACAGAATGTGTTATTTCTAAACTATTTCCCAAATAGCAATGTAACAGATTAACATTTGGGATGAATTAGGTATTCCACTAGCCTGAAGATAGAATGCTAGACTGGATCATTTGATCTTGAAGTCTACCATAGCAAATTTGTTATAAAACTGGCAATAGAATAAGAATGCTTTGCCTGTCTCCAGTATTTTATACAGAAGTGATGATCTTATACGACTAGCAATAATACCACACGGATGGGGGTTATTTTCCTTAGCAAGATTTTCTTACTGCTATTTTAACCCAGTCTGTGAGTATTTCAAGTAGAGTTTTAAGAAAGAGTCAAGGATTCTTTGGATGACATCCCACAGTTTAACAACAAATCCAATTTGAATGAGAGAGCATTAAGACAGCATACAGCTTGTTGGGTTATTCTATCTAATAGTAACTCTTTTCAAACTAGATTATCACTGACAAGATTCCACTTGACAAGAAGAGAGACGTGGATACTAAGAGTAACTACAGAATTAGAACCATCATTTCTATATAATTAATGCCTAGTGTGGAAGGGACATTCTTCAATGGCATTCAAAGTAGAAAAGACCAATGCTTCTTCCTGCTGTCTTCTTTCTCCTTAATCATGTCTAAGGTCTCTTACTAAGTTTACAATTAGCATCTGTTAATGGCACACTTAAATAGACTCCTAATGCTACAGACAAGACTAGATTAAAAAAAAGAAAAACACCTCAATAGCTGTTTCACTAAACTCATCCCCCAAAAGGGAGAAACTAAGTGACAAAGATAGAAAGCTTAAGAGTTTATCTTTCAATTATGGCATAAAAATCCACTCAGCAATAATATTGCTTACAACATACCTAAAAACTGTGGCGTCATGTTCTAACTAGAGGTCACTTAGATATATAATTATGTAAAACTGGTGACAGCCAAACAAACTTAGATAAATGCAAATCTTATTCAGTGGGAAAATGGCTCAGGACTCTTGCTCTCCCCTCCTCCACAGGATACTATAGACTATTATGCTTCAGAAAACTCTTGAATAAATACAATTAGAGAAGAAAAACACTCAATGTTTTGATGAAGGGCCAAACAGAACCATAATTTAACTAGGCCTATGAATTACTGGGAGTTTCAAATGTGGTTCATTTTTAAAAAACGTTTTCACTAAATTAAAAAAATTTTTTTAAAAGCCCATAAGTTCAATTAAAAGTGACCAAAGTGATCTCCACATAGTTTTCTTTAATTATTCTATGCTTTGTTTGTTTTCAGTGATTCAAATGCATACTAAATGCCTAATATTCTGGAAGTATACCTATGTACAAAAATTTAAATCATAATCTAGTAATTTATAATATTCTAACCACAATCTATCTGTGTGATACACCCAAGTATTAACATTAAAACATAGGAATCACATCATTGATATGATCCAAAATATACCACCTGAACAAATTAGAATACTTAGATAACTGCTAGATAATTTATAACTCTTAAACATGTTTTTAATAAGCTCTATCTTTCATATTCTCCAACAGTTTCTCCCTATATATTTTTCAAGCAAATAAGACATAACTAAATAAACTGTTTTAAAGAATCAACATTCTAAAACTTCTTGCAAAGAACTTTATAGCTCTAAATTAAATTATATTGCTAAATCTGAAACAAAATCTCAAAAATATTTCAAGTATTCTTAAGTTGACCACAAAGTGTAATAAAATTATCTATCATCACAGATACTGTCATTCTTTGACAAACTCTGATTTATGAGCAGTTCAGCCTTTGAAATCTTAGAATCTTTATCACAGGAAATCCACAGTTTATACTAAAAAGAATCTGCAGAAATGCTAAGAAAAGCATTCTTATCCTAAGAAAGCTCTGGAATAAAAATAGAGCAAATTTGCCTAGGTAACCAAGAAAGGGGACAAAGTCCTAAAAGTTGTCAGAAGTTCCAGTGACAATAAAGGATTCTCAATGAATGATATCTTAGGACAAAGAATAGAGAATAGGCAGAGGTAAATGATGACAAGATGGAAGCTTTCTAAAATTGGTGAGAAATAATCACCAATTCTAACAGTTGTGAGAAGATGAACAAGCAAAAAAGTAAATATTAACTGTTCACCTTACCCTTCTTTTTGCGAATACAACTTAAAATAAAAAAGTATACAATAAAACAAACATCCTAAAATGGTTACTTACGCCCAAAAGTCTTCAACAGTATCAAACTTAGAGATCAATCGAAGGTTTGCTTGCCAAGTTTTGCTTTTATCATTTTTAAAAAACCAGAGTGCCCATCTAAAAACAGAAAGTCAGTGTCAACAGAAGTTTTACATCCATGTTCAAAGCAGCAGTGAGTTTCACTTATTAATAAAAATGTTGTCTGAAGACAGTTTTCCAAGTAGACATATATCTTATAACTTTATGATTAATGCTTGATAATCTCAGACATAAAAATGAGATGCATTTCAACACCTACTTGGTAANCCCATCTAAAAACAGAAAGTCAGTGTCAACAGAAGTTTTACATCCATGTTCAAAGCAGCAGTGAGTTTCACTTATTAATAAAAATGTTGTCTGAAGACAGTTTTCCAAGTAGACATATATCTTATAACTTTATGATTAATGCTTGATAATCTCAGACATAAAAATGAGATGCATTTCAACACCTACTTGGTAATTCGTATTTGCCAGCCCCTGATCAAGGAAAACAATATTTTGAAAAAGCAAAGGCAGAAAAACTACCAAACATACAGTATCAAGTACTGTACCCTGGATTTCTAAAACTAACTCAGTCTTTCCTGAAAAAATTAAAAACAGAACTACCATTTGATCCAGCAATTCCACTTCTGGATATTATCTGAAAAAATGCAAATACTAACTTGAAAAAGATATATGAATCCCCATGATTAGTACAGCTTTACAAGAGCTTAAGATACAGAAGCAACTTAAATGTTCATCAAGGAGTGAAAAAAGAAAATATCTATGTATGTATGAATGTGTACATTCAGTGGATTATTCAGTCATAAAAGAGAAGGAAATTTTGCTATTTCCAACATGGATGGACCATAGGACTTTGTAAAAAGTTAAATAAATTACACACTAGACAGGAAAAACAAATACTATATGATTTTTGCTTATACGTGGAATCTAAAAAAAAACTTTAAAAAAGGAGAAAAACCCACCCCAAGCTCACTGATACGGAGAATAGACTGGTGGTTCCCAGAGGCAAAGGGGTGGGGAAATGCATGAAGCAGGTCAAGTGGAACAAACTTCCAATTATAAAACAAATCATGGGGATGCAACGTACAACATAGTAAACATAGTTCATAATACTGCACTGCAAATTTGAAACTTGTGAAGACTAAATCTTAAAAGTTCTCATTATAAGAAAAAAATTATAAATATGTATTGTGATAGATGTTGATTCTGATCATTCCACAATACATACAAATAATGAATCACTGTGTGGTACATTTGAATCTGTTACACCTCAAATGAAACTAACACAATTCCATTCCATCCTTAAAAAAAAAAAACTGCAGCCATTAAAGGTTTATTCTAGAAAATGACTGGATGACTAAGCAAAAATATCTGTACAATAATGTTCTTAAATTTGGAAAACTGGAAACATCGTAAGTGCCTATCAACAGTTCTTAGAATGTAGTTTACAAGTCCCCTTAGGCATCTTAAGACCCTTTCAGGAGCACTGATGAGTAAAAACTATTTCATAAAAATCCTAAGATATTTTATTTTTCACTGTGTTGACATTTTCACTGATGATGCAAAAACAATAGTAAACCTAGCAGTGATGTACATAACAAGAGCATACAGTGGCACTCATGTCTACAATTTGTCACTGTTCCTGTATTATCATCAAATCTCAGAAGAATAACTCAGTTTCTCTTAAGAATGCCACTGATGAAGCAGTAATAAAATACTTGTTTTATTAAATTTCAATCTGTGCACATGTTTTTTCTGCACAAAAAATATTTCTGCATACCAAAGACAATCCTTAGGCATTGAGTTGTGAGGAGAACTAGTTGCTTTTCCAAAAAACACCATTTTTACTTGGAAGAATAGGGTGAGCAATCATGATTACTTTTTGAAAAATGAACAGAGTGAGCATGTTGCTAAAATTTAAGCTTTCAGGAGAAAAGTCAGAATTTTGGAAAGCCTGCAGGTGTCACTGAGCATGACAATTTAACAAAACTTGGGTACATTTCTGAGGCATTTAGTAATGATAATGTAATTGTTTTGATATCATATAATGAAAATGCCAATATTTAGGTCTACAAACTCACTGAATCAGTATTTTCTAAATGACCAATGGTACGCATGACTGAAGAGGGATATATTTCAAATGCAACACAGATCAATGGATTTTAAAGTAACAGTAGAAAAATGTTCTTGGATGTGCTTTCAGATTCTACATTGCAACTAACCTGCAAGAAACCTAGTATCAAAGAACGGAGATATTCATAATTATCACTTCAGTTCAGTCGCTCAGTCCTGTCCGACTCTTTGCAACCCCATGAATCGCAGCAGGCCAGGCCTCCCTNTCTGAGTGAACTCTGGGAGTTGGTGATGGACAGGGAGGCCTGGTGTGCTGCGATTCATGGAATCACAAAGAGTCGGGCATGACTGAGCGACTGAACTGAACTGAGCTGAACTGAACAGGTGACAAAAATAGAAACAAACAGTCTGTTGATGGCTTTCGAACCCCGGGGATACATCCTGTGTTCAAGATATTTTTTGTTCCTTCTTGGATTCCTTCAAGAGTGACATGCTGAATCATGTCCTCTCAGCAAGGTTGATTAACTCTCTTGCCAGGCCTTTAAGTAGGCCTGCCTCCTACAGGTTACCCCCTCCCATATCCTGCACATTGGTAACAGGTCCAGAGTCTCCAGGGTGACAAACCATCCCAGACAATTTACCTGGGATCACATGTATGAGCCCACCTCCAGGCCCTGCACCTTGGGTCCATTACCTCAGTGTATGAAGTGACAGCACCTCCCACACCCTGCACCTTGGGTCACATGTTCACAGTCTCCAAGTTGACTCTATGCCAGACCATGCACCCAAGGTAATCTGTCAATAGTCCCAAGAGTGAGTCCCCTTTTCATATCCTGCACCTGAGGTGACATGTCCACAGTCTCCATTATGACCCCATCCCAGACCGTATACACTGAGACACACGTCCACACTTTCCAGGTAAGTCTCTTCCCCAGACACTGAACTTTGTGTCTCATTTTGTGCACAGTCCCCAGGGTGACCCCACATCCCAGAACCTGTACTGGGGGACAAGCATACACAGTCTCCAGGGATATCCCACCTCACAGATTGTTCATCTAGGGTTGCATGTCCAAAGACACTAGGGTGACTCCACTTTCTAGACCCTGCACTTGGGATCATATGTCCACAGTGTTCAGGGTGACACCCCTCCACAGCTACTATACCTGGGGGTCACACGTCCACAGCCTCTAAGGTGATTACGACCCCCAGATTGAGCAACTAGGATCACACATCCTACAGTCTAGGGTAACTCCACCTCCTAGACCATACACTTGGCATCACACTTCCACAGTCTCCATGGTGACCGCTTCCCAGACCATTTACCTTGGATTGGAATGCAGGAGACTGGGTTTGATCCCTGGGTCGAGAAGATCTTCTGGAGATGGGAAATGGCCACCCACTCCAGTACTCTTGCCTGGAGAATTCCATGGACTGAGGAGCCTGGTGGGCTACAGTCCATGGAGNCAGTCTCCATGGTGACCGCTTCCCAGACCATTTACCTTGGATTGGAATGCAGGAGACTGGGTTTGATCCCTGGGTCGAGAAGATCTTCTGGAGATGGGAAATGGCCACCCACTCCAGTACTCTTGCCTGGAGAATTCCATGGACTGAGGAGCCTGGTGGGCTACAGTCCATGGAGTTGCCAAGAATTGGACACAACTTCGCTTTCACTTTCACTTATCCAGGGAGAGCCCTGTTCCCAAACCCTGCACTTTTAGTCACATGTCCACAGTCCCCAGGATGACCTCACCTCCAAGACCCAGCAACTGGAGTCACACGTCCACAGTCACCAGGGTGACCCCACCTCCCAGACCCTGCACCTGGAGTCACATGTACATAGTCTCCTGGGTTACCCCCTCTCAGACCATATACATGTTATTACAAGTCCAGTCTCCTGGGTCAGCCTCTTCCCCAGACACTGCACTTTGGGTCACACGTCCACAGCCCCCAAAATGAACCCACTTCCCAGAACTTGTAATAGGGAAACGTGTACTCATTCGCCAGGGAGACCCCACTTCACAGACCCAGCACCTGGCGTCCCACACCCAAAGTCTCCAGGGTGATGGCACCTGTATACCCTGTGCCTGGGGTCACATGTCCACAGTATCCAGGGTGACCTCCTTTCAACCCTGGACCTGGGGCCACATTTCCATAGTGCCTAGAGTGACACCCCTTCGCAGACATTGTACATGGGGTCACACTTCGACAGTCTCTAGGGTGACCCTGCCCCCTAGACAGAGCAACTAGGATCACGTATCCACATTACAGGGTTACCCCATGGCCCAGAGCCTAAACTTGTAGGTGCGACTCCATAGTCTCCATGGTGACTCCCTCATAGACCATGCACTGGGATAATACGATCACTGTTTCCAAGTTGACTCCCACCCAACCCTGCACCTGGGGTCACATTTCCAAATTCTCTAGGGTGATACTTCTCCCCAGATCCTGTACCTAGGGTCACAGCTTCACAATCTCCAGAGTGACCCCACATTCAAGACCCAGCACCTGTGGTCACATGTCCACAATCAGCAGTGTAACCCCAAGTCCTACACACTATATCTGGATTCGCAGGTCCACAGTCTCTATGGTGACCCCCTCCCATACCACGCACCTAGGATTACACATCCACAGTCTGCAGGGAGAACCCCCTCCCCAAACAGTGCACTTTGAATCACATATCCACAGTCCTCAGGGGGACCGGAACTCCCAGACCTTGTACCTAGGGTCACACGTATGGTCTCTGGGGAACATCACCTCACAGAACCTGCACTTGGGGTCACGTGTCCACAACGTCCAGTGTAAACCCACGTCCCAGACCTTGTACCTGGGACACATATCCAGGGTCTTTAGGGTGACACGCCTCCCAGACTCTGTACCTGGGAAAAAATATCTTCAGCCTCCCAAGTGACACCTTCCCAGATCCTGTACATGGGGGCAACACTTCCACAGTGTCCTATGTCACAGCCCTGCCCAGATACTGAACCTGGTGTCACATGACCAGAGTCTCCAGCATGGCCTCCATCCCAGACCCTGTACCTGGGGTTACATGTCCACAGTCCTCAGGGTGACAATACCCCCCATATTTTGTACATGGTGTCACATCCACATTCTCCAGGGTGACCCAATTTCCCTGCACCTGTACTAGGGTCTTACAACCACAGTCTACAGAGAACTTACCCTCTCAGACTCTACACTTGGGGTCACATGTCCATTATATCCAAGATGAACCCATATCCCAGACCATATGCCTGGGGGCCATATGTCTAACTGTCTCCCAGGTGAGCTCCCTCCCCAGAACCTGCACCTGGGATCACATGTCGACATTCTCCTAGGTGACCTGTCTCCATACACCCAGCACCTGGGGTCAAACCTGCACACTCTCCAGGATAACAACCCTCCAAGACCTTGCTGCTGGGGTTATACGTCCACAGTCTCCATTGTGACGTCCACCTACCAGACCCTGCACCTGTGGTCACCTAACCACAGTCTCCAGGGTGACAATGCCCCCCAGATTGTGTACATAGGGTCACACGTCCACATTCTCTAGGATGACCCAACCTCCCTGACCGTGTACTGGGGTATCACAATCACAGTCTTCAGGATAACCATCCTCCCAGAGCCTGCACCTGGCTTCTCGCGTCCACGGTCTCCAGGGTAAATCCTTCCCAGACACTTTACCTGGGGTCACATGTTCACAGTCTCCTTGATGACACCGCTCCCAGACCCTGTACCTGGGATCACATTTCCAGTTTCCAGGATAACCTCCCCTCCCAGAACCTACATGTAGGGTCACATGTACACAGTCTCCAGGGTGACCCCACTTCACCAGAATTTTCACTTTGGGTCACATGACCACAGTCTCTAGGATGACACACCCCTAGACCCTGTACCTGTGGTCACACATCCACAGATTTCAGGGTGACTGACCACATCTGTTTGAGCAGCTGGGATCACCTGTCTATGTGAGCAGCAGGATCACCTGGTGTCACATGTCCAAGTCTCCAGTGTGACCTACGTCACAGACCCTGCACCTAGGGTAACATATACACCATTTCCAGGTGATCTCGCCTCCCAGATGATGTACCTAGGGTCAGATGTCACTGACTCCAGGGTGAGTAACCTCTCAAGTCCCTGCACCTGGGGTTACACTTCCACACTCCTCAGAGTGACTCAAGACCTTACACCTGGGTTCAAACGTCTACAGTTTCCATGGTGACCCCACCTCCAAGACATTGACCCTTGTGTCACTCGTCCAGTGTCCAGGGTGAATCCACCTCCCAAACCTTTTACCTGGAATTACATTTCCAGTTTCCAGAGTAAGCCTGCCGCCCAGACCCTACACCTCAGTTCACATGTCCACAGTCTCCATGATGAAACCCTCCCAACCCTGCATCTGGGTCGCACGTCCACAAGCTCCAGTGTGACATCCTCTCAGACCCTGATCTAGGGTCACATGTCTACAGTCTGAAGGGTGACCCCACCTTCCAGACCCTGCACCTGTCTTACACTTAAACAGTCTCCATGTGACTGCTCCTGATCCTGCACCTGGGGGTCACATTTCTAAAGTCCCCTGGATGACACCTCTCCCAGGTCCTGTACCTGGGGTCCCATGTGCATCGTCTCCATGGTGACCCCCTCCCAGACCCTGTCCCTGGGGTCAAATATCTGCAGTATCAAGTGTAACTCCCCCCAGACCATAAACATGGGTTCACACCTCCACAGTTTCCAGGATGAGCCCACCTCCAGACCCTCTACCAGGGGTCACATGTCCAGTCTGTGAGGTAACCCCAACTACTAGGCTGTATACCTTAAGTCACAAGTCCACAGTCTCCATGGTGANCCATGTGTAGAGTCTTCTCTTGTGTTGTTGGGAGAGGGTGTTTGCTATGACCAGTGCATTGTCTTGGCAAAACTCTATTAGTCTTTGCCCTGCTTCATTCCGCATTCCAAGGCCAAATTTGCCTGTTACTCCAGGTGTTTCTTGACTTCCTACTTTTGCATTCCATTCATAATTATAAAAGGCCATTAAAATTTCTCCTTTTCCAACCATGTATATTTGAGGTCATATTTTATCCTTAAACTTCCTCTGAAACAACGTATCTCCAAACACTTGAACATGCAGAACCAGCTATGAAAACTTAGCTGATTTCTATTAAGCCAGGCACTTAATTACAGTAAATAACTTTAAAAATATAATAAACATAATATATACATGCAAGAAGACTTCTGGGCCACTATTAAATGTGTTAATTGTGTGGGTTAAAAAAAAAAAAGGGTAACTGTGTGGGTAAAATTCTCTTAAGACTGACATGAAACCCAGAAACCACGGAGGAAAGTTGGTATTTGATTATATGAAAATAAAAAACCTTTAAAATAACACAACTCTTTAGACAGTGTTAAAAGACGAATGATTTGGAAGTGTATTTCAACCTAATCCCCCCTTGGATGGGTTAGCATCCCTAATGTACAATGCTTGGAAATAAACTTGAAAAGATAACCAAAAAGAAAATATCAGACAATAAGAACTGAACAGACTTCTCACAGGTAAAAACACAAATAAGCAATTGTCTTGAACAAAACTGTTTGAAGCTTCAATAGAAGAAATGCACATTTAAAACAACAAGACATTGTTTTACAAATTAGGCTAAAACCAATCTGACAGGCAATTAAATTTAAAAGATTGACGGTACCAGTTGGCAAGGATGTAGCAATCAGTAAGTCTAAGTAGATAAAGGAGGATAATTTGGCAGTGTCTACAAAGGTAGATAATGGGCAGTCTTAAACCTAAGAACTCGGAAATTTTACCATATAGATATACCACTATATTCACACAAGTGCAAAAAAATAAATAAGCACATATACATTAGCACTGTTTGTAAATTTTAAAAATCTGTATACTCATTAAGGTAAACCTGATAAAATATGACTATATATTCATTTAAAACAAGGCTGTGGATTAAAATAAAGACTTAAACAAAAAACTCAGTAGTATGGCAATCTGTATAGATTAAAAAAGTTTATTTATGCACATTGAAAGGTTTTGGAAAAATACAAACCAAATTTTTAACACTATTTTGGGGAGTGGAGCAAAACAAAATGAGAAAGGAGGTATCAGACAAAAACAGAGAACTTAAAATTTTGTATACATTGTGCCTCAATGATTTAATCGTTCTTATAATATATAGCGTTTTTCTTTTTAAAGAAAACATAATTCCTTACAAAATTATTTACAAAAAGTAAATGATGAAGAAATTACCAAAATCAGAACCAAAAATGTCTTAGAACAGTTTTCAATGTGATATTATCTTACACAAGAAATAAGAAATTATAAAGAAATTAAAATCCTCACAAACTTCATTTTAGGATTTAATCAGTTTGTTCACTTATGATAAGGGCACCTTTCAGGAATCTTAGATTTCATCTTAAGCTATGATTGATATATGCCTTGATCTCCCACAATAACAGCAACATGAAGAACTGTGTTCACAGACAGAAGACAGTGAGCTTTTTATACGATACCACTGAAAAGATGGGAGGAAAATAAAGGTTTTAGTACTGCTGCTAGGATGAACTGTATAAAACTGCCACTTATCAACTGTCCAACTTAGTATTACTTTGGCACAATCTTTCCTGAGGAAGAATTTTTTCCTTTCATCAACTATTTGACCTTCAGTATTTCACACACTGGTTGACAATCCACAGTACCTAGAGAAATGATTTGTTCCGCCCTGGAGGGTATGCTGAATCACCCACCTTCTATGAAAAAAACTACTAAAGCATATTTGGACTATTACTTCAGAAGGTCTACAATGATAATGAAGGGGAAAAAAAGGACATAAAGGAACAACACATTTTTCAGATAAATGAAATCTAATTATAGACTTGTAGGGTCTGGGAGAGGGGGAATCAAAGGAATTAAAGATCCTCGAAAGTTAATTTATTCAATTTACTTTCCTCCAGATTCTTACAATGTTTCTGAGTGTTCCCACCATCAGCTCTCAGTGAATTAAAGTTAAGTTTTATCAGGTAAACCAGAAAGATAATTAAGTAAAAGCACAAACATACTGGGAAGTGGTAGGGTGGAGATAAGAAAAACCATATACTGAAGTATTAAACTACTACATTGCAACTATGAAAACTTAACTCATCCTAAACTCTCTTTTCCCCTTCTAAACTTCTCTTAAAATACAAACCAACCAATATCCCATGGGATTTCTTTGGAAGGAATGATGCTGAAGCTGAAACTCCAGTACTTTGGCCACCTCATGTGAAGAGTTGACTCATTGGAAAAGACTCTGATGCTGGGAGGGATTGGGGGCAGGAGGAGAAGGGGACGACAGAGGATGAAATGGCTGGATGGCATCACTGACTCGATGGACATGATTCTGAGTGAACTCTGGGAGTTGGTGACAGACAGGGAGGCCTGGTGTGCTGTGATTCATCGGGTCGCAAAGAGTCGGACACGACTGAGCGACTGAACTGAACTGAACCAATATCCAGACTCCACATACCCTAGGCTCTTTCTCCTTCACAGACGATCTGAACTTTCTCCTTCAAACTGTCTATTTCTGCTCTATACAGTTGTATATTTCTATTCACTCTTCAAACTACATCAATCTTTTTCTATCATCTACTCTACTAAACTTTCTCCAGGGTTAGCAAAGAGTTATTGTTCAATGCAATGAATATTTGACCTTTTTGGGGCATATATGCTGTATCTTGTCCTTAAACCATTTTCTTGGTTTCCATGACCAACACTCTGTCCTAGTTTATGCAGTATATATGTCTCTACACTTCCATAGGCATTTTTAAAAAACTTTATTGAAGTACAGTTGATCTACAATGTTATGGTAATTTCTGCTGTACAGCAAAGTGACTCAGCTATACATATATATACACATTTCCATATTCTTCTCCATTATGGTTTATCACAGGATATTAACTATATAGTTCTCTGGGCTATACAGTAGGACCTTGTTATTTATCCACTCTGTATATATAACAATTTGCATCTGTTAACTCCAAACTACCAGTCCATCCCTGCCCAACCCCCTCTCTTTGAACCACGTCTATTATCTTCATAGCCATTCTTACCCCAAAAAAATCCCCATATGCTAATATTTCAAGCCTCTGTTGTGAGTCAAATTCACTTAGGGGAACTCATTTACTACTATGGTTTCAACTACCATTCAAAGTTCTACTTTCTGAGCTCAAGATTCACACATAAAACTGCTTGCCAGACGTGGGTCATCCAAGTGAAAATGGAATCCTCAACCTAACATACCTAAAACCAGTCTTATCTAACCTTCCCCTCCAAACCTGTCCCATTCACTATTTACCTGTTGCCCAAGTCAAAAAAATCTATTTGTCAGAAAGCTTACCTGTTCTGTAAAGGGTGTTTAATATAGTGTTCTGGGTTAGCAACCTCCTGATTGGATTCTGTTTTCTCTTCTTCTGTAGGCGGGGGATTTGGAGTAGGGGTGGTTTCCTAGTGGAAAACAATTAAACATTACAAACTTAACATGAAGAAATAACATTAAGAAATTTATTTGTACATTTTTATTGAAATATAGTTAATTTGCAATGTTGTGAAAACATCTCTATGACAGCAATACTCTAAATAAATCTGAACCAATACTGTCCATAACACTTTTTTAAAGAATGAATTATAGAAGAAGCATTTGACAAAGTAGACCACTAGCCAAACTCTAAGAAAAGCACTAGACTTTTCTAGCATCTCTTCATTAAGAGCAAAATGCTTCTCAAATTTAAAATATATATTGTTATCTTCCACTTACACATTTAACGTAAGATTGTTAGACACCATTCAAAACAGGAGAATGAAGTATCTTTCTTTTAACATCCCATTGAAGTGCTGTGCATGGCAGGGGTGGTTAGTGGGGAGGGCCAGTTCAATTAAAGTTTGGAGAGCATAATTAACTATATTACATGACACACAAAAAATATTTATAAAATGAGTAAGGCAATACTACACAGATCTTTGCCTTCATGTCACAGTGTTATGATATATGGTAACTTAAAGTTGAGCAACTTCTGTCATTTTCAAATGACCCTAAGGAAAAAAGCTGGACACCAGCTTGAATTGAAATCTTCTAAATAGGGAAAGGTGTACATCAAGGCAGTATATTGCCACTTTGCTTATTTAACTTATATGCAGAGTACATCATGAGAAATGCCAGGCTGGATGAAGCACAGCTGGAATCAAGACTGCTGTGAAATATCAGTAACCTCAGATAATGCAGATGACACCACCCTTACGGCAGAAAGTGAAGAACTAAAGAGTCTCTTGATGAAAGTGAAAGAGGACAGTTTAAAAGTTGGCTTAAAACTCAACATTCAGAAAAATAAGGTCATGGCATCCAGTCCCATCACTTCAGGGCAAACAGATATGGAAACAGCGAGAGACTTTATTTTTGGGGGCTCTAAAATCACTGTAGATGGTGACTGCAGCCCTGAAATTAAAAGATGCTTGCTCCTTGAAAGAAAAGTTATGACCAACCTAGACAGCATATTAAAAAGCAGAGACATTCTTTTGCCAACAAAGGTCCGTCTAGTCAAGGCTATCATTTTACCAGTGGTCATGTATGGATGTGAGAGTTGGACTATAAAGAAAGCTGAGCGCCAAATAATTGATGCTTCTGAACTGCTGGAGAAGACTTGAGATTCCCCTGGACTGCAAGGAGATACAACCATTCTATCATAAGGAGATCAGTTCTGAATATTCATTGGAAGGACTGAGGCTGAAGCTGAAACTCCAATACTTTGGCCACCTGATATGGAGAACTGACTCATTTGAAAAGACCCTGATGCTGGGAAAGATTGAAGGCGGGAGGAGAAAGAGGTGACAGAGGATAAAATGGTTGGATGGCATCACCGACTCAATGGACATGAGTTTGAGTAGACTCTGGGAGTTAGTGATGGACAGAGGCCTGGCGTGCTGCAGTCCATGGGGTCACAGAGAGTTGGACATGACTGAGTGAGTGAACTGAAATGAAACATAGTTATCATCATCATTTAAAAATGTCATGGAAAAATGGAGCCTGCGAATAATGCATATTCTCCACATTAATCTATGCAACTCTTCACCCTAGGGTAAACTGGCACCAAAAAAAAGATAGCTAAGAAAAGGAACCAGAAGCTGAAACAAGTTGATACAAAAGAAGGCACTGCAACAAGTGTCTGGATATCAGATTTAAACTGAACCAGAAAAACAATAAAGATACATATTCACATTCACATTTTATAAGTCAGAGATATATGATCTAAAAGATTTCAAGCAGACAGATGATACATATTTTACAAAATAAAATTAATTTTTCTAATCAAAAAGACACCTTCAAGAACTACTTTTTACTAGCCTATGAAGTCACTCACAGCAAGGGCTTTATCTCGATTCTGCTCACAATTGTAATGCCAATGATGACAATGCTACACCTAACAGAAACTTACTGGCTTAATTCCTTAAATTTTAAATGTTTACACAGAGTAGTTAAGGCCCTAAAATTTACATATAGTAGCCAATGCCTTAATATCACCATTTTTACCAGCATTTTCTCATCACAATACATTTAAATCTTCAAATAGATGATCATTACCAAATGCCATTCTTCACTAGCTTAAAATTAATGACGGCCTCCAAACACAGGCAGTCTGAGTGAATAGAGAAAACAGGAAACAATTAGGGACTGACAAGGCAGGTGGGTTTCAGGAACAGTGTACCAGAGAAAAGGGAGCTGCAGGAGTGAGATTCAGAAATC
The DNA here is from genome assembly GCA_006410615.1 of Neotragus moschatus. NCBI lineage: Eukaryota > Metazoa > Chordata > Mammalia > Artiodactyla > Bovidae > Neotragus > Neotragus moschatus. The sequence goes on along the minus strand of SJYA01000905.1, from coordinate 183,688 downwards.
TATGTATAAACCTCTCAAATCCTTGGCTGTGACTCCTAAACTGAGATGTTCAGAGTGCAACTCTGGGTGGCCTAGACGAGAACAGCTGAGCCAAGACTTCAGAGGCTGAACAGCATTTGAAAGACTAAGTTCAGATCCAGCCAGAGTGGATGGTTGAAAATCCTCAGTTTTCAGAAGAAATTCATATGCCTAGCAAATTCTAAAAGTAATCCCTGACAGGATCAAGGTAATCTGATAAATTAACTGCCCCACAAGGACCGAACTCTCTATTCTTCACAGGAAAAGTCTGAGCCTCTATGAATATTATCAACAATACACAGCAAACAATTGAACAATGCAAAAAATATCTTCTATAGCAACTGATGATCAAGAGATTAAACTGTCTATAGAAAGAGACCTAGATAACATACACATGATCCAGGTAACAAGGGTAGCAGACAGTCTTGACTTTGTTTAGTTGTTGCATCCGACTCTCTTGTGGCCCCATGGGCTGCAGCCCACCAGTATCCTCTGTCCATGAGATTCCCCAAGCAAGAATACTAGAGTGGGTTGCTCTGGTTGAGCAACTGTGATCCCACATGCATGCAGCATGGCAAAAAACTTTTTTAAAAAAAGATACTCTCCCTCTCAAAGTTAAGAAATACTGCAAATTCTCTATTTACCTAAAGGACAATGATTAGTAAAATGTACTCCTGAATTCAAAATCCTCATTACAATCCACAACTGTACAATTCCACAGTGTTTACATCTTTTATCAATAGCTCAGCAGCACATTAAAAAACAATGAATTACACAAGGAGTAATAACAAGTTTCAGAGGATACATAATGTCACTTCCTAAGCAAGTACATTCTTTTCTCCTATTCTGCTCTTTTCACCATTAGGAGAATGATGGAAGACTTAGATGTATCAAGTCTCTAGATATTTAAGAACAAAAACCAGATACACTCACTTCCTTAAAAAGTGTTCCTTTAAATTGAAAGTTCTATTTTAATTGAAATTTTAGTCTTTATATTAAGAATATTCAATTTTGGAGTTTTCCTGTAACAAATAAAAATAGCTACTAATCTTTAAATAAATGTGTATAGGTATGAATAAGTATACCATTTTAAAATCTTTCATCTTTGCTTTCAGTATTACACAAACAAGCTAGTTTTAAGACAAATACTCTAAAACGCTTTGAAAACAATGTTTATTCACCACAGACAATCTTTTCAGTATTTGACATGTTTTTTAATATAAGCCTTTTCCCCTCCTTGGCCACACTGATCAGGGATGGAAGCTGTGCCCCTTGCAATGGAAGTACAGAGTCCTAATCACTGGACCACCAGGGAATTCCTGTCTTTTTTAGCCTTTTAAGCTACTATCCAGAGTCTGATAGATGTTCAAATTTTTTAAGCTTATTTGAATTTCTCAAATCCTAATAAAATGATTAACAGCCAATTGTTTCCATGACACAATAAAAATTACTCAAATATTCTACAAAAATATGGCACAGACCAAATCTAGTAAGAGATCATTTTCATGATGGAAATGACTTATGAAAACATTAATATTATAAGGATGTATCTTCTCAGTACAAATTTTCTCAGGTCATGCTGTGCTATGGCCATCTACTTATCACAACAATTCAAAGCTTTGGAAAGCTTACAATCAACCCTTCACCCTGAAAGCTTCTTGATTCTACAACTATGTTGTAAATTATTGCAAAGGAAAATATTTTTGTTTGAGACTACTGAGACATGCTCCATCATAAAATCATTTTCTGTTCATTCTTTCAACTTACTGTTTTGTTTTTTGCTTAACATCTCTTAACTTTGATATAAATAACCAGGATGCATCTTTTCAACTTAGATAAAGCAAAAAAACACAGCAAAGTATAGCCATGTTCGATGTTATTTTAACCTTTATGGTTAATTCCATGGCGGTGGTCTGTTCTACGGGGAAGCTCCAATATCCTTTTTTTTTTTTTGGCGAGACCATGTCTTAGCTGCAGCATATGGGATCTCGTTCTTTGACCAAACATCAGACTTAGACCCCCAGAACTGGGAATGCAGAATCTTAGCCACTGGACCACCAGGGAAGTCCCTCCTATACCTTCTAAATCTGTGGTAGTACATATAATGAGAATTAATGTCCAGAATGATGGCCATGCTGTATTATTAAATTCTTTGATCAAAAATTAGTTTACAATTATAGTTGTTGTTCAGTTGCTAAGTCATATCCGACTCCTTGTGACCCCATGGACTGTATAGCACACCGGGCTCCTCTGTCCTCCACTATCTCCCAGAGTTTGCTCAAATTCTTGTCCACTGAGTCGGTGATGCTAACCATCTCATCCTCTGCCAACCCTTTTCTCCTTTTGCCTTCAGTCTTAGACATATGCCAAATTAATTACAGACATATAACAAAAAAGAATGAAGTAACATGTTTCAAAAGAACCCTGAAAGGGGGAATTTCCTGGCTGTCCAGTGATTAGGACTCAGTGCTTTCACTGTCATGGCCCAGGTTCAATCCCCAGTCCAAGAGACTGGACAGCCAAGGCATCTCCTACATCCAATTTAAAAACAAAATTATCTGTTGCAATGTCCTGCAACATCTCTCCAGCTTGGTGACCACCCAGCTTGGTGGTCACCCCACAGAAGGAAATTTCACTGAAAATTGCATTTTAAATATCCCAAAACTACCCAGACAAACCAGGAAAGGCTAATTTTAAAGACCATGGCTACTCTCAAAGTAATCAAATACAATTTCTACCTAAAAGACAATCTGCAAGTGAAAAACCACTGTATAACACATTTCAGATGGGTAGAAATGTGAATAAAGCTGTGAGATGGTAGAGTGTTTTCTCTACAGATAGTAAGGAAACAGAGAGTCTAAAGTGAGTGTTCATGAAACCAAAGACAGAGTTAGAACAGTAGACTGGAACAAGACTGTAAAACACCTCAGGAAGCCAGTAACTGACAGGTCAACTTTATTAAATACAACTAACAAGTAAGGGAATAGAAGAGACAACCAGTTTAAGAACAAGTTATTAAACCCGGTTTTGGATTTGCTGAGTTTATGATATTCAAATAAAAATATGTGAAGAAGAGGGCTTCCCTGGTGGTCCAGTGGTTGGGAATCCATCTGCCATTGCAGGAGACTCAGATTCAATCCTTGGTCCAGGAAGATCCTACATGCCACAGGGTAGCTAGGCCCAAGCACCATAACTACAGACGCCGTGCTCTAGAGCTCACGAGCCACAACTACTGAAGCCCTCACACCCTTGAGTCCTGTGTCCTGAATCAAGAGAAGCCACTGCAATGAGAAGCCTGTGCACTGCTCGCCACAACCAGAGAAAGCCTGCACACAGCAACAAAGACCTAGCACAGACAAAAATAAATAAGTAATTAAAAAAAATATATATGGAGAGGGAAAGAGCTTTCAATTAACAAACTACTATATATAAAACTGCACATGAAACTATATTAAAAAAACTATATTTAATATCTTGTAATAACTTATAGCAGAATGCAGAGAGGTATATACAAACATACATACATATATTAATATATAACATTATATGCATATACATACATATATTAATAGACTGAATCACTAGCCTGTACACCAGAAACAGGATGTTGTAAATTAACTATACTTCAATTTTTTAAAATTTAATGTACAGTATTACAAATTTATCATGACTTAATGGACATGAGTTGCGCAAACTCCAGGAGATAATGAAGGACAGGGAAGCCTGCTGTGCTGCAGTCCATAGGGTCACAAAGAGTTGGACACAACTTAGTGACTGAACAACAACTATCAGTTTATTAACCCAGCACTTCAGTAAACTGAAAGCACTACATATTAAAGATATGAAATAATGAACAGAAGGGTAAGCAAAGAACAGAAAAGGACAGCAGTGCTTTATGATTTTTCAAGTACCAACACCAATCCTCACACTTGTATCAAACTATGAGTTTTTTTACACGATAGGTAACATTTACTAAGCAATAGGCTACATTTATATACATTATCTCAATATAGGGAAGTCCTATAGGGCCTATAGGAAGCAATATAGGGATTCCCTTGTGGCTCAGCTGGTAAATAATCTGCCTGCAATGCAGGAGACCTGGGTTCGATCCCTGGATTGGGAAGATTCCCTGCAGAAGGGAATGGCTACCCACTCCAGTATTCTGGCCTGGAGAATCCCATGGACTGTATAGTCCATGGGATCACAAAGAGTCAGACACGACTAAGCAACTTTCACTTTCACCTCAATATATTCAATCTTCACAATACTGTGAAACTATTCTCCGCTCTTCAAACTTAAGCCGTGGACACTTATATGTTCTGTGTGTATATATATAGCAGGACTGTCAAGATTCACAAATAGGGATACTATGTCTCTTAAGTTTTACCTGACTGTTGTTTCAGCATAATTATTATTACTAGAGCCCTTGTTCACTCTCCCAAGTGTCCAAGACACTTGTTCCAGGCGGTATAACCTTACAGTATATATTAATACCATGCTTTATACTATAGCCTCAGGTTCCACACCTTCACTCTCTTCCAAGTGCATGCCACAAAAAAGACAGGAATAGTACACTTCACTCTTCCAACACACACACACACACACACACACACACACACTCCACTAGGAAACACTATGTAAATGTCAATGATTAATTATAGGGATTTTATATTATGCAAGATAGTACACTAAATACCTATATGATCAAAATATCTTAGAGCTACAGGTAAACATAAATAAAAGCTCTCTTTTATGGATACAAATAATTAACTCTAAGAATATTATTTGATATAAGTAACATATATAAATAGACTTTATGATTCTTTTACTCTTCCTTTTATTATCCAAACATTCAGTTCCCAGGTCTTTTTTTTTTTTTTTTTTTTTTTTAAATTGTATTTTCTGTTCTTTCTATTTTTCTTTTTTTTAATTTTTATTTTTACTTTATTTTACTTTACAATGCTGTATTGGTTTTGCCATACATTGACATGAATCCACCACGGATGTAAATGAGTTCCCAATCCTGAACCCCCTNTTTTTTTTTTTTTTTTTTTTGCAAAGATGCATTTCCCACAGACCCTCCCATATGTAAGTTAGTAAAATTAACTAGTACACAAAAACAAATAGCCTCACCTGCCTTATAAGGAATGAAAAATCTGGTATAAACAGTAAAAACTGCCACAAATAATTAAACCAACTACTTTTGGGTGTTAGTTTTCAATTACATTGTCTATAGTAAAGGAATACCTGCTAACCTGGCATCACTCTCAGGAAAAGTATAGCTATAGATTTTACAAGTACTCCCTGTCTGTATCAAAGGATCAAATTGGTGATACTTTTGTGCCACAAACTAAAAAGCTAGAAAAGATAAACAATAAATTTTGATTTAGAAAAATACAAATCTTCTACGGTTTAAAACACTGCTCAAATAGATAATTTTCTTCATGTAAAGGACTGTGAGAGCCTATATATTACCTCTGATTCCAAACAGTACTTTTTAATGTTCTTTTAAACTAATTTAATATGACACCTAAACAATGAAAAAAATTGAAAACTGAAGGATAGAGGGAAAAGCTGTGACCATTTGCATAAACTGTATTGTGCCCCAAAATTACTGTAAAATTTAATAATTGTTCAATTTAAGTTACAATAACTATCTAAAATTGAAGACTAGCACTAGATTTTTGAGTTCAATTTGCTGTGCTATAACTAAAAATAAGTATTTTTGGATAGTCAGCAAGTTACATCTAATGACATTTCACTTATATAAAATAATTCCTATAGGTCATACTTGAATTTCTGATCTTCTAGAACCTAATTTTGAAAACTAGAAAGACTTGTAGGCATTTAAAATAAACTAATTCTTAAAATACCATTAATATTTGTCAACCAAATTATTCTGCACATCTTGGACAAGTCTACCAATTCAGAAAGTGTGGTAGAGACTAAAGAAATAACAAACATGTATGATCTAGAATAAGGTTAATAATAAAATTTAAATGTTACTGCTACTTAAACCAAAAGCAACTAGAAGACTCAGATATATTCTTTTTAGTTTTTATTGGAATATAAAACAATGTTGTGTTAATTTCTGCTGTAAAGCAAAGTAAATCAACTATAGTTGCGTTGTTCAGTTGCTAAGTCATGTTTGATTTTTTGCAACCCCATGAACTGCAGCATGCCAGGCTTCCTTGTCCTTCACAATCTCCTTGAGTTTGTTCAAACTCATGTCCACTGAGTCAGTGATGCCATCTAACCATCTCATCCTTTGTCTCTCTCTCCTTCTTTTGCCTTCAGTCTTTCCTAGCATCAGGATCTTTTCCAAATCAGTCAGCTCTTTACATCAGGTAAAGAGATTTAGCTTCAGCATCAGTCCTTTCAATAAATATTCAGGGTTGATTTCTTTTAGGATTGACTGGTTTGATCTCCTTGCAGTACAAAGGACTCTCAAGAGTCTTCTCCAGCACAATTCAAAAGCATCAATTCTTCAGCGCTCAGCCTTCAGGGCTTCCCTGGAGGTCAGCTGGTAAAGAACCTGCCTGCAATGGAGGAGACCTGGGTTTGATCCCTGGCTTGGGAAGCTCTCTTGGAGAAGGAAACGGCTACCCACCTCAGTATTCTGGCATGGAGAATTCCATGACTGTCAAAGAGTTGGACGTGACTGAGAGACTTTCACTTTCAGCCTTCACTATGATCCAAGTCTCGTATCCATACATGACTACTGGGAAAACCATGGCTTTGACTATACGAATCTAAAAGCAAAGTGGTGTCTTTACTTTTTAATACGCTCTCTAGGTTTGTTATAGCTTTCCTTCCAAACAGTAAGCATCTTTTAAATGTTATGGCTGCAGTCGCCATCCACAGTGATTCTGGAGCACAAGAAAATAAAATCTGTCTGAAAAAGAAGGGATATATGTATACGTATAAGTAGAATCAGCTATACATATACATATATATCATCCTCTCTCTTTTGGATTTCCTTCCCAATCAAGTTGTCAAAGAGCAATGAATTTCCTGTGCTATCCAGTAGGTTCTCACTAGTTATCTAGTTTATCCATAGTAGTGTATATGTCAATACCAATCTTCCAGTTCAAGACTAATTTAAAAATAGCTATGGAGAAATTTATGTAAGTTGAACATTACATAAAAGTAAAAATTAGTGCTTCAAATAAATCAGTAATATTAAAATGTTAGGACAAGCACCTACACTGCACAAAATTATACTGGTTCCAGTAATGTAATAATTTACATTTCATTCATTCTTTAAAGTTTTTTAATTATAATTTGAAAGGCAAACAGTATAAAGAATTTAACTGCTGCTTTTTTTAAACTTTATTCCTCGACATCCCTGGGGATCTACCTGCCAAGACAGTAGACACAGGTTCTCTCTCTAGTCTAGGGAGAGTTCACATCTCACGGGGCAACTAAGCCCATGTGCCATAACTACTGAGAGCCCATGCTCTAGAGACCATGAGCTACAACTACTGAGCCTGAGTATGCACGCCCTAGAATAAGAGCAGCCACTGCAAGGAGATGCCTGAGCACTGCACCTAGAAAGGAGCCCTCACAAGTTGCCACTAGAGGAAGCCCACACACAGCAATGAAGATCCAGCACAGCAAAAAATAAGTAAAAAGATTTTTTAAAAAGTCTACTTCTTTTAATTTGAAAAGCGTTACTCAAATGTAACAATATTGATTAAATGTTAGTTTAAATAATCAATTTTAACATGTCATAGTTAAACTAGCAGCTAATTCTTTTTAAATTCCATGCATTAATTTTAAGTTCTATAATGCTAAATAGCAAGGGGATATAGCTTTGTGTAAACTCCAGGAGCTGCTGATGGACAGGGAGGCCTGGTGTGCTGCAGTCCATGGGGTCGCAAAAAGTCGGACACGACTGAGCGACTGAACTGAATGCTAAATGTTAAAATTTTAAATTTCAACATTAAAATTTCTTACTAAAACTACGGTTTTAATAAGAATATTAGATTTATCCTTTTATTCTGAGTATCTGAATCATCTTTCCAAAGAAGTCAACCTGTATTTCTTTAAAAATTAAAAAACCAGGTACTGCAGTCACTGTTTCAAATGTCCCCAGGTTAGAGAGTTTGGTTATATCCTTTCACTTAATGAAACACCCAAACTTCCAAATATAAAAACATCTATAATCTTTAACCCAGTTATACTTTTAATTCTGTATTTATTCAAAGGAACTCTCAGGATAATAGGAGCTTTATGTATATTAGTAAGCAAAAGTAGAGCCAAAAAAATACAACCAAAGGTAACAGATAAATCACGGTGTTTATGATATATGAACTAGTTTGGAAAAATCACTTTAAAATGCTAACATAAATGCGGAAAAAGATTTCAGGACTGAATAAACAGAGAATTTTACTTTTAGGGGGCTGGGAGCCACTTTTTAAACTTAACAAGTCCCAAGTATATTGTGATACCTCCAGACAATATTATTCTACAATAAGAAAATAAGATATCAAGCTGTGAAAAGACATGGAGGAATCTTAAATGCATGTTACTAAGTGAAAGGATCCTTAAAGGGTACATACTGTTTAACAACTATATGATAACAACTATATTTCTGGGAAAGACAAAGGATAGTAAAAAGATTTGTAGTTGGTGAGGGTTGTGGAGGAAGGAGAGATTAACAGAAGACTTTTAGGCAGTGAAACCATCTGTATGAAACTATAATGGTAAATGGGTTATGTCAAGTGTTCAAACCTACAGAATGTGCAACAATAAGAGTGAATCCTGATGTCAACGACAGTTTTCAGGTACTAATGAGGTGTCAGTGTAGGTTCATTCAATGTTAACAAATGTACCATTCTGGTGTGGAATGCTGATTGCAGGGGAGACTGTGCATGTTGGGGCAGGAGATATGTCAGAACCCTTTGGACATTCCTTTCAGTTTTGTAGTGAACTTAAAATTGCTCTAAGAAAAGTCAGAGGAATAGGAAAAGGCACAAAGAAAGACATGGTGGGGGAGAGGGGGAAGAGTCCACAAACAAGTAAACCGCAGAACATATTGTTAGGATTACAGATGATTTTTTTTCTTCATACATATCTAAATGTTCCACATTTATTATGACAAAATTAATACTGAAGCCCTAATATATATAGTGTCTACTTCTGGACTGCTCAGTATGCTCCAGAGATGTCAGTTCCCCATTTGCACCAACGTCACATTTCTAAAAGTACCTTTGTTGAATGTTTTTTTCTCCTTGCAGGGGACATTCTTCTTTCTCCTTTTCTCCTCCTTTTCAAAAATTTACTGCTATTTTGTTTATTCTTTCAAATAAACTTACAAACTTTTTCTTTAAATGGCCAGAGTAAATATTTTAGGCTAGGAATTTGATCACTTATTCATTGTTTTGTTTTACAATCTTGTGAAATAAAAACCACTCCTAGTTAGCAGGCCACACAAAAAAGCAGCCAAGGCGAACTTGTGAACCCCAGCATCAAGTGTAGCTTCCACTGCACTAGCAAATATTTTCATTCAGTTTATACGGAATGTACACATTACTTTAGGAAAAAAATAACATCTTTCCAACAGTAACTCTTTGAAAAGCAAATCATGATTCTTCACTTATTAAAGTCCTCTACTATATTTCTCACTTTATTTATGAATCCTGCAAACTGTTAGAATTTATAACTTCTAGGCACTTAAAAGACTCCGGTATTTGAGCATATGATTGCTGCAAAGAACTTCCTAGGTTTGTTATTATTCCTGGCATTTTGGCCTAGTTATATAGAAAAATTGTTAACATTATATTCTATAATTGGAATACAACAAGTTACTTTTTAAATGTCATAGTAAGTATTAGTTATTTCTTTTCTATTCAGTAATCCAGTATCTCGTAGGTTAAGGGAGAGCTGGGTTAAGCACTCAAGAGTGCGTGGCACATGATAGGCACTTAAATGTTTGAATAAGTAAACGATTCTAATTTTGTTCCCAGTCAAAATTGCACTAAAACTACAGTGTATTAAAAAAAAAAAAAAATCCACAATCATGGGGCGAGCAGCAGGAAAAAAAAAAGAAAGCAAAGTGGAATGTAGATGGACAAGTGGTAACTATCAATATACACCTTAAAGTCTCTTGGCAACACCTTTATAACTTGGAGTGAAGGGAGTAAATTAGAAAGAATTTTGTGAGGGCTTCCCTGGTGGTTCAATGGTTAAGAATCTGCCTTGCAATGAACGAACACCGGTTCAATCCCTGGTCCAGGGAGATCCCACATGCTGCATGGCAANGATGGACAAGTGGTAACTATCAATATACACCTTAAAGTCTCTTGGCAACACCTTTATAACTTGGAGTGAAGGGAGTAAATTAGAAAGAATTTTGTGAGGGCTTCCCTGGTGGTTCAATGGTTAAGAATCTGCCTTGCAATGAACGAACACCGGTTCAATCCCTGGTCCAGGGAGATCCCACATGCTGCATGGCAATTGTGTACCCCAACTACTGAAGCCTGTGGGCCTAGAACCTGTGCTCCACAAGAGAAGTCATCTCAATGAGTAGCCTGCACCCCACAACAAAGAGCAGACCCCACATCGCAACTAGAGCAAGCCCATGTGCAGCAACAAAGATCCAGCATAGCCAAAAATAAGTCAATAAAAAGAATCCAGTGAACACTGTTTTGGAAATAACTAGGTCTCTCCATCCCCAGCCTCAACCAACCACTCCAAGTCCCTAGGATTGTTGCCATGAGTAAGAATAAAAAGAAAAAAAGCAACTCGGAGAAAATAGCCAGGGATAGATAGATCATGCCTTTAAAAATATGTACCTATATACGTCCTCCAAAAGTTAAGATTGTGAACGCATACCATTATTCCAGGAAGCTATGAAAATGAGCATTCAGAAGATCAGAGAGAGAGAGAACATCTGGAAATTTAAATTATGAGACAGAAAAGGTTGGAAGTGGTAAAGAACCTGCCTGCCAATGCAGGAGACACAACAGATGCAGTTTCAATTGCTAGACTGGGAAGATCCCTTGGAGGAGAGGCATGGCAACCAACAATCACCAGACTGGATATATGGGTACAATAAGAATTATATTTCAGAGTTTCCCCCTCTAATGATAGAAAAATGGTATCTCAGTATAGTTTTAATTCCGATTTCACTTATGCGTAAGGATGAGAGTCTCTTATGTTTTATGCCTCTACTTCCATTTCAGGGCTTCCCTGGTGGCTCAGATGGTAAAGAATCCACATGCGATGCAGGAGACTGGGGTTTGATTCCTTGGTTGGGAAGATTCCCTGGAGAAGGAAATGGCACCCCACTTTGGTATTCTTGCCTGGAGAATCCCATGGACGGAGGAACCTGGTGGGCTACAGTTCATGGGGTCGCAAAGAGTTGGACACGATTGAGCGACTAAGCAAAACAAAAGAGATGGGAAATGAGAGCAAAATTTAGATTTAATTTAGAGAGCACACAAGAGCATACAGACATGAACGACTCAGTGACTCCAATATATAATTTACTCTTTCAAAGAGAAAGAGGGATAGGAAATAGGATAGGAAACGAGGATAGGAAAATCACCAATAGATCTCTCAGAAGAGATGGATATGAGTTGCTATATTTAAAAAGTTCAATGAGTACCCAGCACAACAGAGTATTCATACTAAAGTATGTCACTGTGAAATGGGGACAAGGAAACTCAAAAATTTTTGGTGAACGGAAAGGGAACTGGTCATATTAAAAAAAAAAAAAAGTCATCAGAATAATTCCTGAATTAACAATTATAAGAGAAAATGACCATGGGACTTAAAAATTCTAAAGAAAAGACTATACCCAGCCAAACTACATGTTCAATATTCATGGTTTCAAAAATCTTTCTCATGCACCTTTTCTCAAAAATGTCCTGGAAGATGTGATCCACCATCGTGAAACAAGTAACCAAAATCCGACGAAGAAAAGAGATTCGGCAAACAGAGGGGTGCAACACAGAAGTCATGAGAACAAATCAGGAACATAGTCAAAAGGGATGCAAGCCAGACAGGTGTGCACCAGATATAGAGAACAGCAGTCTAGACTGGAGCAGTGTGATTCAGGCTACATTCATTTTGCATCTGTTATGACCAAAGGGCTTACTATGCTACCTTCTATTAAAAAACAGATTGACATGTGTCTGGCCTGTGTGTTTATATACACTTAACTCAACTTAAAACATAGGCTAACAAAGCTCCTTTTCCCCTTCTTTTGTGCCTATTCCCTGGAACAGCTAAGAATTTGACACCAAAGTTAACCTACTCTTAAAGACAGAACAACTCATTCCAAGAGACCTCTTTCTTAACTGAAGGTTCTGTCTGGCCCATTTCACAGCCTCACCAGGTAACTATAGAGTCCTGTGTTTCCCAGAACATAATCTTACCCATTGGTTTTCCCAAGAGGAGCTCTAGTAGAAATTTCAGGAAGTTGACATCAAGCTATAACCCAGAAGGTGTATTCAACTACACTAGCAATACTGTGCTTTCCTTATACATCATCTAAGTTTTTAGTTTTTCAAAATTAAAACAGCTGAAAGATACACAGACTGGATATTAAACTCAAAAGATAATTAGACTGTTCAAAAAAAATCAAGGAAATGACTAACATGAAAGTCAGGATAGTGAGTAGGTGAGGAGGCAAAGAAATGAAAATGTGACTGTGGAGTAGGAAAGCTGAAGCACTGATGATGTCTTATATGATAGGTCTTCAGTTTATTACTCTAAAACTTATAGACATGTATATATTTTTCTACACATAAATATGTTAGAAAGGAATTCTAAAAAGAAAAAAATTGTATCCTAATAGTCAACTAAAGTAACATAAGTGCTTTATTTTATCAGTAGAGTTCAAATTTTCAATTTGTTGCCAAAACATTCACCCTACAGATATATCACCTCATGTATAGAATAATACAGATAAGAGTTATTCATCACAGCACTTAACTAGCAAATGGTTGCAATTCCAAAGTAATTTACATGGCTAAACTGGGGATAGAATTAGGGTGGGAGGTAAGGGATGTGTGTGTATGACAGGAGGGGAGCTGTAGACTACTCAAAAGTATGACTACATGGATACAGGGAGCTATGATTCTTTAGGGGGCATAACTCTTAACAATCTTCCATACCTTTGAATTCTCTATTGCCTTTCTCAAATAATCACAGTAGTTATCCTGGTGGCTCAGATGCTAAAGCATCTGCCTACAATGTGGGAGACCCAGGTTCAATCCCTGGGTTGGGAAGATCCTCTGGAAAAGGAAATGGCAACCACTCCAGTACTCTTGCCTGGAAAATTCCATGGACAGAGAAGCGTGGTAGGCTACAGTCCATGCGGTCACAAAGAGTCGGACACGACTAAGCGACTTCACTTCACTTCCCCAACCTTTCTAGCTGTTCAATTTATCACCTAGTCCTCAGTTTACCTGGTATGGATAACACGGCTAAACCAATAAACACAAATGGTACTATAATTCATCCCCAGATTAACAATCACATTCCCTCTTATAATCAATTCAGGATTATACACTTTGATATATGCCTTAATTGGACCACAAGAAGTATTCATCAATATAGAAATAATGTTTTAACATCAAAGCATGTAATATATATCATCAGAAAAAAAAATGAAAACTTGATTGTTGCTATGAACTGCCCTAAAAGACATAAGTTAAAAACACAAGAGGCCAGAATAGTGTATGGAGTTGGATGCCACTTATTTTTTGTAAAGGATATACAGTTGATCCTTCAATAATGTAGAGGTTAGGGGTACTAACCCTATACAGTCAAAAATCCACACGCAACTTTACAGTCAGCCCTTCTCAGCCAAAACCTGGCATTTGCGGACTCAACTGCAGATCATGTAGTATCATAGAAAGCATTTAGTGAAATTAAAAAATCCATACATAAGTGAAGCCCCACATTTCCCATCCAGGTTGTTCAAGGGTCAATATCACATTTGCTTGTGTATATATATATAATATAGCACATATATGTATATATATATTTATATATCCTTCAGTATCTGTGGCAGATTGGTTCCAGGACCCCCAAGATATCAAAATCTACAGATGTTCAAGTCCCTTAAAATGCCAAAGCACAGAGAGCCCTCCAAAATTTGACCAGTTGATTGAATCCTTGGATGGAAATCTGGGGTGAGGGTGGGAGGGACACTGAATATACAAATCTCCACAGAAAGATATGAACTGACCTTGCTGGTTGCCCCTAGAAGTGATCCATCTGGATGGGAACATGGGAACAGCCTGAGCAAACCTCTATACTCTTTTGTACAAAATTGATTTGTGGACAATGTGAACAACAACTGACTATTCACACACACATTTTCTTAAACAGCAAAACAAGGTCATATGACAATTCTGTCAAGACCAAATAATTATCTTTGCAAGTTGAATACAGAAGGAAAATTATAAAGATGTCTTCCTAGAATAAAATTAAACAGTAACTTGCCCAATGAAACTGACATTTGTTGTATTGTTATTCCTTACAAAGTTGTATTCCTTAATACAATATGTGTTTGTATAAATAAACCAGGAAATATCTAGATTCCAGAGCCACTGTCCAATTCAGTATCCATTTACTATATATGGAATTAAATTATAAGTAATTAAAAATTGCATTTAAAGTTTAAAAATCATTTCTTTGTTGGATTAGTTTTATTTCAAGGGCTCAATAGTGCAGCTAGTGGCTACTGTACTGGAAGCACAAATATAGAACCTTTGATCATCACAGAAAGTTCTCCTGGACAGCATTTTTTCAGACGAATCTTCAAAAAAGCCAGTTAACATCTGAATGCTTTGGAGAGAACTAGGTGGTTGGAAAGAACAGGAGATAGGTTTTTCACACCAGTAAGACAGGACTTAGCCTGTGCCAGGCACATCCTTAATGTTTCATGTTAAGGCTTTTAATCCTTATTGTACTTCAATTATTTTCCTTTGTAATCCTAAGTATTAATATTTTATTTAATGCATTTAAAAACAATATTCTGATAATGAGGTCACAGGCTCCAGTAGACTGCTAAAAGGATCCATCACCTTTAAGGAAAAGTAAAAAAGCTAAAACAACATTAACTATAAATCAAGATCCAAGGGTGATTTTACTAATACTGTTTGAGAATACAAGTTGTACAAATTGTATCACTCATAATCCCATCATGCCACCACCCATACATCCTTTCAGATTTGATTTTATGTTTATTTGTGTGCGACCTATGAATCAATTCTATCCTTAAGGTAAGAGTTTTTCCTGAAGGTAAAAGAGTTGGACTGCTGAGTGTTGGTTGAATTTTAGTTTCTTTTTTCTAAGTGTAGTAATAAAGCTTGTAGACAGAAGCTGGGTTTGAGTTCCAGTGCTCTCACTTAGGAACTATGTGACCCTGGCAGAAATTTTTTTTTAGTTACTTGAAATGTGAATGTCTCACCAATAAAAAGTATTTATCCACACATTAAAACTTTTTAAAAACTACAAGAAAAAATGTGTATTTTCTCTCTACTGAAGTATTTCTTGCCTTAGTTAATACTTTAAGTTATCAGATTTTGTGGTTACATAAACTGTTATCCTAAAATGATCCATGGAAAACCTCATAAGAATTTTTTATAACAATTTTTTGCTTCACATAAATATTAAATTCTTGACTGTCATAATAAGCACAGCATTTTACAGTAACTTTAAAATACATAACTAAAGAAATTTTAGCTTTATAGATTACTGTCAAGAATTTTCTGCAAAAATTACTCAGAGAAATCTTAGCCATATTACTACTACCTCCCCCAAATAATTCAACTTTTAAGATGAGTAACATAACTGAAACTTTTTCAAAACAACTGCTTAACTCTTTGCCAGACCTTTCACCAAAATTACTGAAAGTACAAAGGTAGCTGAGAACAGATTTTATAATTGCAAATTAAAAAAAAATTTACTACACCGTTTCTACTAGCAAAATATTTCAACTGTCAAATCATTTGAATTGACAAGGTCCAGAAATCAAATGAGAAGGGGGAGAAGGGAAGAGATCATTCACTTTCTTTAGAAATCAACCCACAAAGTCCTAGACCATTTACTGAAGAATGAACAGTATAACTAACTTGTCTAGTCCTCAAACTTTGGACACGTTGCTATTTCCTTAAGAGTCTATACTTTGGATATCAGCACACACTGTAGTACAACAGAAACTAAAAACAAACGTCCACATATTTTCTTTTAGAGCTGTAGCAAAATATCTATTAAGTTTATCAAATTAATCATTCCAAGTCACACAAGGAACACACATTACACGCCTGCTGGAAAGACAGTGTCATGTTTAACACACTCTGGAGCTTGGCTGCTTTAGTTTGAACTCCACCCCACCACTTATTAGCTGTGCGATCTTGGGGAAGTTAGTTACACAAAGTTACTTCATCTCTCTGTGCCTTGGTTTCCATATCTGTGAAATAAGAATAATATCTACCTCATAAGGCTGCTAAAAAAGTAAATGAATACATGTAAAGCACTTAGTAAGATGCCTGACATACAGTAAGTACTGTGTTAACTATTATTAAGCTATAAAGATTGCTTAAGTTAAAGTTCACTATTACAGACTTATTATTTAAAAGAACATTGCTATTAAGTCAGTTGCTTAGAACTTTAAATCTGTAGCCCTGGAAATGCAAAGCTCGTTAAATCTGTTATAATTCCACAGACTCTTAGTGAACACAGTGAGCAAAAACTACAGCTTCCCACTGTTTCTATGAAAGATGTATCAAAAGCTCCAACTGAGGAAAAGAAAATCTTATTTTTCTGATCACATTCTCAGGTTCTAGAAGTAAGAGACTAGAAATGACTACATAGTACTTAAGAGACAAAAGTCATCTTTTTTCTCTAGACACATACAAGAACTTTTAAAGAGAACACTACTGATTTTTACTGTAAAGAGAAGATACTGAATGGGTAATAAGTTTTGTATTTCTGAATAATGGCAAAGAAAAGATAAAAATAAAGTCAGCTATGTGAATCTCCTAGCAAAGAGAAGTAAAGGTAAGCATACCCATGCATGAATACACCTGCATGCAGCACATCAATGGAGTATTAACTTTATCTAGCTCTTCGTAACTGACAAATTGTCATCTCTGAGTATTGTATTTGAAAATGAAAATCACTGTATCTTATTCCCATTTCTCAGCTAGCCTTAGAAATTTCAAGGCCACACAGATATTAAAATTAGACTGTAATTCAGGCTCATTTCCACTTCTCAAAAAATTCTCTATGACAAAGATAAAGCAACTCCAAAACAGCAAGAAAATTTCTAATAGAAGCAGAGAAGGAAAGGAAGAAATTACCATTGCTGTAACTACTACTTCACAGGTTCCTTGTTACATCCAGGTCTGCAGGTACTTCTATATTCTTAATCTTATATAAATTAAATAGAATACTTAACAAACATTTTTTTGTGTAGAGTTTTCTATCCAAACTGGATTATGGTTACATAATTCATTAAACATCTTATTCTCTGCAACTTTGGAGTGCAAACTATGTCTGTTTCTAAGCTGAACTTCTCTAAGTCAAATAATTAGGCATAATATTAATTCAGAGTAAAAAAGTAAAATATAAAATATAAACACTAGAACCAAGTTTCTTTGGCTGATGAATGAACTTCGTTTTCTTAAAACAAAAACACGCATATTAATATGCAAGATCTGCTTGTCAATAGTCTTTGTTTAGCAAAAAACATCGTATTATATAACATATTTGTCACATGAATTTAAGATTTACTTTTTATAAACTCTCTGCAAAACATGTTTCTAAGGGATAAAAAAGGAAACATTAGATTAGTTGACTGTCCAAGTGGATTCCAACTATGAAACTAAGGTATAGTTTAAAAAAATTGAAAAGATACAATGTAAAAGCAAGTAAAATTATATAACTTCAGTTTAACTCAAGAAATAAAAATATCTTATCTTTAAAAGAATTACAAGTCAGAAAACAACCCAATAATGAAGAAAACAGAATGAAGATAAAAGCTACCAAAACAATGTCCCACTGGAGGCAAGATGGCCTGCCATTTTTATCAACTGATATTAAATCTAACTTTGATCTACTCACAAGCTCTAATTCTGACCTGGCCACAATTCAAAGGCCAACAGAGTAACAGGAGAGTATTGTTCAAAGTTTTCAAACAGTACCTGTTAAGATAAATGCTTCCTTTAATTTGCCTGTCAACCTTCTTAACAAATTTATTATTCAGTATCCTTTTGTGTGTCCCTGTGTTCTGTTGTGCTTTTCAACTGTGGTGTTGGAGAAGACTCTTGAGAGTCCCTTGGACTGCAAGGAGATCCAACCAGTCTATTCTGAAGGAGATCAGCCCTGGGATTTCTCTGGAAGGAATGATGCTGAAGCTGGAATTCCAGTACTTTGGCCACCTCATACGAAGAGCTGACTCATTGGAAAAGACTCTGATGCTGGGAAGGATTGGGGGCAGGAGGAGAAGGGGACGAAAGAGGATGAGATGGCTGGATGGCATCACTGTGAGTCTGAAGAGCTGACTCATTGGAAAAGACTCTGATGCTGGGAGGGATTGGGGGCAGGAGGAGAAGGGGACGAAAGAGGATGAGATGGCTGGATGGCATCACTGTGAGTCTGAGTGAACTCCGGGAGTTGGTGATGGACAGGGAGGCCTGGCGTGCTGTGATTCATGGGGTCGCAAAGAGTCGGACACGACTGAGCGACTGAACAGAACTGTGTTCTGTCGTGGGTGTTTTTTTTTTGTTGTTGGTTTTTTTTTTAAGTACAGTTGATTTACAAAGTTGTGCTAATTTGAGGTATACTGGCAAAGTTTTAAATACACACACACACACACACACACACACACACACACATACACTTATACATTTAGCTTCTTTTTCATTATAGTTATTAGAAGGCACCGAATATAGTTCCCTGCGTTATGAAGCAGGTCCCTGTGCTCTATTTTATATATCATGGTGTGTTTCTGTTAATCCCAAACTCCTAATTTATCCCTTCCTCCCTCCCTTTCCCTTTTGGTAACCATAAATTTGTTTTCTGTGTCTGCAAGTCCATTCCTGTTTTGAAAGTAAGTTCATTTTTATCATGTTTTTTAGATTCCATCTAAGACATATCTTAATTTAACTGATCTCACACGCACACACTTGATAATCACATAATATCAAATTGACAATGACTGATATTTTACATAACTTTCAGAGACAAAAATTCCCTGAATGCGTACCAAGGTGGGACAAGCAGGAAAAACCTATGAGTCTTTAGGTGCTTATGATTACGCCCAGCAAAAAAGGAATAAGGAAACTCACAAGCTAACTGAAATAGCAATGAATAAACACACTTTTTTGTAGGCTTTTACAGGGATACTTCAATTGCAACAAATACTATTCAGTTGCTTAAAAAAAAAAAAAAACTCACTATTTAAAATTGCCAAAAAGAACTCTAAACGAATAATCTGTGGACAAGGGTACATTAAACTAAAAAAAAAAAAAAAATCGCATTTTTTACACTAAAAATGAACCCTTTAAAGTATTTTACAAGCATCCTCAAACTACTATAATTTCAATCTGGCTCTCGACTTTCACAAACCAGATTTTTAGGTTCCCTACTCCCCAAATTTAAATGCAGTATTCAAATCTCCCAAGGGTCAGCAACTAGAAGGAATACTATACTGTATCACTGACCAGGATCATTAGAAATTAAGCTTCTAAAAGTTTACAATGAACNAAACTACTATAATTTCAATCTGGCTCTCGACTTTCACAAACCAGATTTTTAGGTTCCCTACTCCCCAAATTTAAATGCAGTATTCAAATCTCCCAAGGGTCAGCAACTAGAAGGAATACTATACTGTATCACTGACCAGGATCATTAGAAATTAAGCTTCTAAAAGTTTACAATGAACAAGGTACAGAATCCCATTCTGTATAATTTGTATCTTCAAGAGCACCTGGTACAAACTGCTAAACATATCAGGGGCTATAAATATTTACTGACTGAAAACACTCCTTCAACACTTTGTAGTTGTGCTCCCTGCTGTTGAAACAAAATAGTATAGCTTTGCAAAACCCAAAGGACCTAAATAAATGTTACTGAAACTTCAGAGAATACATTATTGTTTTGTTTAGAGGGTTTAGCCTTGCCCTTATTACCAGCTGTAAGCTTTTAACTGATGCTAGTACAGAAGGCAAAAGAGTTATCAGTTTTAAGTAATACCATAACCCATTAAAGGGTTTTAAGTTAAAGGTTTTACATATGTATCGTTTAGCTATTTAACATCAATGTTCTAAAAATCAGTTAATTGTATCAGCAACTTAGAGTTCTGTAGTCAATCTAATTTCCAGGAAAACAAACACATACCGGTACCAATAAAAGAAGAAATAACCAAGATTTCTGCCTTGAACTCTGGCAGGAAGCTAAGNTATCGTTTAGCTATTTAACATCAATGTTCTAAAAATCAGTTAATTGTATCAGCAACTTAGAGTTCTGTAGTCAATCTAATTTCCAGGAAAACAAACACATACCGGTACCAATAAAAGAAGAAATAACCAAGATTTCTGCCTTGAACTCTGGCAGGAAGCTAAGGATAGTTTACATCAATGTAATGAAAAACAAGCATTTTTGTATTCTACAGACCTTTCTATACCTCGTTTTCAAAGCAGTTATGTAAGTCTTTAAAGAGTCAAAGCAAATTTGGAAACCGATATATGAAAACATCTGGCAACGAAGGTCTGGAATTAGTTCCAGATATCAAAGGTTTTCTGGTGAATGTATTACGCCTGTAAATTATCACTTAGATGCGACATTCCTAAAACGGCAACATAAGCCTAGAACTTTCAGTGACCCAGTGCAGGCAAAACCAAACTATGACAAAGATACTCTCTCCTTTGAGCCGTAACTTTGTGCTCTGGAATCAACTTGGTTCAAAGAAGTTTAAGATGGTACCTAAATTGGGAGGGAAGCCAGTAGAACGGATAAAGAGAAAATCAAATGGAAAATTAACTCGAAAAGTTAAGTTTCTATTTCCAATAAACTGCTTTGTGAAATCTTCCAGACGATAAAAGCCTCGGAAGAACAGATGGATCTAGACCCAGTCGCATTCTCTGAGGCGTGCGCACAGCGCGGAAGGACGAATGAATGGAAGACAGGCGCGTGTGAAATGCAGCAGGTCCGGCCGGCAACCAGACCGGCAGCAGCTCTCCGTAGGCCTCGCTCCTCCCCCTTCCCTCCTCCATGACAGCCCGGTCTCGAGTACGGAGGGGCGAGGACAATGTGGTCCCCCTTCTAACCACCCCCCCTTTCCTCCTCCTCTCAGAGGTTTACCGCGCAGCTCGGGGTTCGCCTCCCCACCCCAAACCTTTCTCGCCTCCCCTGCCGCCAACCCAGGCAACTCTCTGACGCGCTGGAGTAACATGCGCTCGCCCCTCTCGGCTCCCCTCGGCGAGGTCGAAGCTTCTCCGCGCTTGCCGCGGCACCACTCCCGCCCAACCCACCCTCTAGCAACGCGAGCCCACCGGCCTCCCAGTCTACCGGTCTAATGAACCCCGGCCCGCGCGCCGCACCCGAGTCCCTGGGCTAGAGAGAGGCTCGGGAGGGAGAGAGGCAAGGCCGCCCCGGGGCGCCCTCCTCCNCACCTCCCCTACCCCCGCCCCACCCCGCCAAAGGCTTCTTCAGTTTCTTTACAAATACAGCCTCCTTTCCTTTCTTCCCAACTAAAGGCTTCTTGCCTGGAACCCCTCCCTATCTGATCTGGCTTCTAGGGCCACTGCTGCCCTATCCTCCTGGAGGTTTGATTCTTAGCCTGTCCAGGTGCATGGCCTTTGCACGTGGGTTTAGTTAGATTCAACATAATTCTCAGGCTTCTCAGTGGATTCTTTTTCAGGACCCTGAGATGACTCTCCTTGCTTGGTGCTCTGGGACTTTTAAGAATTCTCCCAAGGTCTGTGTTGAGCATCTCGTGCATGGGAAGGTTGTATTTGCTCTTGAAAGAGTCAGGTGCCATACAGACCATCTCACTTGCTGAAAGCAAATTCGAAACGGTGCCCATCAGGAGTAAGTTTCAAAATGTTCAGTTTGTCTACATTAAGCAGAGTAATTCCTTTTAAGGGGAAGGGAGGATTAGGGAGCCAGCGATGTTCTTCAAGACCTTGATACCGTCTTGCCAATGATACAGATAAGGGGTCCCCTGCGGTGCGCACACCGTGACTTCCCAGTTTGCGCTTGCCAGCGCTCATCTGCTCAAAGGCAGAGACCTACTGATATTATTCCAGGCCTTACGTTTCTGAAGAAGCCAAACAGCCCCCTTGTTCCTCTCATCGCCTTCAACATCATCTTCAACAAAGGAAGTTCAGGACTTCCTCAGTACGGTGACCTTTAGCCGTGACCAGCCCGGTAAGGCCGAGGCAGCCAGGGCAGAACAGATGGCACACCACTGCGGGGCCAACATGCCAGGTTTGGTTGGCTCAACGTGCGGGCCCCACGACGCGTCAATTTCCCCAGTTAAGAATCACATTTCTCAAATCGCAGGAATTAAAAAAAGATCATGTCTTGCTCAGTAAGAATTTTCGGCAACTGTCGCTGAGAACCCAGTAAGACGCCAATTACGACATCACTGAAACAGATTTTGGGATTTTTAACTTATCGCTGCCAGAGGGGCGAAAACGAATCCCAAGGAGGACGGAGACAGCGTTCCCGGACCGCGGGTGCAGGTAGGCTGCCCCCCGTCTGAGGTCGCGGGCGCCGCGCCGCTCGCAGCCCCCTCCCCGCAGGAGGAGCGCCGAGCCCCTCTGGGCCGCGCCGCGCCAGTGCACCGCGGAGCCTGGGAACCGCGCTCCGTCTGCGCGCGGAGCCCCGCGGGGCGGCGGGACGGACGGCGCCCGCTTCCAATCGCGGGGCGGGGCCGAGGGGGCCGGCGGGCGGTGGCCAATGGGAGGTGGCGGAGCAGACGGGGGGCGGGGCCGCCGGGCGGGCGGGCCGCGGCGTCGGGAGCCGGCGCTGCAGAGTGGGAGCCCGGGAGGAGCCGGCGGAGCCGGAGGAGGACAGAGGAGGAGGAGCAGCGCCGCGCCCCCGCCCCGATCGCTCGCCCGCCCGCTCGCTCGAGCTCAGGCCGATCGCTCCAGCCGCAGCCGGCGGGTCCCGGCCGCCTCCCGCCCGAGCCCGGCGCGGGCAGGGTCCGGGCCGATGGGCAGCCCCGGGCAGCGGCGGGTGGCGAGGAGGCGGCCCCGGTAGGCGCCGCCGCGAGCTCGCGGGCTGCTGCAGATCGCGGCGGACTGCGTCTCCGAGGTGCGTTCGGGGCAACGAGCGACGGGAGGCGAGGCGGGGTCCGCTCGGGAGTCTCCGGGTCGTGTCCCGGGACCGTCCTGAAGTGAGGGGCTGCTCTTGAGGGCGCCTCGGGGGGCCGACCGCGCGGCCGGGGCGCGGGGCGGGGGTCCGACTGGCAGATGCGCCCGCGCTCCGGAGTCCGGGGTGAAAGAGGAGCCGTCACCGTTCGTTCTCGAAGTTATCGATCGGCTGAAAGGTTATCCCGGTCTCGTTGACGCGAGCACTAAAGGAGGACTCTCCGGGCGCGCAGCGACTCCTCCGTGACTAACCCGAGAAAAGAGAAAGGTTGCTCGGCGCGGCTTCCCCGCGCGCCGGGCGGGGTTACTTGCTGAACTTGCTGCGGGGTTTATTCCCCGGGAAGGCGGTGTGCCCAGGGCGCGAGCTCTCGCGGCGCCCGCCCCTCTTTGTAAGGTCCCAAGCGGCCAGCGACCGCCCTTCCTTGTGGCCCGACGGCTCCCCGGGTCCCCTGGGTCCGCAGCTCGCTCCATCCTCCGCTCCCGGTCCTGCTTGGGGGCCCGCGTATCCTTGAAGCTAGTTTGGCCAGGTCCTGGGAGTATCCCCTTGAGCACCTACAGATTAATTTCAACCGCGCCGCAAACCCAAAGAATCAATCTCGGTTTATCATCTGTGAGCGAGAGCCGATGCTTCTCGGGAAGAGAAAACAAGTTGGCATGGCCCCTCTGGGAGATATTTGTCATCATTAACCTGCTTCAGTTAAATTAATTCAGCCCAAGATGACTCCAGCGTGAGTATTGGAAACATCAAGTGCATTGGCCACAGAATTGTGGTCACCAACAACCTGATTTTGGTAAAAACGCAATTGTAGACTTTTTGAATTTTGTTTAGACTTAGACATGGTTTTTGATAAGGATGGCCTTCTTTTTTAAACAAAGAATTTTGGTGATTCTCATAGGTTTGCTCAGTAAGTTCCAAATAGTCACTTAGATTTTTCTTTTCTTTGCCTCTTTTGTCTGCAGTTTTCATTTCTAAATGTTAACACTAGATGGCTTTCTTATGACAGGCATTTAGTAAACTGCGCTTTTGAGTTGGCTGTCTGCAATCCAGGTTGTAATTTTTCCAGTTTTACAATCAGTAATGGGAGAAAAAAAAATCTCCAAAACTGTTGCTTTCTTTGAAACAGATTACTTCCCTGTAAAACTAATATTTATGTAGATGTCATAAAGTGGCTGTTACTTCCAGTGTTTCTAAAGATGTATTTCAGGAGACAACTTGGTTAGTTTTTAGTCACAAATTTAAGGATGTCTGTTTTTACTTGAAAAATTCAAAATTCTACCAGGAGACTTAAAATTCTATTTATGTAACATTTCTACTAAGGATGTTTTCTGCTTACCTTAGTAGCTGGTTGCTTGATTCAAAACAGTATAAAAGAATGTAATTCATGAGAAAGTGCAATCTTTCTTGAGTTTTTGGTACGCATAACATTGATTCTTTCTACAGACTCTGTTGATGCATTTTGGGGAAGAGACGTTGTTGAAGTATACATGTATGAGTCAGACATTGTGTTGGGGCCGTTTTTATTTCCCCATCTGATATTGGGTGTTTCATTTCTAAGCACAACCCTTTTTGTCAAAATTACCATGACTTG
The DNA here is from genome assembly GCA_006410615.1 of Neotragus moschatus. NCBI lineage: Eukaryota > Metazoa > Chordata > Mammalia > Artiodactyla > Bovidae > Neotragus > Neotragus moschatus. The sequence goes on along the minus strand of SJYA01000905.1, from coordinate 158,736 downwards.
TAGTTGGCCATTTAGGTAGCAGCAGGTTCTTAATTTTGTGTTTTCAGGACTTTTTCTTTAAAGTAAGACCATGGCAGCCTGTCCAAATCTTGTCTAGGTAGGCAGACTTATTTAGAAGCTGGAGAAATATCTCAACATTTCTCATAGCTGTTACTTATTGTGTGTGTGTCTTACCCAGCTTAAAATATGATATGTTAAATTTGTTGGTTCTGAATTAGAGCATATTCACAAATAGCTGGAAAAAAATAAATAGACCTCTCTCGCTAACATCTAGGAAGTAGGGAATGAAATGAAATCAGAAACAGCTTTTATCAGTACCCACATGCTACCTATAGATGGGGTGAAATGAACTTGGATAAGAAGCAGTGTAAGCATTTGGTGTAGAAAATAAACCAGGAGATAAATTGCAGGTGTGGAAGTGGAGCTTCTGGCTTTACAGTATGGGCTGCACATTTTCCCTAGTTGATTTAAGTGTAAATTTTCCATCAAGTGCTTTTGATGTGTTTAAATCTTAGCCTTTCTCAAAGAGCTATAATTTTCTGGAATGAAAGAAGGAAATTGTCAGCATCATGATTTGACTTTTATGGTACTTATTGTGGTTGAAGCTGTGTGATGCAGTTTGTAAGTTTTGTTTTATTTTCTTTTGAGACTGGAATGGTATTTAGAAGGGTTCCCTGATACCTGAGCTTGATAAACACCTGTCCACCTTGAAGGATCTCTTTACCTGAGGTCAAAGGGTTATTGGGTTATTCTTTTTGGAAATCTATGTGTTCTTCAAAGTGAGGAAATAATAGTGAGGTATCTTGAAAGGGCAATGGGCTGGTAACTGAAACTCGTTTTAGAGTGCTGTGTTTGGTCATCAAAACTCGTTTAAAGGGGTTGTGTTTCCTGCATACTTTCCAGAGAACTGTGTGTTTATGTAGATACAGCCCCCTCGTCCCCAGTCATAATTGACAGATGCAAAGGGTTTTTGTGTGTGGGTGTGGGTTTTTTTTTTTTTTTTTTGAGATTGAGGAAGGCATTGTGTCTTTGAACTTATGATCTGCTTAAGGTGGTGGTTTAGGATTACAAATGTCTTCAAAGACATGCTGAATTTGAAGAAAATTTAGACTATTATTGTCAACTGAAAAGCAAGGTTTTTTTTTTTTCCTGTCTTGAACTTGAATGAAATATGAAATACATGCCTAAAGAATATTGGACTTCCCTGGTGGCTCAGAGGGTAAAGCGTCTGTCTACAATGCGGGAGACCGGGGTTCGATCCCTGGGTCGGGAAGATCCCCTGGAGAAGGAAATGGCAATCCACTCCAGTACTCTTGCCTGGAAAATCCCATGGACAGAGGAGCCTGGTAGGCTATAGGCCATGGGGTCGCACTGAAAAGCAAAGTTGTTTTTTTTTTCCCTGTCTTGAACTTGAATGAAATATGAAATACATGCCTAAAGAATATAGGGAACCATATTCCAGATTTTCTCCTTCTATTAATGAACCTGTTCCCTTACAGGGTGATGTGACAGGAACCTCTGGCTTCCTGCTTCTAGGGCCTGGCACAGACGAGCTTGGATAAAGTTTTTTCATGATCCCTTTTAGGACCAAAATTTTAGGTTTCTTTAATGTTTTAAATAAATGTATATATAGAGTAATGAATGTGACTCATTGGGTTAGCTTCTATTTTTTCATGATTGGTTTTCTTTCTTTGATTTATAATAAGTTGGTATGGTGGTTTAGTGTCTGCCAAGCAGGAGACCTAGGTTCGATCCCCTGGTTGGAATGACCCCCTGGAGAAGGAAATGGCAACCCACTCCAGTATTCTTGCCTGGGAAATACCAGGGACAGAGGAGCCTGGTGGGCTACAGTCCGTGGGGTCACAAAGACATACCTGACTTAGCAACTAAAGAGCAAAGCTGGCACGTGAATATTCATGAGAGTTACCCCTTACTTAGTTTACAACTGGAAATCGGGGATTCAGAAATTGCTTTTCTGTTACAGTGACATTTAGCTGTGACTCCCTTTTGAAGGAAGGATAACTGTGATAGAAATAAATGCCTCGGAAATTCAGAAATAAATTATTGTGATCCTTTGTGAACTTGATTCATAAACTTTGGTTCCAAAGAGTGGTCCAAGGAAGCCAGATCTTACAGTAGAGGTTCTGTTTCTCGGGACGTTTCACAGTTAGTGTGACCCAGTTCCTTTATACATGTGTGTATGTGAGCGTGCACGCGTGCTAAGTCGCCTCAGTCATGTCTGACTTTTTCTGATGCTACGGACTCTAGCCCACCAGGCTGCTCTGTCTGTGAGATTCTCCAGGCAAGAGCACTGCAGTGGGTTGCCATTCCCTTCTCCAGGGGAGCTTCCTGACCCAGGGATCGAACCTGCCTCTCTTATGTTTCCTGCATTGGCAGGCAGGTTCTTGACTACTGGCAGCAGCTGGGAAGCCTCTTTGTGTGTGTGTGTGCGTAGTAGTAGTAGTAGTAGTAGTAGTAGCAGTTGCTCAGTTGTGTCCCAGCCCAGGGATCAGGCGAATTCTTTACTGTCTGAGCCACCAGGGAAGTCCCATGTGTGTGTATGTGTATGTATGTAGGCATGTATGTATATGCGTGTGTATATGTATGTGTGTGTATGTAGGCATGTATGTATATATGTGTGTGCGTGTGTGTATGTATGTATATATATGTGTGTGTATGTATATGTGTGTATGTGTATGTGTGTGTGTATGTATATGTGTGTGCGTATGTGTGTGTATGTATGTATGTATGTATGTATGTATGTATATATAATCTTCCCCTCACCATACAACATTGTATAGCTAATTTGGGTGATAGCAAAGAAGATACGCGGTAAATTGAGTTTAGTTGTAATAACATCTCTTTACCACAGAAATCCATAAGGTTATCCTTTCATGTCATTCCTATACTTTTTGTTTCTGTCTACTTCTAAAATTAAAAATCAGAGACAAAAATTAAATTTTATAGGTTGTCCGATTTGCCACTTTTTTATGTTGCTACATACATATATTGAGAATTAACAGCAGCAATTCCTGTCTACTGTCAAGGTATTTCATCAAGGTACACTGATATACCAAGAAACAATGAACAAAAAAGGGAGGACATGTGTGTATGTTTTCATTACGGACACAGGGAAAGTTCTTCATCCACAGAGGGCATAGGTTAAAATTACTCCCACAGGTGTATATACCACCATCACCATACACAGACACTTTTCCTTTTGCATAGATCAGTGAAAACTTCACTATGGACCAGGGTTTGGAAATCATTGACCAACTCAACTAACCCTTCTTTAATGTTGGGGTACCTTTATATATCCACATTTGGCCTAGTAAGGAATGGAGAGTTCCACCCTTCTGATGTTTTGACCGGAAGGTGGTTTTCTACCTGTCGAGTTGAAATCTAATTCTACCTGTTAGTAAGAATTCCATCCCCTTGGTGGCCTCCAGAGCTAAACCTTCTATAGAGGTGTTCTCGTTACTCACTGGACAGTACCTATCCAGGTACGGCCTGGATCTGAAGTCTTCCTGCTCGCGACCTGTGCAGAGTAGGATAGGGGTGTCCTTCCTTCAACTTGCAGGTCCTGTCAAGTTTACATTCACCTTTTTACTCAAACTCAGAGAGTTTCCTGTTCATGCGAACCTCTAGTTCGTAGTCACATGTTATCTTGAAGCCACGTCCTCATGTCCTATGCTAATGCAAGACCTAGCATTCATTGGACTTTGTCAAATCTTATTTTGGCTGATCCTTCCCATAGTGCTTTTGGGAATTTGATGCTATTATTAAAGCACCTTTGCCAGCCTTCCTAAATAAATGCTGTCTTCACATTAGATATCTTACCTACTGCTGCTGTTAAGGCGCTCAGTCGTGTCTGACTCTGTGTGACCCCATAGACAGCAGCCCACCAGGCTCCGCTGTCCCTGGGATTCTTCAGGCCAGAAAGTTGCTGGCTGAACTGTGAATGGTGTCTCTGGAAGTTTCCTTCTAGGATTGGTTGTGAAGTGAAAGTTGCTTAGTCGTGTCTTACTCTTTGTGACCCCAAGGACTCTCCATGGAATTCTCTAGGCCAGAATACTGGAGTGGACAGATATCCTGAAAGATCATGTCAGGCCTTCTTTGTTGGTCCTGCTGACCAAGTTACTCCAGGAACTGAGTTCATTTTCAGTGTATCCCTAGTAACTTGAACCATGCTCTGCATGGTGGGGAATTGCGAAATAGATGTTCAGAGATTGAGGGAGGGACTGAGAAGCTAGGGCTGTACTGTGACCTGTGACCTCTGGAGGTCTTAAGCACTAAAAAGATGGTGGGGAAAAGCAGAATGTTGTGGACTTTCTTAAACACATCTTGCAGTCTGGTATTGTCTTATTTTGAATGGCTTTCAGATATTTGGGGACAGGCACCATCTTTTCCCAATTCCCTGTGTCTTAATTAGTTGATACTCTTTTCTTCCTGTTTCATAAATAATAATTTAGCCGTGAGGGGTGTTTTGAGTGCTACCAATTGGATTACTCTATACTTTTCACTTTTGTGTAGTTGCTAAAATCTTCCAGGAGAAGCTCCCAGTTAGTTGAGCTGTTTAAGAAATCAGAGTAGTCTAAAGTAGGCTATTTAGTAATGTATTCAAGTACTTTGAAATGAAAGAAAAAAAAAATCCAGGTAAAGAGCCAGTGTTAAAAATGGTTACTGTGGAAAGTAATTATGCTTGGGTGAACACAAAATTATGTCTGCTTAGATGAACCATCATGTAGGCATTTTAAAAAATCTCTGACAGTAATGCTTAGGGCACAGTAGCGGGTGTGGTCCGCATGATTGCTTTCACCGTCTTCAGGGGACTTTGATAATTGTTGTATCCTTTGGAACAGTGGATATTCACATGGTTCAGAAATAGGGTACAGTCCTCTTTGTATTGAAGTTTCTAATAAGCAATTTTAGGAATTATGCTTTGGGTTCTTCCTACAGGCCACATGCTGTTGTTTGGAGTATTTAATGATTTAGTCTAAAGAACAATGATTTCTTTGTAGTAGGGTCTCTAAATATTTTCCAGTGTGCGTCCCAATTATACCGAATTGCCTGTGCTTAATATACATATGTGCACATACATGTTTGTATGTGCTTGTGTGTGTATATGTTTAATATAGTGTGTGTAAAGGAGTGGAAGTGTTAGTTGCTCAGTTGTGTCTGACTCTTTGCGACCTCATGGGCTTTAGCTCACCAGGGCTCCTCTGTCCATGGAATTCTCCAGGCAAGAATACTGGAGTGGATTGCCATGCCCTCCTCCAGGGGATCTTCCTGACCAAGGGATCAAATCCATGTCTCCTGCCAATATATATGTATATATATATAGCTCAAACAGTAAAGAGTCTGCCTGCAGTGCAGGAGACCAGGGTTCGATACCTGGGTTGGGAAGTTCCTCTGGAGAAGGGAATGGCAATCCACTCCAGTATTCTTGCCTGGAGGAGTCCCTGGAGAGAGAAACCTGGCGGGCTATAGTCTGTGGGGTCACAAAGAGTTGGACATGACTGAGTGACTGACACACACACACACACACACACACACACACATATAACTTTACCATGTTAAATATAGACATTGTAAGTGCGTGCTCTTTTGCTCAGTCACGTCGACTCTTTTGCAACCCCATGGGCTATAGCCCACCAGGCTCCTCTGTCCTTGGGATTTTCCCAGCAAGAATATTGAAGTGGGTGGCCATTTCCTCCTCCAGGGGATGGACATTATAAAACACAATAATATACATTTTAAGAAGTCTGATAATCACCTAAATGAATATCGGAGTGTTTTGATTCTTAAGAGTTTGCCTGTTACCCTTTGAAGCGTGTGGCCCGGGTCCTGAGACCACTGCTCTCTCTGGTTATAGTTCAAGGTTGTTTGGAAACAGTTTCCCCTGGGCCTGCAGGGTCTTGTGAATGGAGGCATAGGGCAGACTCTGCCCTTCATAGGTCTTCTGTTTACTGTAATTGCTCTTATCCTGAGGACAGTTTTTACTTTGGCCAGTTTTCTTCCAGAATTGGTTGTGGGTTGCTTAGTGAAGTCGCTGAGTCATGTCCGACTTTTTGTGACTCCGTGGACTATAACCTACCAGACTCCTCTGTCCATGGAATTTTCCAGACAAGGATACTGGAGTGGCTTGCCATTTCCTTCTCTAGGGGATCTTCCCAACCTAGGGATTGAACCTGGGTCTCCCGCATTGCAGGCAGATTCTTTACTGTTTGAGCCACCAGGGAAGCGCAATGGGTTGCTTAGCTTGAGGTTTCAACTTGGGGGTGGGGTGGGAGAGTCGTGATGTGCTGGAGGACACCCTTCTCCTTGCAGAGTTTCTGGTTGAACTCAGCTGTCTGGGGAGCATCATATTATTGAAGCATAGCGGACACAGACCCAGATTGAGGATAGAAGGACGTCACTAATTGCGTGGTCATCTAGAAACTTCTAGCTCCCAGAAGACCATAGTTCAGAAAGATACATGCACCCCAATATCCATCGCAGCACTGTTTCCAATAGCCAGGATAAGAAAACCACCCTGATGTGCACCAACAGAGGAATGGATAAAGAGGAGGCATAACATAAATAAAAGTGGAATATTACTCAGCCATGTAAAGAACAACATTGGGTCATTTACAGAGACGTGGGTGGACCTAGAGACTGTCATGCAGAGTGAAGTGAGTCGGAAAGAGAAAAGCAAATGTTGTATCTTAACACGTGTGTAATCTGGGAAAACGGTGTAGATCATTTTATTTGGAAAGCAGAAATAGACACAGGTTTAGAGAATGGATGTATGGATACCAAGGGGGAAAGGGAGGGGTGGGAGGAATTGGGAGGGGCACCTATACAGTGTTGATGCTCAAAATAGGTAGCTAATGAGAATACACTGTATGGCACCAGGAGCCAAAGCATTGTGGCAACCTGAATGGGAAGGAGTTCCTAAAGGGAGGGTATATATGTGTATGTATAGCCGATCCACTTTGCTGTGCAGTAGAAACCAGTAACAGCATTGTGGAGCAACTATGAAAAGGGAAAAAAGTGGAAAGCAACCATACTGCAGTAAAAATGAATGAAAACAAAAAAGAGCGAGAGCAATTTTGGAAGTGTAGGTTAATGTTGGCTAGGACTGTAGTGCGCAGGTGCACGACGGGCCAGAGTCCTAGCTTCTGGGAGCACGTGGGCTGGAGGTGGCGGGGGGGGGGGGGGCCTGGTAGCCTCCAGCCCCCCCTGCACTGCCCCCCCCCCCCCCCCCCCCCCCCCCCCCGGGGCCCTTTTTTTTTTTCTTGTGTT
>SJYA01000905.1:96571-151331 GCA_006410615.1 Neotragus moschatus | reverse complement strand
ACCCACCCTCCCCATGTGCTGGGCCATTTTACTCTTTAGCGTTTACCCTCTAGCCTGACATGATGCTGTACATTGGTTTTCCTGTGTTTATCTTCTGCCTCCCCTCCGTAGAAGGTAAGTGCCCTATGAGTAGGGACGTTTCTGGTCATCACTGCTGTATTCCTTGTACTGCCCTGGTTTCTGCCACATAATAGCCTCTTAGCAAACAAATGCTTGATAAAGGTAGGATTGAAAGCCCCAGGTTTAAACACGAAAGCACTGTGTGTCTTGGCTTTTGTTGAACTAAGGAAGTGTTGCCTTGAGGTTCTCATTATTTCTATTGTAAATGATCTACCCAAACAGCCTTTTATGCCTCATTTTATATCTTTTCTGGGTCACTTGAAATGACCTGTAATTGAACTGTGATATCAAAGTGCTGAAAATGGAGAAGTAGCTTCTGAAGAGGGTGACAGCGGAACTCCCTCTGTTATATCATTATTGCCCCGTTCCAAGGGGTGTGGTTCGGGGAGGGTGGGCACCCCGGAGTGAGAGGGTGTACTTTACACCTTTCTCAGATTTCAAAGTCTGATACCAACTCAGAACTGCATGGCCTTGGCCTTACTGGAACCAGATGAAGCTGCAGTTCACTTACAAGTCTGGTTTGGACTCCTTAAAGATAACTGGGAAGAGAGGATGTCCGAATTGTTCAGCGTTATCTTTTCTCTCTCAATTGAGAATTTCTACAGGAAATAACGATTTTGTAAAACCAATCAGTAGGGTATGTACCCCTTCTGCTAACGTAGTCCTTTTACTTTGAGAATCGCAGAGTGTGTTGGAATATTACTTATGCCTTACCTGCAGCAGGTGCTCCCTAAGCGTAGGTAGAAGCCTTTTATCTTAATATCCTGACCTGGTACTAATTCCTATAGTGCATGAATTCAGGGGGATGTCATTGTAGCTCCTGCTTGTTTAAGTGTGGGTATTAAGTTTTGCTATAAGAGCTGCGCAAGGCTGAGAGATTAAATAATAGTAGTAAGCCAAAAGCTGGTTCTTTGAAAGGATAAATAAAATTGACAAACCACTAGCCAGACTTATCAAGAAACAAAGAGAGAAAAATCAAATCAATAAAATTAGAAATGAAAACAGAGAGATCACAACAGACAACACAGAAATACAAAGGATCATAAGAGACTACTATCAGCAATTATATGCCAATAAATTGGACAACGTGGAAGAAATGGACAAATTCTTAGACAAGTACAACTTTCCAAAACTGAACCAGGAAGAAAAAAAAAAAATTGTTAACTTTTCTTTGACTTTTTCTCACCAGATTTTAGCTCATTTTTCTTTACTGAATGTATACCCCTTGCATAGCATTGTACACAAAACATAGAATGTACTCAATAAAAGTGTTAAATAAAAAAAAAAAAAAAATAACAATTATATATGCACCCAACATAGGAGCACCACAGTATGTAAGACAAATGCTAACAAGTATGAAAGGGGAAATCAACAGTAACACAATCATTGGGGGAGACTTTAATACCCCACTCACACCTATGGACAGATCAACTAAACAGAAAATTAACAAAGAAACACAAACTTTAAAGGACACAATAGACCAGTTAGACCTAATTGATATCTATAGGACATTTCACCCCAAAACAATGAATTTCACCTTTTTCTCAAGTGCACACGGAACCTTCTCCAGGATAGATCACATCCTGGGCCATAAATCTCATCTTGATAAATTCAAAAAAATCGAAATCATTCCAAGCAACTTTTCTGACCATAATGCATTAAGATTAGATCTCAATTACAGGAGAAAAACTATCAAAAATTCCAACATATGGAGGCTGAACAACACGCTTCTGAATAACCAACAAACCACAGAAGAAATCAAAAAAGAAATCAAAATTTGCATAGAAACAAATGAAAATGAAAACACAACAATCCAAAACCTGTGGGACACCATAAAAGCAGTGCTAAGGGGAAAGTTCATAGCAATACAGGCATTCCTCAAGAAACAAGAAAAAAGTCAAATAAATAACCTAACTCTACACCTAAAGCAACTAGAAAAGGAAGAACTGGAGAACCCCAGAGTTAGTAGAAGGAAAGAAATCATAAAAATTAGGGCAAAAATAAATGCAAAAGAAACGAAAGAGACCATAGCAAAAATTAACAAAGCCAAAAGCTGGTTCTTTGAAAGGAAAAATAAAATTGACAAACCACTAGCCAGACTTATCAAGAAACAAAGAGAGAAAAATCAAATCAATAAAATTAGAAATGAAAACATAGAGATCACAACAGACAACACAGAAATACAAAGGATCATAAGAGACTACTATCAGCAATTATATGCCAATAAATTGGACAACGTGGAAGAAATGGACAAATTCTTAGACAAGTACAACTTTCCAAAACTGAACCAGGAAGAAAAAAAAAAATTGTTAACTTTTCTTTGACTTTTTCTCACCAGATTTTAGCTCATTTTTCTTTACTGATGTATACCCCTTGCATAGCATTGTACACAAAACATAGAATGTACTCAATAAAAGTGTTAAAAAAAAAAATTTCTGATGTGCACCATTTCTGAAGTCTTTACTGAATTTCTTATAATGTTTGCCAAGAGGCATGTGATATCTTAGATCCCTAACTGGGGATCAAACTCTTATCCCCTGCATTGGAAGGTGAAATTTTAACCACTGGACTACCAAGAATGTCCCTTAGATTATTTCTTTATGCCATAAGTATTTATAAGTTTAAGAGGAGTAGGCATCAGATTAAATGATGCGAACAATGGAAAAATGATGAAAGATAAATTCACTTTTATTGCCTTTACGTTAGATCTCATCAGAAGCTGAGCAAACGCAATGTTAAAGGAAAACTATACAGAGGTGACTGAGTTTTTCCTCCTGGGACTGACAGATCGAGCTGACTTGCAGCCTGTCCTTTTTGCGGTCTTCCTAGTCATCTACCTGANAGCATTGTACACAAAACATAGAATGTACTCAATAAAAGTGTTAAATAAAAAAAATAAAAATAAAATAAAAAGCTTTAACATAAAAAAAAAAAGAAATGTTATATTATATGTCAACTGTACCACACTACAACTTAACTATATCATTATTTTGGGAGATTAAATCACATATCTGATAGAAGACATTGTTGTTGCTCAGTTGCTAAATCATGTCCGACTCTTTGCAATGAGCCCATGGACTCCTAGGCTTCCCTGTCCTTCACTGTCTCCTAGAGTTTGCTCAAACTCATGTCCATTGAGTCAGTGATGCCATCCAACCGTCTCATCCTATGTCCTCCCTTTCTCCTCCTGCGTTCCATTTTTCCCAGCATCAGGGTCTTTTTAAATGAGTTGGCTCTTTACATCAGGTGGCCAAAGTATTGGAGCTTCAGCTTCAGTCCTTCCAATGAATATTCAGGGTTGATTTCCTGTAACATTGACTGATTTGATCTCCTTGCCATCCAAAGGACTCTCAAGAGTCTTTTCCAGCACCACAGTTCAAAAGTATTAATTCTTTGGCGCTCTGCCTTCTTTATAGTCCAGTTCTCACATTCACACATGACTACTGGAAAAACACAGCTTTGACTTATGTAGATCTTTGTGGGCAAAGGGATGTCTCTGCTTTATAATATGCTGTCTAGGTTTTTCATAGCTTTTCCTTCAAGGAGTAAGCATCTTTCAATGTCAGGGCTGCAGTCTCCTTCTGCAGTGATTGTGGAGCCCAATAAAATAAAGCTTATCACTGTTTCCATCATTTCCCCATCGATTTGTCATGAAGTGACAGGACTTGATGCCATGATCTTAGTTTTTTGAATGGTGAATTTAAAGTCAGCTTTTTCACTCTCCTCTTTCACCTTCATCAAGAGGCTCTTTAGTTCCTCTTCACCTTCTGCCATTAGGGTGGTGTCATCTGCATATCCAAAGTTATTTATATTTCTCGCAGCAATCTTGATTCCAGCTTGAGCTTCATCCAGCCCAGCATTTTGCATGAGGTACTCTGCATAATAAGTTAAATAAGCAGGGTGGCAATATATAGCCTTGATGTACTCCTTTCCCAATTTGGAACCAGTCCGTTGTTCCATGTCCAGTTCTAACTGCTGCTTCTTGACCTGCATACAGATTTCTCAGGAGGCAAGTAAGGTAGTCTGGTATTCCCATCTCTTTAAGAATTTCCCATAGTTTGTTGTGATACACACAGTCAAAGGCTTTAGCATAGTCAATGAAACAGAAGTAGATGTTTTTCTGAAATTCCCTTGCTTTTTCTATGACCCAACAGATGATGGCAATTTGATCTCTGGCTCCTCTGCCTTTTCTAAATCCAAATTGCACATCTGGAAGTTCTTTCTTCACGTACTGTTGAAGCCTAGCTTGAAGGATTTTGAGCATTACCTTGCTAGCATGTGAAATGAGTGCAATTGTGCAGCAGTTTGAACATTCTTTGGCACTGCCCTTCTTTGGGATTGGAATGAAAACACCTTTTTCAGTCCTGTGGTCCCTGCTCAGTTTTTCAAATTGCTGGCATTTTGAGCGCAACACTTCAAAAGCACCATCTTTTAGGATCTGAAATAGCTCAACTGGAATTCCATCACCTCCACTAGCTTTGTTCATAGTGATGCTTCCTAAGGCCCACTTGACCTCGCATTCCAGGATGTCTGCTCTAGGTGAGTAATCACACCATCATGGTTATCCAGGTCATTAAGACTTCTTTCTAAATAGTTCTTCTGTGTAATCTTGCCACCTTTCTTAGTATTTTCTGCTTCTAAGGTTCGTACCATTTCTGTCCTCTATTGTGCCCATCTTTGCGTGAAATGTTCCATTGGTATCTCTAATTTTCTTGAAAAGTTGTCTGCTGCTGCTGCTAAGTCATGTCAGTCATGTCTGACTCTGTGTGACCCCATAGATGGCAGCCCACCGGGCTCCCCCATCCCTGGGATTCTCCAGGCAAGAACACTGGAGTGGGTTGCCATTTCCTTCTCCGTGAAAAGTTCTCTAGTCTTTCCCATTCTATTGTTTTCTTCTATTTCTTTGCATTGTTCACTTAGGAAGTCTTTCTTATCTTTCCTTGCTATTCTTTGGAACTCTGCATTCAAATAAGTATATCTATCTTTCCTTTTCTCCTTTGCCTTTAGCGTCTCTTCTTTTCTCAGCTATTTGTAAGGACTCCTCAGACAACCATCTTGCCTTTTTGCATTTCTTTTTCTTGGGAATGGTTTTGATCACCGCTGCCTGTACAATGTTACGACTGAGGAAGACCTCCTCTGTCCATAGTTCTTCAGGTATTCTATCAGATCGAATCCCTTGAATCTATTTGTCACCTCCACTGCATAATTGTAAGGGGTTTTATTTAGGTCATACCCGAATGGCCTAGGGGATTTTCCTACTTTTTTCAATTTAAGTCTGAATTTTGTATGAGTTCATGATCTGAGCCACAGTCAGTTCCCAGTCTCGTTTTTGCTGACTGTATATAGTGTCTCCATTTTCGGCTGCAAAGAATATAATCGATATGATTTTGGTATTGACCATCTGGTGTTGTCCATGTGTAGAGTCATCTCTTGTGTTATTGGATGAGAGTGTTTGCTATGACCAGTGCGTTCTCTTGGCAAAACTCTATTAGCCTTTGCTTCCTTTTGTACTTCAAGGCCAAGCTTGCCTGTTACTCAAGATACCTCTTGACTTCTACTTTGGCATTTCAGTCCCTCTAATGAACATGACATCTTTTTTGGAGGTGTTAGTTCTAGAAGGTCTTGTAGGTCTACGTCTGGTGCTTAGCTTCATTAAAAAAAAAAAAAAAATCACACCTACTTCCAGAGGGGAATGTTTCTACTTGCTTTTTAATTTGAAGCTGGGATGGGACAACAGCTTAAATTGGCTTGAATCTATAAATTAAACTTTTGTCCTTCAAAATGTTTAAGGAAGGAATTCCCTGGCTTTCCAGTGGTTAGGACTCCTGCTTCTAGTGCCAAAGGCCCAGGTTTGATTTCTGATTGAGTAACTAAGGGCCCTGAAGACACATGGCCAAGGGAAAAAAAAAAAAAGGAATCTTGGAGTAAAACTCGAATTTAAAAAGTGATTTCATTACTTCCCTGGCAGTCCAGTGGTTAAGCCTTCCCCTTCCAATGCAGGAGGGTGTGGGTTCCATCCCTGGGCAGGGTAGCTAAGATCCCAGTTGTCTCTGGGCCAAAACATAAAACAGAAGCAATATTATAACAAATTCAATAAAGACTCTAAAAATGGCCCACACTAAAGAAACTCTTTAAACAATTATTTTATTTATATTGTTTTATTTTATACTGTTCTTCAGCTTGGTGATGATTTTTTTCTTTTTTACCCCTTGGTAACTTTTAAAAATGCATTTAATCTTATAATAGTTTCATTTTAAATACAATATAACAAACATCATAGAATTGGTGCTCTTGAATTGTGGTGCTGGAAAAGACTCTTGAGAATCCCTTGGACTGCAAGGAGATCAAACCAGTCAATCCTAAAGGAAATCAACCCTGAGTATTCACTGGAAGGACTGATGCTGAAGCTAAAGCTCCAATACTTTGGCCACCTGATGTAAAGAGCCAACTCATTGGAAAAGACTCTGATGCTGGCAAAGACTGAGGGCAGGAGGAGAATGAGGTGATAGAGGATGAGACGAGTGGATGGCACCACCGACTGAATGGACATGGGTTTCAGCAAACTCTGGGAGATAGTGAAGGACAAGAAAACTTGGCCTTCTGCAGTCCATGAAGTTGCAAAGAGTGGGACACAATTTAGTGACTGTACAACAACAAACAGCATTAGTATAATCCCATGAGGTGTTTTGTTTGTTTTTTGGCCACACCATACAGCTTGTGGGATCTTCCCAGACCAAGGAATGAACCTGGGCCCTGGCAGTGAAAGCACAGAGTCCTAACCATTAGACAACCAGGGAATTCCCCCAATGAGGTTTTGAATGTCTGAAAATCCTGCAAACATCATATTGTCCCACTGTGTCAATGACATCATTCTAATCAAACTGGTTAAGCATGAAAGGGCGACAACACTGGAGACCTTGGCAGGACATATGTGCAATCAAAGAGTGGAGAATAAAATGTACTAAGATTCCGGAGCCTGCTATGAAAATACAGTTTTTTAAAATACATATATTTATTTAGGCTGTGCTGGGTCTTAGGTTGTGGCACATGGGATCTAGTTCCCTGACCAGGGGTCAAATCCAGGCTCCACCTCCATCCCCTCCCTGCATTGGGAGCACAGAGTCTCAGCCACTGAACCACCAGGTAAGTCCCTGAAAATACAACTTTTTAAAAACTTATTTTTTAATTGAAGGGATAATTGCTTTACAGAATTTTGTTGTTTTCTATCAAACATGAACATACAATTTTTAAGAATCCATTAGTCAAGGGCATGTCAGGATATGCCTTCCAAGCTAAAGGGTCAATTATGGTATCTTACATTCCCCCACAGTGAAAAAGGAAGCCCAACATCAAATATGTCTATTCAGGCTTTAAAGGCAGCATATTCTATATGTGGGTTCAAGTGATAAGAAAGGCTGCTAGCTTTGAGTAGGGCCCAGAGGAGAAAGGACTTTGAAGTAGTATCAGACTGTGGTGCAATCAGGCCTTGGGCTATACTGCCTGGAAGACATATGATGTTAGATGTGTCAATGGTGGTGAAAGTATGTGGACTTTTTTCAAACCCCAAAGGAATAACCACAATGCAGGCCTTTAGGGTTCTAGAGCAAGGCCACAACATTTGCAGCAGAAAATTTTACTCTTGAAAAAAAAATTCTGGCCTGTTATTAGACCCAGGTAGAAGAAAGGGGTCTCTTGTTTGTTATTGTTTCTTTAGGCTGCACCGTCTGGTATGAGAGATCTTAGTTTCTCGACCAGGGATCAAACCTGTGCCCCTGCATTGAGAGTGCAGAGTGCCCTGGAAGACCAGGGAAGTCCCAAAAGGGGCTTACTCATGGTTACTAGTTACCATATCATGGTTACCATATGATTATGACTACCCTGGTGAAGTGGGTTCTGTGAGACCTATTTCAAAAGTCAAAGCTTAGGCAGGCTAGCAATGATTCATTACAAGATGAAAGTGGTACATCTAGGATTCAGCATAAATAGGACTAATGGGCACGAGCAGGTTGCACCAGCATCTTTCCTTCCATTTTCACTATGGCTATATGGGAAATTTCTCAGGAAGAGCTTATGGAGGAGAAAGATTCAAGCTTGAACGGTGGCTGGGTTAACTCAGTATGTGGATGCAAGCTGAAAAGAGAAGAGTCACTACAGCCCCACATAAGTGTGGCCTCAATAAAAAAAAAAGTGTTGAGTGAATTTCCTCCCCAAGGGTACATTGTGTCCTGGCTCCTTTACTTTGTGTGGAAAGGTAAGTGGCCCATGGGGTTAGAACATATATAAACTCATGTCAATGGTGAATGGCTTGGCCAAATGGGCAGGGATGTGAAGGAAGATTACAAAATTAGAATAGAGTAGGTCTAGGGTAGAATGGATAAACAGATGAGAGTGTACACGAAATATGAGGGTCTTTGTATCCTATGTTCATCTCCACCAGATAGCATCCATCATGGAAGAGACGTAAGCAACTAAGAAACAAAATGCCTTGGCCACTTGACGGTAGTCAGCCTCTGCCATCAGCCACTTCAGTGCTTGACCAGTGGGTGCTTGAATAGAATATGCATGGTGGCTGCACATGGACCCAAAAAGATGAATTTCACTTACCAAGGCTGATCCATCTACTATCATCGGCAAAATCCAACTTAGTAGACAAACAGAGGAGTCATCATTCCGTCAGAAATAACTGACCCTGATGACCAGCCCGGAAGGGAGGATATGCTTGGTGCCCAGAAAATCCACCTTGGGTACCTCTAGATACTTCCCGTCCAACTGTGATGGCAAATGGACAAGTATACAAATTATTGTGTATTAAAGAAGTGGTTCCCTGGGAACCAGACCTGTAGTATAAGGACCTGAGCCAAACCATGAGGCAAACTGCCAAGACCAGCAAAGGTATTCTCAGAGAATGACAAGAATCTTCAGCAGATAGTGGAGGAGAGACAAGATGAACTCAGTCACAGCCCTGACATCAGGGCTGTAATTCTTTCCACTCAACTTCCACTTTTAAATTTCCCCTAAAAAATAGATCTACTGGATCTGGGAGGAGGTATTCCAGAATGTAGGTGAAGAAGTGGGTCTAAGCAGCACAGGATTAAACTGCTGTCAACATAATGGTGAGCCACCAAGGTTCAACTTAGTGAATGCCTTGCTGCTGCAAGCTCTGTGTCAGAGCCTGCTTCCCAGGGAACACAACCAGTACCAATCAATATACATAGATAACAGTTTAAAATTTTGAATAATTACAGTTTGAAACACAGGTGTAGAAGAACACCTATATTTAGCATATTTAAAAAAAACTTAAAAGAACATGTACTAGCATTTGAATTAATTTGGAGAAGTTTATAATTTGTTATAATTTATGAATGAATTAGAAAAGATATAATGGCATAATTTGCCATAAAACTGTAAGTACATATATTAAGCTGAATATGTCAATGAAGATGAAAAGTGTTAACTTGCAAAATGACACATCTAGCAACTTAAGTTGTGATTTACATATTTTTTAAAAATTGCTTGTAAATAATCCGTGTCATGACCTGAAGGATTACTGTTGCCATTTAGGATAATATAGGTTGAGAATGTGGTTGAATGTTGTTATACTTAGATAGATACCTTACTTACATCTATATTTAGAAATGCTAAAATCCTGAAATGTTATTTCTAATGTCCCTCCTAGTTTTGCTTGGTAAAAAATTCAGCATTTAAACAAACTGATCTTATAGTCTCCAATCCCCAACACCAAATTCTGGACCCTGGAAGGCAAGACCTTCCCATTAAGTGACATTATGTGATTATTAGTCAGGGTTCTCCAGAGAAATAGAATCAATAGGAGATACAAACAGGAATATATACACATACTCAGTCACTTCAGTCATGTCTGACTCTGCGATTCTATGGACTATAGCCAGCCAGGCTCTTCTGTCCGTGGGAATTCTCCAGGCAAGAATATTGGAGTGGGATTTATATATATATAAATTAAATATATAAAAATTATATAATATATATTATATAAATTAAATATAAATAAATATATATATATATAATAGGAATCAACTCACACAATTATGTAGGCCAAGAAGATCCACAATCTGTGGTCTGCAAGCTGAAAAATTAGGAAAGCCACTGGTGTAATTCACTCTTACTCTGAAGGCCTAAGAACCAGAGCAGCAAATGTGTGTTTCAGTCCACGTCGAAAGGTCCAAGAATTGAAAAGTTGATGTTAAGCCTGGGTCCTAGTGCAAAGGCTGGAGAAGATGGATGTCTCAAAGCAAATAAAGAGCAAATTCACCCTTCCTCCACTTTTTTGTCCTATTCAGCCCCTGAGCAGATTGGATGATGCCCACCCACATAAATGGGTATACCATTCAAACACTAATCTCTTCCAGAAACACCCTCACAGACATTTCCAGAAGTAATGTTTTACCAGCTATCTAGGAATTCTTTAGTCAAGGGACACATGAATTTTTTTTTTCATTTGAAGTATAGCTGATTTACAATGTTGTGCCAATCTCTGTTGTACAGCAAAGTCACTCAGTTACACACATATATACATTTTAAAAAATATTCTTTTCCATTATGGTTTATCCCAGGAGATTGAATATAGTTCCCCTCTATTTACAGTACAATAGAACTTTGTTGTTACATTTATCCATTCTAAATGTAACAGTTTGCATTTATACCAACTCCAAACTCCCAGTCCATCCTTCTCCTTAACCCCCATCACTCTGGCAATCACAAGTTTGATCTCTGTGTCTGTGAGTATACGTCTATCTAATAAATGGGTTCATTTGTGCCATACTTTAGATTCTCTATATAAGCGATACCACATGGTATTTGCATTTCTCTTTATGACTTCCCTGGTGGCTCAGACAGTAAAGAATCTGCCTGCAATGCAGGAGACCCAGGTTTGATCCCTGAGTCAGGAAGATCCCCTAGAGAAGGGCATGGCATCCGACTGCAGTGTTCTTGTCTAGAGAATCCCATAGACAGTGGAGCCTGATGGGCTACATGGGGTTGCAAAGAGTAGGACACAACTGAGCAACTAACACTTATGACTTCACAGAGTATGATAACCTCTAGTCGCATCCATGTTGCTGCAGATGGCATTATTTCATTCTTTTTTATGGCTGAGTAGTATTCCATTGTATGTATGTCCATATCTTTATTCATTAATCTATCAATGGACGTTTAGGCTGTTTTCATGTTTTGGTTGGTGTGAACAGTGCTGCTATGAACATATGGGTGCATGTGTCTCTTTGAATTAGAGTTTTGTTCAAGTATGTGCCTCAGAGTGGGGTTGCTGGATCATATGGTAATTCTATTTTAGTTTTCTTTCTTCCTCCCTTCCTGTCCTTCTTGGGGCAATCTTTGGCTTGCAGGATCTTAGTTCCCCAATCGGGATCTAACCCATGCTCTTGGCAGTGAAAGCCTGGAATCTTAACCACTGGACCACCAGGGAATTCTTTTAGTTTTCTAAGGAATCTCCATACTGTTTTCTATCGTGGCTGCACAAATTTACATTCCCACAAACAGTATAGGAGAGTTCCCATTTCTCCACACCCTTTGTAGCATTTGTTATTTACATACTTTTTTGATGATGGCCATTCTGACTGGTATGAGGTAGTACCTCATTATAGTTTTGATTTGCATTTCTCTAATAATTAGTGATGTTGAGCATCTTTTCATGTGCCTACTGGCCATCTGCAGGTCTTCTTTGGAGAAATGTCTTTTAAGGTCTTCAGCTCATTTTTTTGCTTGAGTTGGCTGTTTTTTTGTTGAGTTATATGAGCTGTTTTTATATTTTGGAGACTAAGCCCTTGTCAGTCACATAATTTGCAAATATTTTCTCCCATTCCATAGGTTGTCTTTCAGTTTTTAAAATGGCATCCTTTGCTGCGTGAAAGCTTGTAAGTTTTAAGTCAGATGCCCACATCTGACCAATCAACAAAGTTCAGCAGTGCTGGGGTATTCTAACTTGGGTTATAAAGTCACTCCTGGGCCAGTCAACTCTGCCTAGAGGAAGGGGTAGGATGTGTAACAATGTGATGACTGTGTGAGCCAGAGAGTTGAGGAGTGGGAAGAGTAGGTTACAGAAAAGAGGAAGGAGTGATATGTTACCAAGAAGAGAGTGTTTAGTATAGAAGAAATCAAGACAAGAGCTTAATATCATACAAAGATGAATAATTATCCAGGCTGACCAACATAGGCTTATAAAATGTACAATCTCTAATAAAAGAGTAAAAACTAAAGCATATTTTGAAAGAAAGATAATTTGAAAATATCTAGAGGGATATATATCACTATATTAACAGTGGTTATTTTTGGAGAATGTGCAAGGGGAAGGGATCAAGGTTGCAGGAGGACTTTCTAACTTCTACGGTGTTTGAAATTTTTTATAAATGTGACTACATTTGTAGTGTACCAAAACTTTTGAATATAGAGAAAAGAGAGAAGCCCTAAGATTCCTTAAAAGTCCTTTAAGCAACAGAAATAAGGGAATGATAAATACTCAGAAACTAAAAGAGGTGCCATGTGTGATAAACAACAACAACAACAACAGGATCTATAGACTGTAAGAGAAACTGATTCCGTAGATTTGAAATGAAGAAAGAATAGATGTTTACTCTCTGGGAGAAGAACATCTGCAAGAGAAATGAAATCCAAACTGACGCAGTTGATAAGATACTGATGTCCTAAGTTGTTCAGTCGTGTCCAACTCTTTGCTACCTTATAGACTGTGTAGCCCACCGGGCTCCTCTGTCCATGGGATCCTCCAGGCAAGGATACTGGAGTGGCTTGCCATGCCCTCCTCCAGGGGATCTTCCTGACCCAGGGATCAAACACACATCTCTTACATCCTGCATTGGCAGGTGGGTTCTTCACCATCTGGGAAGAGCAAGATACTGATAGAAGGTCACTAAAGTGATCTGGATTCTAGATAGGTAAGAAAGAAAAAACAAATAATTAGAGGAATCTGAGGCAAGAGAAAGTTGGTAAGGACTAGTTCAAATATTTCTAAGACCTAGATTGTTGAGGTAGAACTGTAACCAATAATTTAAAACATAACAAAATGGGGTAGAGGGTACATGTAGGTAAAAGCAAGGAATGTTATGAAATGATGAGTTTGCTCATCAGTGATGAGAGAATGGAATGAGGAAGAATAGCATGTTGCCTGATTAGGTAGAACTTGATTTAAAAAAAAAAAATTTTAAAAACTGGCCAGCTGCTACTCTGTGTGAACACAGAATTTCCCTTTAGAGCATAC
This sequence comes from Neotragus moschatus, assembly GCA_006410615.1. Classification (NCBI taxonomy): domain Eukaryota; kingdom Metazoa; phylum Chordata; class Mammalia; order Artiodactyla; family Bovidae; genus Neotragus; species Neotragus moschatus. The sequence continues at coordinate 137,947 of SJYA01000905.1, read as the reverse complement.
CTTTTTCTGAGAGTGACTGCTGGAGTGGCTGCTCCTAGTTATATAAAAGTAAGAATATAGGCACTCTTTACCCTTTATTTTGTGGCTTGATAAAGCCTGCCCTTCCTAATGCCTCTTCATATGCAAATTTTCATAGAAAGCAAAAGGAATCTCCTGGGTAGAAAGGAACCAAGACCTTGACCTCTCCTGTTTTGCTATTCCAATTTATTACCATCTATTTAATGGATTGAGCCTCTCTCAACTGATGCCCTGGCAGTGAAGGACACCAGAAATTAGCCATGAAGAAGAGGCATCTGGGGATAGGAACCGAGCCCTCCATGGCACATCGTGTGGCTCCCCAGGAATCTCTCCCCCTTACCAACCCTTTACCTTTCACTTGTTTTGGAGGATGTGTTCCCAAATATAAGTAAAAATGCTATAGCTTTGGGGCCTACACAGAAGGTATTTGGTCTCCATTTGGACCACCAAGATTATCATTGCTATGTTAGTAGACAAAATAACACCCTCTGAACTACAACTGTTAGTGAACTGGGCCATTTCTCTAATTCTTCTTCAGTAGCTAAACAGTTTGGAATTAGGACATGCCCCCTTGGCGAGTTTGGGATTAACCTAGACACTAGAGGGTTCAGTGGGTAAGGGATCTGACTGTAGTGCTGGAGACACAGGAGACACGGGTTTGATTCCTGGGTTGGGAAGATCCCTTGGTGAAGGAAATGCAACCATTCCAGTTTTTCTTGCCTGAAAAATCCAATGGACAGAGAAGCCTGGTGGGCTACAGTGCATGGGGTCACAAAGATTTGGACACGACTGAAATACAGAACAGATAACCAGCAAGGACCTACTGTATGGCACAGGGAAATATACTCTAGGCTTTGTAATAAACTACAAGGGAAGAGAATCTGAAAAACGATACATACATGAAACTGAATCACGGTGTACACCTGAAACTAAGACAACATTGTAAATCAGCTATACATCAGTAGAAAAATAAATAGAAAAATTATGAAAAAAAATATATAAAGAACATTTCTCTTTGGACTCAGTAAGTTTCAAAGTATTTTTTAATAAGTCAGAGGAAAATGCCCAAACAAAGCCTATTTCCCCAATACTGAGTAGAAATTACCAAAATCAATCAAGATGGCTTAGGTATGATTAGAGAGGCACAACTGGATTGTGATTTTGAAATTTAGAACCAAGAAATTTAGAACCAAGTAGTTGCAGTAGATCCTGCCTGAACAATAACTGCTGTGATTCAACAAAGGAGTGGGAGTTGGTAGTGGCCTCTCAGTCATCATTAAAAGCAAAGATAAATTTGACTGGGTATTGTTTGCAAATTCAGGGCCCAGGAGCACAATAGGGTAGCTGACTTGCCAGCCAAGAACCACCCTGTATCAGGCTTACAAAATTATTGACACATAGTATTGGATAGTATATAACACTCAAAAACAGCCCTATAAAATTAATCCTGATAATTGCTTTCCAGCGGAATGCTGACAAAGGCAAGCGGAGCCTAAAACAGCACTTAATCTCCCTTGTACCTCACCACACGTTTCTTTTCCTGAATTTTCTATTCTGGTTAATAGTAAAATCACTTTCCAGTTAGTCTTTTCTATAAATCTTAACATCCTTCCAGTGACAGTCTCTCTCCCGTTTTCTATATCTAGAAAACCATCAGGTATTCCCAATTCCTTAAAAAAAAATTTATTTATTTATTTTTTGGCTACATTGGGTCTTCATTGCTGCTCTGACTTTTCGTCAGTTGTGGTGAGCAGGAGCTACTCTCTAGTTGCAGAGTCTGGGCTTCTCATTGCAATGGCTTCTCTTGCTGTGGAGCAGACACAGACATACACCCATATATGTGTATATATACATAGAAGATACACTGTTGGAAGATATCTGCACTCCTATGTGTGTATATAAAGTTAGATGCAAGAAATATACATATATGCACACACATAAGGACACAAACACACACAAATAGAGGTGCAGAGGTGCAGATATCTTCTGACAGTATATCCTCGAAGGCTGAGCACCGAAGAATTGAGGCTTCTGAACTGTGGTGTTGGAGAAGACTCTTGAGAGTCCCTTGGACTGCAAGGAGATCCAACCAGTCCATTCTGAAGATCGGCCCTGGGATTTCTTTGGAAGGAGTGATGCTAAAGCTGAAACTCCAGTACTTTGGCCACCTCATGCGAAGAGTTGACTCATTGGAAAAGACTCTGATGCTGGGAGGAATTGGGGGCAGGAGGAGAAGGGGACGACAGAGGATGAGATGGCTGGATGGCAACACTGACTTGATGGGCGTGAGTCTGAGTGAACTCTGGGAGTTGGTGATGGACAGGGAGGCCTGGCATGCTGCAATTCATGGGGTTGCAAAAAGTCAGACACGAGTGAGCGACTGAACTGAATTGATATATATATATATATATATATATATATATATATATGTTGTTTTTCAGTCACAAAGTTGTGTCCAACTCTTTGTGACCCCCTGGACTGAAGTGCACCAGGCTCTTCTGGCCTCTTCTATATACAGTGGAATACTATTTAGTCACAAAAAGAAGAAAAAGAAGGAAATCCTGCCATTTACCACCACAACTGAACTGAACTGATATGGGTCTATCTCTGTCGGAAGATATATACACAGATAAGGGGGTGCAGATATCTTCCATAAGACATGGTGATTTCTTTTCCTTTGGACATATATTTAAAACTGGAATTGCTGGACCTAGTTTTAATTTTTTGAGGTGACTTCATATTGTTTTCCACAGTGACTGCATCAATTTTCATTGCCACCAACAGTGCACAAGGATTGGGGTCAGGTAATTTTTGGTCATGGTGGACTGTTCAAGTGTGTTCTAGGATGTTTAGCAGTGTTGTTTGCTTCTACCCTAAAGATGTGAGTAGCACCCTTTCTCCAGGTGTGACTAGAATATCTCCAGATATTGCTGAATGCCCCTTGGAAGGCAAAATTACCCTGGGTTGAGAAACAGGGGTGGTGTGTGTGTGCTCAGTCATGTCCAACTCTGTGTGACCCCATGGACTGTAGCTCACCAAGCTCCTCCGTCCACAGAATGTTTCAAGCAAGAATACTGGAATGGGTTGCCATTTCTAACTCTGGGGCTCTTCTCAACCCAGAGATCAAACCCTTGTCTCTTGCATCTCCTGCACTGGCAGGTGGATTCTTCACTGCTGAGCCACCTGGGAAGCCTGAGAACCACTGGTCTAAGCTATTCATTTTCCAGTGTTAGGTTTCAGACTGGGAAGGTTTTCCAAACTTGGTCAATGTAACATTAAGGCTTGTCCACTAGAGGGCTTCTAGGAAGACTTCCTCCCTCCTAGGAAGGTGGAGACGGAGAAGGCAATGGCACCCCACTCCAGTACTCTTGCCTGGAAAATCCCATGGACAGAGGAGCCTGGTAGGCTGCAGTCCATGCGGTTGGTGAGGTTGGACATGACTGAGCGACTTCCCTTTCACTTTTCACTTTCATGCATTGGAGAAGGAAATGGCAACCCACTCCACTGTTCTTGCCTAGAGAATCCAGGGACAGGGGAGCCTGGTGGGTTGCTGTCTGTGGGGTCACACAGAATCGGACACGACTGAAGCGACTTAGCAGCAGCAGCAGCAGCAGCAGCAGGAAAGTGGAGAAGGCAATGGCACCCCACTCCAGTACTCTTGCCTGGAAAATCCCATGGATAGAGGAGCCTGGTGGGCTGCAGTCCATGGAGTCGCTAAGAGTCGGACACTACTGAGGGACTTCACTTTCACTTTTCACTTTTATGCGTTGGAGAAGGAAATGGGAACCTACTCCAGTCTTCTTGCCTGGACAGTCCCAGGAACGGGGGAGCCTGGTGGGCTGTNGCCTGGAAAATCCCATGGACAGAGGAGCCTGGTAGGCTGCAGTCCATGCGGTTGGTGAGGTTGGACATGACTGAGTGACTTCCCTTTCACTTTTCACTTTCATGCATTGGAGAAGGAAATGGCAACCCACTCCACTGTTCTTGCCTAGAGAATCCAGGGACAGGGGAGCCTGGTGGGTTGCTGTCTGTGGGGTCACACAGAATCGGACACGACTGAAGCGACTTAGCAGCAGCAGCAGCAGCAGCAGCAGGAAAGTGGAGAAGGCAATGGCACCCCACTCCAGTACTCTTGCCTGGAAAATCCCATGGATAGAGGAGCCTGGTGGGCTGCAGTCCATGGAGTCGCTAAGAGTCGGACACTACTGAGGGACTTCACTTTCACTTTTCACTTTTATGCGTTGGAGAAGGAAATGGGAACCTACTCCAGTCTTCTTGCCTGGACAGTCCCAGGAACGGGGGAGCCTGGTGGGCTGTTGTCTATGGGGACACAACTGAAGTGACTCAGCAGCAGCAGGAAAGTGGTGGCTCAGATGGTAAAGGCTCCATCTGCAATGCAGGAGACCTGGGTTTGATCCCTGGGTTGGGAAGATCTCCTGGAGGAGGGCATAGCAACTAACGCCACTGTTCTTGCTTGGAGAATCCCATGGACAAAGGAGCCTGGTGGGCTACAGTTCATGGAGTTGCAAAGAGTTGGGCGAAACTGAGCAACTAAGTACAACACAGCACAGGAAAGTGAACCCAAAAAGAGACATTCTTGCTGGAAGTTGTGTCTTCATGTAAATACTTAAATGGTTGCAGCCATCTCGTGACCACAAGGGAACAAGTTTTAGGATAAACCCAATTTGGAGGGAGAAATGTAGGAATGTAGAGAACTGCAAGAAACGTGCACACTTCAGTACTGAGTGGATGATTTCCCTGCATGCACCTACAGCCATCTTTAAAAAAAATTATTTTAATTGGAGGATAATTACAATATTGTGATGGTTTTGCCACACATCAACATGAATCAGCCATGGAGATACATTAGTCCCCCCTTTCCTGAACCCCTCTTCCACTTCCCTCCCCACCCTATTCCTCCAAGTTGTCCCAGAGTACTGGCTTTGGGTACCCCTGCTTCATGCACCAAATTTGCTGTGGTCATCTATTTTACATATGGTAATATACATGTTTCAACTTTATTCTCTCAAATCATCTCATCCTCACTTTCTTCCAGAGTCCAAAAGTCTGTTCTTTACATCTGTGTCTCTTTTGCTGCCCTGCATGTAGGATTGTCACTACCATGTTTCAGAATCCCATATATATGCATTAATATACAGTATTTGTGTTTCTCTTTCTGACTTACTTCAGTCTGTATAATAGGCTCCAGTTTCACCCACCTCATTAGAATTGACTCAAATGCATCCCTTTTTAGAGCTGAGTAATATTCCATTGTGTATATGTACCATAACTTCCTACCCATTCATCTGCTGATGGACACCTAGTTTGCTTCCATGTGCTAGCTATTGTAAATAGTGCTGCAATGAACACTGGGGTACATGTATCCCTTTCAATTCCACCTACCACAATCTTATCTCTGGGCTGACAGTTATTTTTAAGGATATTTAGGTATGTGTAATATATTTTGAATATATCTAATAAATAGCAGTATATATATAATACACCAATTTACTGTCACTTGGGTTTGTGTATTTTTTCACATACTATTTGTAGGAGATGCCTCCATATAAATATACTGTATATAGAACAGTTTCATTCTTTCCATTGACTGAAAATTATTCCATCTTATAGATAAAATAAAACTTATTTAACCAGTATCCTAGAGGCTTTTGCTTGTTTTTTTTAAAAACATTTTTCTAATGTAAAGAATGGTTCAATAAACTTCCTCATATATAAGTCATTTCACATGTAAGTATGCATATGGGATAGATTACAGAAAGTTCCAGAAGACAAAACTTGAATTTGCCCCATGCTTGAATGCCTGTAACTATTTACATAGCGTTTCAGTTCAGTTCAGTTCAGTCACTCAGTCGTGTCCAACTCTTTGCCACCCCATGAATCACAGCATGCCAGGCCTNATTTCTTCCACATTTTTTCTATAAGTGTATTTATATATATATATATGTATTATATATATATTTAGCATTATATATATATAGTAGTAAACTTTTAGTCTTATTTTGAAATAATTCTAAACTTAAGTGGCTTGCACCATACAGAGGAATCCTGTTAACCTTTTAGCCAACTTGCCTGTGTTGATGTTTTACATCATTTGTCTTATTAGTCTCCATAGATATATTCTTCCCATGAACCCTTTGTCATAAGAACAGGGTCCTTCTTTACACTAAATCCTCTTTACATTGAATTTCCTAAAAGTAAGGACATTATCATAATAACCATCATGTACTTAACAAAGGAAATCATCATTGAACCGTATTAATTTCTGATCTACAGACCATGTTGGAATGTCACCAGTTGTTCCAGTAATGTTCTTTATTGCACAAGAAAGTGTTTTCCTGGTCAAGGTTGTTACATTCTGACATCTTTAGTTGCCTGTAACCTGCAACAGTTCCTCAATCTGTCTGCTTTATGCCCTTGAACTCTTCAAAAATGAGTGCAGGCCTTTTGGGGCTTACTTTGTGGCTTATGTTCCTCAGTTTGAGTTTATCTGATGTTTTTTCATGGTTAAATGTAGGTTGTGCATTTTTGGCATGAATGCCTAAGAAGAAGTGATATGTCTTTTTCAGAATGGCATGTCAGGAGGGATTTGGTATTGAGTCCCATTGATGGTGATGTTAACCTTGAACACTTGGTTAAGGTGGTGTCAGCCAAATTGCTCTAATGTAAAGTTACACTTTTTCCCCTTTGTAATCAATAAGTATTATGTGGGGTGAATTCTTGGAGAGTCTGTAAAATTATTGCTCCCATAACGTTAGCATTTATTGATTCGTTCCTGAATCAGTTACTAATAGAATTGTTCTCAAATGTTTTTTTCTAATTTCATCTTTCCTTTTTCCATTTACTAGTTGGCATTCCACTCTAAGAAAGTGCATTTTCTTCTCCACTGTTTATTTATATCAATATAGTCTCATAGATTGTTACATATTTAGGTGTTAATACATTATAATCATTTATTTTAGTGCTAAAACTCTCCTGCATTTGGCTGGTGGAGACTGGCTCTAGCTTCTATGTCCTTTAGGCATGTTCCCTGGATTCCTACCCTACAGCACTAACTTACTTTCTGGCACCACAAGGGGTCCAGGTTCATCTTGTATTTTCCCTGCCTTGGCCCTGGAATTAGCCTTTAGTTCCTTTCAGTGAAGGCTTGTATTTAGAAACCACAGTGATGGCAAAACAGTTATGAGTATGTTTGCACCAAGTTAAACAGCAACCATAAGGATATTAGAAACCTAGGTAACATCAATGAGGTAATCTTCCACATGTTTATCACACATATTAATAGATAAGTACATGTTCTTCTCAAACACCTGGAATGAATATCTAAAAAATAATGAAACACACATAATCACAATCTATGGAATACATTTAAAGCAGTGCTTAGAGGAAAATTCACAGTCGTAAACACTTTGATCAGTAAAAAAATAAAAGTAAATGAATATTCAGTTAAGGAAAAAGTATAAAAAAATACATCTAATTAATAGATTAAAATCTTGTTTGTTTTTTAAATTTTTAAAGAATAGGCAAGCTCCTGAAAAGTGTAGTTAAAGTTACTGTAGAATTTGAATTAATGTATTTTCCTTTATTTGCCAGGGGAGCTACCTGCAGCCACTAGTTGCCGTCCAGGTCAGCTTTGGTAGTGATGGTGACGTAAAAGAAGTAATGGTTGAGTGCAAGATTGATGGATCACCCAACCTAAAAACCCAGAATGACCGTGACAAGTTTTTAGGACGAGTTGCATTCAAGATCACCATGCATGCATAGTAGGAGTTAGGATGTCTCTACAGAGTAAACGTTGTGTTGTCTGTCTTCATTTTGTATCAGCGGGACCTGCCATTCCAGAATTATGAGACCGCCTTGGAGAAAGGTGGAGTGGTACATGACACTGGGATAACATGATGTGCTTCCAGATAATAGTGGTCCATGTCCTTTGGAGTAACTGCCTGTTGCCTCTGCTGCCTTTTGAACCATGTACAGTCACCAGATAGGGGCTGTGAACACCTGATTCTGAACATGTAGGTTGGGGGTCTTGTCCAATTTTTATGTGGTTTAATTGCCAAGTGTCTAAAGCTTAATGTGCTGTGCTATGTAAATATTTTATAGATTTAACACTGGTTAACTGTCATATTTTGATGCCAGCAAAGTTTTAAGGGATAAAATGGTACCTGACCAACATCAAGTGACTTTATAGCTGCAAGAAATTCAGTGTGTGGAAAAGTTCTGTATGTGAGGAGGAAAAAGGAAAATAAAAGTGGATTTGAAAGGTTGGCTTGGATGTTTTGTAAAATTATTTTTTACGTGCTGAATTAGTTTGTGGATCTTTTTGACTCGGAGCACAACCTTTTTGCTGCAAAACATGTAAAAACAAACAGAGATAGTGATGGGATTATTTTTAACACTGGAACTAAATCTTTTAAAGTAGTTAGATTGAAGTATTTTAGACCATAGATAAAAACAGCATTTTTAGGTTAGCCATTAAGAATACACACCTAAATTTTTATGAAGTTTAATTCATAAGATTTAAATTGTCCAAGAGTTTGTGGGGTCTTATGATTGCTTTTATTTAGCTGACTGTGGAGTGGACTCTAATAAAAACTACAAATTGTGAAATATAAAAAACTTAGAACTTATTCAGAGCTTCAAACCAAACAGTAGTTTAACTTCAGCATTGTTTGATTAGTGTCATGAAACACTTCCTCCTTCCATCTGAGGTGTTTGGTATGATTTTTGTCATAACGTGAGCTCCTTTCTCCTCACCTGAAAAAGGTGTGCTTCCCATATGATCTGTGGCTTTTTAAAAAGGCCCCCCCCCCTTTTTAAATTGTTACTTTTCTCCTTAAAAACCAAAGCTAGTATATTTGAGGCTTTGTTTGTGTTAGTACAAGTCAGGAAGAGCAGGGATGCACCCAGCAGGTTCAGGAGTGGCTATCTAGAGAAAACTTGAGTGCTCTAAGTGGTCTCGTGGGCCAGGTGGGCCTCAGTGGCCCTGGAGCAGCCTGCACACTTGGGTGGTTATCACTCAGCCCCGTTGGGAGGTCTGCTTATTGCTCTGCCACTAAGATCTTAGTGATGACAGATTTTCATTGTAGAAGCCTCCTTTGCAACTGAAGAAAACGATTCTTGGAATTTGTTTTTTTAACTTTATAAACATTTTAAGAAATATTTATTTTTGGCCTGGCTGGGTCTTCGTTGTTGTGCGGCTTTGCTCTAGTTGCAGAGTGGGGGCTACTTTCTGCATGTGTTGCGCAGGCTTCTCACTGTGGTGGCTTCTCGCTGCAGAGCACGGGCTCTAGGCACATGGGCTCAATAGTTGTGGCTCACAGGCCTGGTTACTCTGTCATGTGGGATATTCCTGAACCAGGGATCAAACTCATGTCTCCTGCGCTGGCAGGCAGGTTCTTAGCCATTGGACCACTGGGGAAGTCCCTCGAGTTGATAAACCAAACCTTTACTTTCCTCTCAACTCTCTCTCTTAAGAGTATAAAACAAGAGGTGGAGGCAGGGGTGGTGAACGGCAGGCTGCAACTAGGATATTACTTTAGTCGGCTAAGTGTGAACAGATCCTCAGCAGCTGTCACTCAGATTTCTGTACCTTTCAAAGTGTAGTGTGGGTAGAAATTTTGTTTTATGGAGCTTCAGTTCAGTTAAGTTCAGTCGCTCAGTCATGTCTGACTCTGCGACCCCATGAATTGCAGCACGCCAGGCCTCCCTGTCCGTCACCAACTCCCAGAGTTCACTCAGACCCACGTCCAGCGAGTCATTGATGGCATCCAGGCATCTCATCCTCTCTCATCTCCTTCTCCTGCCCCTAGTCCCTCCCAGCATCAGGGTCTTTTCCAGTGAGTCAGCTCTTCACATTGGGTGGCCAAAGTATCAGAGTTTCAGTTTTAGCATCAGTCCTTCCAGTGAACACTCAGGACTGATCTCCATTAGGAAGGACTGGTTGGATCTCCTTGCAGTCCAAGGGATTCTCAAGAGTCTTCTCCAACACCACAGTTCAAAAGCATCAATTCTTCGGCGCTCAGCTTTCTTTATAGTCCAACTCTCACATCCATACATGACCACAGGAGAAACCTTGACTAGACAGACCTTTGTTGGCAAAGTAATTTCTCTGCTTTTGAATATGCTGTCTAGGCTGGTCATAACTTTCCTTCCAAGGAGTAAGTGTCTTTTAATTTCATGGCTGCAATCACCATCTGCAGTGATTTTGGAGCCCCCAAAAATAAAGTCTGACACTGTTTCCACTGTTTCCCCATCTATTTCCCATGAAGTGATGGGACCAGATGCCATGATCTTCATTTTCTGAATGTTGAGCTTTAAGCCAACTTTTTCACTCTCCTCTTTCACTTTCATCAAGAGGCTTTTTAGTTCCTCTTCACTTTCTGCCATAAGGGTGGTGTCATCTGCATATCTGAGGTGATTGATATTTCTCCCGTCAGTCTTGATTCCAGCTTGTGCTTTTTCCAGCCCAGCATTTCTCATGATAAAAGCAAAGTACTTCTCAGAACGTGTGATAAGACTTGAGATATCCAAAGTGGGTTGTGTGGGTTTTGAAGAGAAATAAAGGGGCATACATAGGAGTGACATCTGTGCCTCCTTGGTTCAGGAGGTTGGCCATGGCTCAGCCCAACTGCCAATGCAACCCACTGCCAATGACCTTAGTTGACATGCTGAACTTTTCCTAGCTCTGTTTCATGTTGAAATTAGAGGTGTTCAGTAGCTTCTTCACAAGCCTGCTGTGGGCCAGGTAGTTTCCAGACTGAGGATAAAGAAATGAAGCACCGTGGTCTCTTGAAGATCTTAAATTGGGAGGGAGCAGGCTCTGAGATGATGGCAGGTATGTGCAAGGGAGTTGGGGAGGCCTAGGTCATTCACAGGTACCCCAAGACAAGTGTGGGCAGGGGCTGGGTCTGTATGGAATGGATACAGAGGCTGACTAGGAATGAATGGAGCCCTGGACATGTGTTGAGTCAGCATTTTTGCTCCTGTGGTTTTTCTTAGAACTTCATGTGTATCTTATTAACATACAGATTCTGATTCCCTAGGAGACACTCTGAGCAACCTCAGTGATGCTTATTCACAGACCACAGTTTGACTAGCAGGGGACAAAGAACTAAAGACAGCTTTGCATCCTCAGCGGCCGAGTCTGGCACTAGTTTCATTACTGGATGGAGAAGATTAAACTGTCAGTTGACATTAACTTGTACTTAAAATTCAACAGGTATGTTATTAATACATTTCTAGCTAAAAGAAAATTATGGGTTAAGTTTCTTTAGATCTCCAAACTTGGGAGGTTTTTTTTTTTTTAATGCTGATGCTGCTAAGTTGCTTCAGTTATGTCTGACTCTGCAACCTCATAGATGGCAGCCCACCAGGCTCCTCTGTCCCTGGGATTCTCCAGGCAAGAATACTGGAGTGAGTTGCCATTTCCTTCTCCAATGCATGCATGCNCAGTCTGTTGTTTCATGTCCAGTTCTAACTGTTGCTTCCTGACCTGCATATAGGTTTCTCAAGAGGCATGATACTACACAACAGAAAATCCTAAAGATGTTATCTGAAAACTACTAGAGCTCATCAATGAATTCAGTAAAGTGGTAGGACACAAAATTAATATACAGAAATTTGTTGCATTTCTATATACTAATAAACTATCAGAAAAAAATTAATGAAATAGTTCCCTTTACCATCACATCAAAAAGAATAAAATACCTAGAAATAAATCTACCTAAGTAGGGAAAAGATCTGTACTCAGAAAAATATAAGATACTGAAGAAAGCAACTGAAGACACAAATAGATGGAAAGATCTACACATTTCTCGGTTGGAAGAATCAATAGTGCTAAAATAACCATATGACCCAAGTCAATCTACAGATTCAATTTAATCTCTATGAAAATACTAATGATATTTTTCACAGAACTAGAAAAAGTAATTTTAAAATTTGCATGGAAACACAAAAGACCTCAGATGGGCAAAACAATCTTGAGAAAGAAGAACAGAGCTTGAAGAATCATGCACCTTGATGTCAGACTATACTACAAAGCTACAGTAATCAAAGCAGTATGATACTGGCAGAAAAACAGATAAACAAATCAGTGGAATAGGATAGAGGGCCCAGTATTGAGCTGGATTCTAAATAAGAGCTGTGCCTTCAGTAGAGGAAGCAAGCCATGGAGACATGGCAGGGAGGGTGTCAGGGAATAGATATTCCTACTTCAGTCTTCCCTCACTTTCTTAATTTCAAATCAGCTGAACCCATCTAGAAGCCAGATGAAAAGCAAGTCTACCAGTGCAGGTAAACTTCCCCAGGCATAAGGACTCTTCTCAAGAGCACGAATATTTAAAGTGGAGCACAGTAAAGAGGGGACCCAAAGAAGCAAATTCAAGTTATCTGAAACACCTTCCATCCCATCTACTTTAACTCTTAAATCACAGATTATATCTCCATACATCTGTAGACTTGCACATTTAGCTGTCATCTAGTCTTCAAGTCCAGATTAATTTTCTTTTCCATGAGGCCTTCTTTGCCTTCTTTAGTCAATTTGTTTTCCTATATGTGCTCATAAAATTCCCTTTAAAAGATTTAATTTTTATACCTTAAGCATGGTCCATATATTTATCTTCTTTGATATAAACATTTTGATGGTAAGGGAAAAATTTTAATCATTTTGTCTTATGCCTTCCACTGAAAATGTACAAACCCACCCATCACACTGTCTTCTACCTAGAATCAAATATGTCAGAGCTAGAACAAAAAAACTCCTAGAAACAACTCATCCATCTACTTTATTTTATCAGTGAGGAAACTGGATCTCAAATCAGTGTTGGAAAGAGCACAATAAAAGCTAGTTGAAGTGAAAGTGAAGATTCAGCCAAAAAAGTCAATGATGCCTTCAAGAGCACTTTCAAAATAAGTGTCTTTCTGGTGGTGATGACCTCCTCATGAGAACATGCCTCTCACAAAGGATCTTCTTCATCCCTCTCCAGAAGAGGGAAAGAGGAAACACAAGAAGAAGCGCCTGGTGCAGAGCCCCAATTCCTATTTCATGGATGTAAAATGCCCAGGATGCTATAAAATCACCACTGTCTTTGGCCACGCACAAACAGTAGTTTTGTGTGTTGGCTGCTCTACCGTCCTCTGTCAGCCTACAGGAGGAAAAGCAAGGCTTACCGAAGGATGCTCCTTCAGATGGAAGCAGCACTTAAAGTACCCTGTATCAAGATGAATGGGAAACCATCCCAATAAACACATTTTGGATACAAAAATAAACAAACAAACAAAAAAAAACAAGTGGAAAAAAACTACCTTTTTGTGGAAAATCTATGGTACTTTGTCAGCTGGAAAACAGTTGATGGACTGGGTTTCCCCTCAAGTCTCTCTACTTTTCTAAGAAGAATGAATTAAGTTCATGCATATAGAGTCTTAGCAGAGAACCAGCCCATGGTAAACCAAGAAAAGTGGGCATTTGCTCTAGGGCCATGATAGTGAAGTAACTTTCAAGAAATTTCAAAGTAAGATGTTCCTCTGATATTTTAACCTTAAAATTTTAAACAAATAGGGAATTCCCTGGTGAACCAGCGATAGGACTTGGTACTTTCATTGACATGACCCAGATTTGATCCCTAGAAGAGGAACTAAGATCCTGCAAGATGTGCAGTATGACCAAAGGGGGTAAAATTAAACACAATAAATTGTGGGACATTCATACAAGGTAACAATATATATCTGCTAAACTGATGGCTAAAATGATGACCACCGGCTCTGGGAGTTGGTGATGGACAGAGAAGCCTGGTGTGCTGCAGTCCATGGGGTCACAAAGAGTCAGACTCATGACTGAGTGACTGAACTGAACTGAAAATGATGACAAACATTTATAGTTATTGACATGGAAAAATGTCATAGTATATTGTAGAGTAAAAAAGTAGGTTATAAAAAGGCATGTATAATATGCTTTTTTCATTTTAACTGAGGGTGATCTGGAAGGATGTTTACCAAAATGTCAACAATGGCTTTAACTGGTTAGTGGTTCCTCTGGTCAATTCTTTAAGCTGTTCTGGAGTATTTAATTGCTTTGTAACCTTGCTTATATTATCTTTAAAATCAGAAAATAAATGTTATTTTTCATACCAAAAGCAAAAACCAATAATAGGTAAAGTCACCTTAAATAGACTGGCTTCCAGATCAACCTAAGTGGACAATGTGTGTGTTAGTTACTCAGTTGTGTCCAACTCTTTGCGACCCCACAGACTGTAGCTCACCAGGCTCCTCTGTCCATAGGATGATCCAGGCAGGAATACTGGAGTGGGTTGCCATTCTCTCCTATAGGGGATCTTCCCAACCTAGGAATTGAACCCAGGTCTCCTGCATTGGAGGCAGATTCTTCACGACTGAGCCACTAGGGAAGTCTTTAACATATCTAAAGAAAGAATGTGTCAGAGAGCAGAAGTCTGGTCAGTTATCGAAGTGCTGAATGAGAAGAATCAGAGAAACAAAATCAGGCAGTACCCATCCAAGCGCTGTCCAAGAGAGGGAGAATCATGGAGAACCAGTGGAGAGGCTTTATTGATAAGACCATTCCTGTTGGGTAGATGGGTATCTCAAGCACTCTCAGCCGATGACCTCAAATTATAACAAGAGAGAAAAAACAAATACCTATATTAGAAATGAGAAAGGGAATGTAACCAAAAATCTGGAAGAGATTTTTTAAAATTACATGAACATGTTATATATAACTTATTGCCAAAAAAATCAAAGAATTTAGCTAAGAACAGCCATAGCTAAACACAATGGAAACAACAGAAGAACTTGAGAAGATGGGCAAAGTACTGTGTGTATGAGTGCGTGCTCAGTCATGTCTCTTTGCGACCCATGGACTGAAAACTGCTAGGTTCCTCTATTGATGTGATTTTCCAGGCAAGAATATTGGAGTGTGTTGCCATATCTTACTCCAGGGGATCTTCCTGACCCATCGATTGAATTCGTGTCTCCTGCATTGACCCATCTATGTGGGTAGTTGCCAGCAGAGCAAGTGCCTGCTTTTTCAGGCACGATGCTCAGGGAGGAGCAGAAAAACATATACATAAGATGAGTTGGAGATGGGACTGTGTTAGTCTGAGTCTTACCTTGCATATCATGGTGAACCCTATCTGTGGAACAAATCAGAGGTAGGTCTCAAGGATATGACTGATCATAGGTATCTGTAAACATTGGTCATACATGAAATAGTAGAAATCATTTCTTAGGTAAGAAATTCCTCAAAGATTGAGCTGAAATCTTTTAAGGTCACTTTCACTGGTGACCAGACCTGTGGTATGTCTACTGGCAATATTTGTTTTGGTTTTCTTTAGTCCCCTTGTGATTTGGGACCTTTTGCCTCTGCTTCTGGTTCGCCATAAGTATTATCTCTTGCACCAGGGATCTCCCTCTAAAACTCTGAATTCTCTTACTTCATGGGCGCATCTCCTGGGTATCTTCTTCCTCTTTGGCAAGCATGACATTTTATAACCTACAAAATTATTTTATTTTATTTTTTGGCCATGCAATGTGGCATGTGGGATTTTAGTTTCCTGACCAGGGAGTGAACCTGTGCCCATTATACTAGAAACATGGAGTCTTAACCACTGGACCATGGTGCAAGTCCCCACAAAGTTCTTAAGGTTTAGTCATCACTTTATCTAAAATTAGTTATAGTTTTGAAATCTCAAAATTCTTCAGTTTCTTTTTTACTTAAAATGGAGTATTCATATGTAAGTTGGGGAATAATGATGGAAATCATTTATGCTTTATCATGTCACACATTGTTCCAAGGACTTACACATGAAATTGCATCTAATCCTCATCACATTCTATGAGGTGGGCACTATTATTATTCCCATTTTCAAATGAGGAAACTGAGGCACAAGATGTTAAGCATTTCCAGGTTCACCCTGGTAACAGATGCGGAGTCAGAACCAGAATCCAAACTATTTGGCTCTGGCGTGGGTCCTAGTCACTTTGACATGATGCTGCAAGAAGGCAGCCCAGAATATTTGAGGGAAATAGTCCTTCTTTTATACATGACAGTCATTCATTTGCTTCTTCATTTATCATACTATTTGGAGTGCATACTACGGAAAAAAAGAAAATGGTCTTCTGGGAATGGTATAGACATTAAAAACCAAACAAATAATCAACCACTGGGACTTCCTTGGTGGTTTAGAGGTTAAGACTCCACATTCCCAATGCAGGGGACCCAGGTTAAATTCCTTAATTTAATGCAGGGGACCTAGATCCTACATGCTGCAACTAAAACCCAGTGCAGCCAAAAGAAACCCCAAATAAACAAACCCAACAAGTGCTATCGAAATAGAAAAATGTTTAAACTCAGGATGAAATAGTTTAATCAATTATATTAGTGATTTATTATAATCAGATTTGTAATTAACTTTTGAGTTTATGGTAAATTGTTCTTGAATCTGTAATGAATGCTTTTGACATTTCTCAACAAAACTAGCTCAAAATTACATTTTATTTAGTTCTGTTTAATTTACATAAAAATTTGCTCTAAGCAAAGCTAAAATAGGTTAGCAAGATAGATTCAAGTCTTTTATTTTCTTTGTTCTTCAGTCCCATGAATTACTGACAGCTTTCTTAATGATTCTGAGATTCTGGATTTCAGTGATTTAGTATTTATGCAATAATTTCTGCAAAGTTGCTGAAAGATGGCAAGTCTATGATTAATTACATATATTAGCCTTAGCAGTTGGCTCTGACATGAAGTGGGTTTGTTTTTCTCACCTCTACAGTATTTTCTGTCACTGTGTTAGCACTTGCTAATGTCTATAGAGCTGCTTTGGTTTTCTTTTAGAGGTGGAAAGAGCATACTTATTTATGCACAATTACTTGAGATTTCATTTTAATCTGGCAGATAGAATTGGGGGAGAAAGTTGTAATTAGTTGAATTTCAGGCAAGAACAGGAGTGTCTGGCAAGCTGGTAAGGTGGGCCCACACGGAACCATTTGGATGAGGACAAAGTTGCCTCTTGGAAGAAATCATCTTGAAGAAAGTCAAGTTCAGAAACAATGGACTTGAGTTTTAAGAGAATAGTGATCGTGGCAGCCTGGTGGCTATCATTAAGCACATTCTCACTTACAAGTCTCCTGAGTGGGTGTCTGGGACCTGGGGAGAAGAAGGGCGCTAAGTAAGAATTGAAAGTGCTGTTTCACCAAAATCTGTTGAAACCCAGACACTACTGGTTTGGATTCCCCCAATGAGAAGAGACAGGAGAGAAGCATTTTTCTTTAGTGCCTTTGGGTGGTACTTGGTCAGAGACACTGCCAGGCAGATCAAGAACTGCCATGCATGGTGGAGTAAAGCAGAAGCTGAGATGCCTGCAGAACCATCGCAGCGTCTGCAGGGAACTTGGTACCTATAGTGCTCATCATGTGATTCAGAGGCATTCCTGAACACCAGCGAAACCTGGCAGGAGTTACCATGCCGGCAGAGCAGGGCCAAATCCTGCCAGGGAAACATGTTTTCGGTGGAAGAGCTCCAGGTTCCAGCAAGTGAATGTGGTACCTGGTGGGGTGGGTTTGTGAGCATATGTGAGACACCTAGTGAAGATGCCTAAAACACTTCAAGAAAGTGAGACTTCAAACGGAGACTGAAGTCCTGCATTATGTAAGTGATGACGTCAGCTGATCACTACTTGGTTATTTCTCTTAACATGACTTTATTTGCATCTACAAGCTAGTGGAATCTGGACAAATGAATATATATAAAATAGTGTTGAGATAACAAGTGATCTTCCCTGGTGGCTCAGAGGTTAAAGCATCTGTCTGCAACGCAGGAGACCTGGGTTCGATCCCTGGGTCGGGAAGATCTCCTGGAGAATGAAATGGCAACCCACTCCAGTATTCTTGCCTAGAAAATCCCATGGACAGAGAAGCCTGGTGGGCTACAGTCCACGGGGTCGCAAAGAGTTGGACATGACTGAGCGACTTAACTTTAACTTAACAAGTCATCATCAGAACTATTGGGGATCTCTTCAGGGGACCACTTGGAAACTTGTGTCATAATAATATTTAGAGACAAAGAGAAAGTTTAAGGGCTTCCCTGATGGCTCAGCTGGTAAAGAATCCACCTTCAATGAGGGAGACCTGGGTTTGATCCCTGGGTTGGGAAGATCCCCTGGAGAAGAGAACGGCTACCCACTCCAGTATTCTGGAGAATTTCATGGACTATATAGTCCATGGGGTCACAAAGAGTAGGACACAATTGAGCGACTTTCACTTCCACTAGAAAGTATAATCTCATTTTGTAGTCACAGGCTACCATGTTGCTTACGGTCTTACTTAAGACCTGATAACCCTGACTATGGCAAATGTACAAGTCTGGACTCTGGTCACTGTATCAAAAAGCCCATGGAACCAATGTCTGAATGGGTCAGGGTGGGGTTTTATCCTCAAAAGCAAAAGGAAAGTGAAGTCGCTCAGTTGTATCCAACTCTTTGTGACCCCATGGACTGTAGTCTATCAGGCTCCTCTGTCCATGGGATTTTCCAGGCAAGGGTACTGAAGTGGGTTGCTATTTCCTTCTCCAGGGGATCTTCCTGACCCAGGGATTAAACCTGGGTCTCCCACATTGCAGGCAGACACTTTACCATCTGAGCCACCAGGGAAGCCTCAAAGGGGAAGAACATATTTATATTCTGAGAGCAATATTTGTCTTATTTACCCTATCTTTAATTAATGGTAATATTGAACAAGCTAAGCTTTAGGATACCTGTTTGCCCACAACGCCTTCTAAGAGGTTCTGCCCTGTTATCCTCTTCTTGAGTTTTACTTCTGCATACAATTCTCTTGCATGAAAAGACCCTGACATCTTATTCATTGTCACAAATAAAGGCACTTATCAGATCCAAGAAAAGTCAATAACCCATTTAGTCAATAACCTATGAGTTGAGGCCCTTTTTTGGAGTTTCCATGTAGGAGAACTGGTTTCTACGTGGGTTCCTCAGGCCACCATGCTGGGCCCCAAGCTCCTCGAGGACAGATGCTCTTTTGTTCGGGACCTTGCCCTATATATCTCTTCATCTGGCTCTTGATTTGTATCCTTTAATATCATTTTAAAACAAATCATATACACGATGGAGTATTACTCAGCCATTAAAAAGAATACATTTGAATCAGTTCTAATGAGATGGATGAAACTGGAGCTGATTATACAGAGTGAAGTAAGCCAGAAAGAAAAGCACCAATACAGTATACTAACACATATATATGGAATTTAGAAACATGGTAATGATAACCCTGTATGCGAGACAGCAAAAGAGACACAGATGTATAGAATGGACTTTTGGACTTTGAGGGAGAGGGAGAGGGTGGGATGGTTTGGGAGAATGGCACTGAAACATGTATACTATCATGTAAGAAATGAATCATCAGTCTTTGTTCGATACAGGATACAGGATGCTTGGGACTGGTGCATGGGGATGATCCAGAGAGTTGATGTGGGGTGGGGTTCAAGATTGGGAACTCATATACACCTGAGATGGAAAAAAAAAAAGCAAATAAAATAAAATAAAAATAAAAATAATAAAAAAAATTAAAGAGCAAAAACAAAGCAGGAAAGCAAAATAACTGTATTCTTTAATAGACAGTTGATAAAGCAATTATCCTCCAATTAAAAAATAAAAAATAGAAAAAAGAAAGTTGTGTACAATATTTCCTTATCCTAAACACTATATAAGAAGTTAATTAGTAGGTAGTAGAAGTAGAAAAAGTTCTTANAAAAAAAAGCAAATAAAATAAAATAAAAATAAAAATAATAAAAAAAATTTTTTAAAAACTAGAAAAAAAATAAATCAGTAGTCTAGTGAGAAAAAAAATGAACCTATAAGTTGATCTATCAGGAAAACTCAATGGAGAATAATTGCAGTTAATTAGTCTGATGAATCTGAGAAGGCAATGGCACCCTACTCCAGTAGTCTTGCCTAGAAAATCCCATGGAAGGAGGAGCCTTGTAGGCTGCAGTCCATGGGGTCGTGAAGAGTCAGACACGACTGAGCGGCTTCACTTTCACTTTCCACTTTCATGCGTTGGAGAAGGAAATGGCAACCCACTCCAGTGTTCTTGCCTGGAGAATTCCAGGGACGGGGGAGCCTGGTGGGTTGCCGTCTATGGAGTCGCACAGAGTCGGACACAACTGAAGCAACTTAGCGGCAGCAGCAGTCTGATGATTATTATCTATCTTTGGGAGGTGTTCAAATGATAGGAAAAGCAAAAACTGAAAGACAAAGATTGAAAAAAGGTAACTAGTACAAGCCTATAAGTAGGAGAAGTCAAGAATAAGGAGAAGCTAAAATAAACAGATGCCATTATGATGAAAGAAAGATGTCAGTTTACTGGTGGGACCTAGAGCAGGACAATCAGAAACAGACAGTAATTGAGTCTCTGCTATGGTTGAGCATATAACAGAGGTCAGTGGAAGCTCAGAGTCACTAGAACCGCTGGACATCAGGACAGACCTTCCAGTTCTGAGTCCTGATGAGTATGTCTCTATTGGTAAACCCCAGCTATCCTCCACACTGCTACAATAATTTTTTAAAAAAATCAATATGGATTTGAATAGGTAGGAAAATGTATTTGTTTATAAGGTATACCAAATAAAGTTAATAAAATGAGAATGACAACCTGAAATCAGAATTTAAGGAAAAAAAAAAAACTAGTAAATATTATCATTCCAAAGGTCCATAACTGTAAATATCCCCATTCCAAGGGTCTGTAATTGTATTGAGCATAAAATTTGAACCTGAGCTTCCAGGTGGCTACAGCAAAAAAGAAAAAAAAAAAAAAGAACAAAAAGTATTTTGGAATGTTTAACTTTTTCTTTCTTTTTTTTTTTTTGAGCTGTGCTGAGTGGCTTGAAGGATCTTAGTTCCCACTTAGTTCCCTAAAGTGGAACTACGGAGTTAGCACAGAGTCCTAACCACTGGACTGCTAGTGAATTCCCAAAAATATCTAACTATTTTCTCTTTATTTTCCCCTTTCCTTTTCTCTCATATATGTAGCTGGGAAGGTCTTTGCTTCTTTCATCAAGATGAAGTGTGTGTAGTAAGGATGGGCATGGAAGTCAGCTGGAAAACTTCCTGGTTTGTATTTCAAAAGTTTAAACCTCAGCAGAAGAGAGAAAGTACAGGTAGGGATGAAATGACTTGGAGAAAGTTGAAGTAAAAGAGCTTCTCTCTGTTAATAACAATGTTAAAAAGACTCTTTAGGTTCAACGAGGGCCAGAGGCGTGGGTTTGGACATGGGAACCTGGACCATACTTTTGGGTAGTATTGCAAGGGAGGGAGCAAGATAGACCCTAGAAAGGCACAATCACATGGTGCTTGAGACCCCAGGGTGCACGGAGTTCACAGCCTTGGTAAAAATATCCATGCATCAAACCTGGTGCAAAAGCAGCTCAGAGCTGCTTGACTTGAGGGGATGCTGTGGACAGAGCATGATCAGGGCTGTGAAGAGATGACCAACAACCCGTGGGCTGTTTTCCACCTGCTGGATGCTGCGGCACTACATAAGATTCCAGAACTGTGAACCATCCTGGGTATGTTGGGGTCAAGCTCCAAGTATGAACAAGGTTAAATTTCAATACATAGGAGGAAGGGTGCTGGTGTTGCTCAGAATCAGGAAATCCCTTGTTGTAGAACATTTCTTTTACACCTGTATCTGTGAACTGAAATCACAGCCACTATGGGCTGGAAGAAGCACAAGCTGGAATCAAGATTGCCCGAAGAAATATCAATAACGTCAGACACGCAGATGACACCACCCTTATGGCAGAAAGTGAAGAGGAACTAAAGAGCCTCTTGATGAAAGTGAAAGTGGAGAGGGAAAAAGTTGGCTTAAAGCTCAACATTCAGAAAACGAAGATCATGGCATCTGGTCCCATCACTTCATGACAAATAGATGGGGAAACAGTGGAAACAGTGTCAGACTTTATTTTTGGGGGCTCGAAAATCACTGCAGATGGTGACTGCAGCCATGAAATCAAGACGCTTACTCCTTGGAAGAAAAGTTATGACCAACCTAGATAGCATATTCAAAATCAGAGACGTTACTTTGCCAACAAAGGTCTGTCAAGGCTATGGTTTTTCCAGTGGTCATGTATGGATGTGAGTTGGACTGTGAAGAAAGTTGAGCGCTGAAGAATTGATGCTTTTGAACTGTGGTGTTGGGGAAGACTCTTGAGAGTCCCTTGGACTGAAAGGAGGTCCAACCAGTCCATTCTGAAGGAGATCAGCCCTGGGATTTCTTTGGAAGGAATGATGCTAAAGCTGAAGCTCCAGTACTTTGGCCATCTCATGCGAAGAGCTGACTCATTGGAAAAGACCCTGATGCTGGCAGGGATTGGGGGCAGGAGGAGAAGAGGATGACAGAGGATGAGATGGCTGGATGGCATCACCAACTTGATGGACGTGAGTCTGAGTGAACTCCAGGAATTGGTGATGGACAGGGAGGCCTGGCATGCTGTAATTCATGGGGTCTCAAAGAGTTGGACATGACTGAGCGACTGAACTTAACTGATATTCATATTATCAGAAGAAAGTACCAAGATCACTTATAAGTTTCAAGTTAATCACAGTGGCTATGATGACAGGCTGTTTCAAATGACAAGCCAAAATGACAAGGTAGGAAATCTTAAGTGATGGGGCTTTAAAGTACGGAAGACAACTATCTGTTTTACACTCAGACCGTCCTCCCACTGGAATGAAGCAGAAAGGTCATTTGGGATGTTAGCCATTTCTGTCATTGTGTTCTCATAATGCCATGGGTCCCTATAGCAGTCCTATACCATTCTGGTGACTCAGCTATTTTTTGTAGCCCCCCTATTCCCGCTATTCCATTCTCCCCATTGTCTTTCTTTCTTTTTTTTTTTTTAAAGTTTTTTATTTTTTATTTTTTTCCATCTCAGGTGTATATGAGTTCCCAATCTTGAACCGCCCCCCCACCTCCCACGCCATATCAACTCTCTGGATCATCCCCATGCATCAGTCCCAAGCACCCTGTATCCTGTATTGAATATAGACTGATGATTCGTTTCTTACATGATAGTATACATGTTTCAGTGCCANTTTGCGGAGTTCTCTTTATTATGGAATTTCCTCCCTGTAGGCGGGGTTGTATCAGTGGCTTTCAAGGTTTCTTGGCTAGGGAGGCTTGTTTTGGAGTTCTGGTGGGTGGAGCTGGATTTCTTCTCTCTTGAGCCTGGAGTATCTCTTCACGGCTGCCCCAGCAAAGCACGTCTGCTCGCCACCCTGGAGGAAGGGCGTCTCCTCACCGCCGCCCTTCCTGACCCTCAATGTGGGACAGCTCCTCCAGGCCCTCCTGCATCAGCGCAGCCACCGCTCCTTGGATGCGAGTTGATCTTCCCAGTCCCCGACCCTGACTTCGGACGCGGGTTGGCTCCTCTTGGCTGTTTCTGTGCTGTCGCAGCCCGGCACTCTCAGCTGCTGCCACTGACCTTGGACGTGGGGTAACTCCTCTCGGCTGCCCTGAGTGCACTGGTCGTCGCAGCCCCCTGTGCTGAGTGCTAATCAATCAGTGGCTCTTCCCAGCCCCCGACCCTGGCCTCGGACGTGCGGTGGCTCTTTCCGGCCCCCAACCCTAGCCCCGGACACGGGGTGGCTCCTCCCGGCCCCTGACCCTGGTCTCGGGCACAGGGTGGCTCCTCCCAGCCGCCGCCCCTGACCTCGATGCGGGGTGGCTCCTTTCAGCTGTTCCTGAGCCGTCACAGCCCGGGACTCTCAGCCGCTGTCTTTGTCCTCCAACGTGGGGTAGCTCCTCTCGACTGCGCTGAGTGCACTGGCCCGTCCGGCTGTCGCCGCCGTTGTCTTTCTTAGCTTTTCCCATTCATGGTGTTTGACAACTCTTGGCATTTATTGTCTCATGGCTTCTGATCATTGTCTTTTCTCTGGGTGTTTGTTTGGTTTTGTTCTTTTCATTTTTGAATTCTACCCCTGTAATAAACTGCTGACTTACTCTGTGTGTTAAACACTCAGCTGTTACATGAGAGAATACTGGTCCATTCATTCAGTCATGGCCACTTTTGTTGGGCAAAGTTCTCCCACTTGGGTCATCTCTACTGCACTGAGGGCTATGGGTTCTTGAACCTTTCACAGCCTACTTCACAAGGAGTGTGGTGGGGACATACTCATGAGAATAATGATACTCGCTAACATTTGCTGAGTGTTGACTGTGGGCTGGGCAATATTTCAAATGCTTTACAGTAGTCTGTTCAAACCTCTGAATAAAATTCCTATTTTATAAATGAGAAAGCTGAGGTAATTAGAGGTGAGCAGTATTTCCAAAGTCATGCAGACAATAAACAGCAGAGACAGGGTTCTAGCTGGGCAGTTTGGCTTTTACTCACTTAATTTTCAGGGCAACTGTATTTAAAGAAACCTATGCTGGAGTTGCTGTACATAGCAGAGGGGGCCAGCTGACCACCAAAGATTCAAGTTCTGTGTTCACAGTGGAGAGCTATTATTGGAAAGCAGCTGTCCAGCCAAGGACTATGTTTTCTAGTCTCTATGAATCTAAGGACTGGTTCTAGCCAACATGAACAGAAGTGATGTTCTTTCGCATTTGGGTCAAGGGGGTAAACATCTGGAGTGCCTTCTACATGTTCTATCTTCCTTACAGAAAACCTTGGAACTTACCTATTTAAGATGGTAGTGCTATAAGATGGAAAGAGCCTAGTTCTCTGAGCAACCACTTGGAGAAAAATTGCCTAGGAGAGCTACAGGATCAGGAATATTGACTAGACTTTATAGAAAGTAGAAATAAACTTTAAAGTGCTGAGATGTGGGGTTTATTTATTATAGCAGTGAGCCTGCTCTGACAAATGCATCAGGTAAATGCCCACTTCTTGAATAAAACTTGCAAATTTGTTGATACATATGTGGTTGAGACATTTGGAAAGTGATATTAAGTGAGATGATGTAAACAATTTTGACAAAGGCTCTGGGAAGAAAGGGCTTCCCTGATAGCTCAGTTGGTAATGAATCCACCTGCAGGAGACCCCAGTTCAATTCCTGGGTTGGGATGATTCCCTAGAGAAGGGATAGACTACCTACTCCAGTATTCTTGGGCTTCCCTTGTGGCTCAGCTAGTAAAGACTCCGCCTGCAACCCAGGAGACCTGGGTTCGATCGCTGGGTTGGGAAAATCCCCTTGAGAAGGGAAAGGCTACCCACTCCAGTATTCTGGCCTAGAGAATTCCATGGACAGTATAGTCCATGGGGTTGCAAAGAGTCCCAACGGGAAAGGGGTAGAGATAAATTGGGAGACTGGGATTGATATATACATACTACTATATATAAAATAGGTAACTAATAAGGACATAGCACAGGGAATTCTACTCAATACTCTGTAATGACCTATATGCGAATAAAATCTAAAAAAGAGTGGATATATGTATAGGTATGACTGATTCATTTTGCTTCACTTACTTCAGTAAGTTCACATGCTGCAACTAAGACCTGGCACAGTCAAATAAATAAATATTTAAAAAACTATACTCCAATAAAGGTTAACTTAAAAAACCCCTAACAGGAGCACAAGGAACTCTGCTCAAATGTTATGTGGCAGCCTTGATGGGAGAGTAGTCTGGGGGAGAATGGATACATGTATATACATGGCTGAATCCCTTTACTGGCCACTGGAAACTCTCAAAACATCATCAATCAGCTATTGTTGTTATTTAGTTGCTTAGTTGTGTCTGACTTTTTTGCAACTCAGTGAACTGTAGCCTGCCAGGCTCCTCTGTCTGTGAGATTTCCCGGGCAAGAATACTGGAGTGGGTTGCCATTTCCTTCTCTAGGGGAATCTTCCTGAGCCAGGGATTGAGCCCACATCTCTTGCACTAGCAGGTGGATTCTTTACCACTGAGTCATGTGGGAAGCCCTAATCAGCTATACTCCAATTAAAACAAAAAGTTTCTAAAAAATTAATTAAAAAACCCATAACAAGGACTTCTCTGGTGGCTCAGTGGTGGAGAAGCCACCTGCCACTGTGGGAGCTGTGGGTCCTATCCCTGGTCCCGGAGGATCCCACATGCATCGGAGCAAATAAGCCGCTGCACCATGGTTATTGAGCCTGTATTCTAGAGCCTAGGAAGCGCAACCTACTGAGTCCATACACTGCAACTACTGAAGCCCGAGTGCCCTAGAACCCATGCTCCACCAGAGATATAACTGTAGCCCAGCTGTAATACACAGTAGCGCCCGCTTGCCACAAATGGAGAGAAGCCCATGCATCAGTGAAGACCCAGCATAGCCAAAAATAAATCAATCAATAAAATTATATATATATATAAACCAATAACAGCAGTAACTGGCTTCTGTTCTGAATGTGTGACAATATGTGCAAATATTGTTGTAAGTCAGGCATCTTCTCCTGGATCTTCTAGCATTACCATGTGAATAATCAAGATCCTATACTGGGAAATACTGTGAACTACTTCCACATTTCCTGGATCTATATTCTGAGAGATCCAGGATAGCATATTTCCCAATATTATGGACTGAACTGTGTCCCCCTCAAATTTATTTATTGAAATTTGAACCCCCGGCACCTCAGAATGGGACTGTATTTGGAGACAGGGCCTTTAAAGAGGTAATTAAGATAAAATGGGCTTCCCAGGTAGTGCTAGTGGTAAAGAACCTGCCTGCCAATGCAGGAGCCATAAGAGACCCAGGACCAATCCCTGGCTCTGGAAGATCCCCTGGAGGAGGGCCTGGCAAATCACTCCAGTATCCCTGCCTGGAGAATCCCATGGACAGAGGAGTCTGGTGGGTTACACTCCACAGGGTCACAAAGAGTCGGGCATGAATGAAGCAACTTAGCAGGCAATAAAATGAGACCATGTTGGGTGGGCCCTAATCCAATATGACATGGTACCTTTATAAGAGATTAGGACACAGACAGCACAGGCCATGGGATGATCATGTGTGGATATAGCAAGAATTTGGACATCTACAAGCCAAGGAGAGTGGACACACAAGAAACCAAATATGTCAACAACTTGATCGTGGGCTTCTAGTCTTCAAAACCGTGAGAAAATAAACTTGTTTGACACTGAGTTCATGGTATTTTGTTATTTCAGTAAGCAAATCAAGCAAATAAATACAACCCCAAAGGCCCTATGACCTCAGAATCAGCATTCTGCTTCTTTAAATCTCCTAAGTCATGGCAAGTGTAATCTTTTACAGTGTGGGCAGGATTCTCTGTGCATGAGCCAATCTCTAAATTTGTACAGGAAACATTTTTACTTTACTAATTCCATAGGGCAAAAGTTCTCTTCTTGCATCCTATGAAACCCTTGTATATTGGAAGCTGATCTTTTATTTTCTGAGTTGAGACAAACAATCCAACTCGTCAAATAAGTAGGAATATCCCCACTAAGCTGTTGATTGCATTTCAATCTTTGAAAGTAACTAAAAGTGTTAGAAACATTCTTTCGACAATCTCATGAGTTCATCAAAGGCTTTCATTCTGAGTGAAACAGAAGAGAGAGATCTTGTGGCAAATAGTTTCTCTCAATAATGAGACTCTCAGGAATATAACATGATTTTGTAGGTGATCTCTATGTTTGGAAGCCTTAAAAGTGCAGATTCACTAATATCAGACTTTTCAGAGAACCCTCCAAAAGTATCTTACAGTTCAGTTCAGTTCAGCTGCTCGGTCATGTCCGACTCTTTGTGACTGCATGGACTGCAGCACACCAGACTTCTCTGTCCATCACCAACTCCCAAGAGCTTACTCAAACTCATGTCCATTGAGTCGTGATGCCATCGAATCATCTCATCCTCTGTCAGCCCCTTCTTGTCCTGCCTACAATCTTTCTTAGCATAAGGGTCTTTTCTAATGAGTCAGTTTTTTGAATCCTATGGTCATGTCTTAATTCAGTTTTTATACATTATAGAATCAAGTACTTATATATCATATAAATGCTTTAAATAAGAGATGACATGAGACATTGAAAACATATCCTCTTCATCTCTGTAAAATATATCAGAATACATAGATAAAACAGTTATGATTACAAAATTACTTGAGATGCCTTCAGTTCAATTCAGTTCAGTCACTCAGTCATGTCCGACTCTTTGCGACCCCATGAATCGCAGCACGCCAGGCCTCCCTGTCCATCACCAACTCCCAGAGTTCACTCAGACTCAACGTTCATCGAGTCAGTGATGCCATCCAGCCATCTCATCCTCTGTCATCCCCTTNAAAAAAAAAAAAAAAAAAAGTTTATCATACTATGCATTAGAAAAGTTAACTAGCAAAGGTATAGTAATCAAAACAGTGTGGCACAGGGACAAAAACAGACACACAGAGCAACAGAACAGGACAGAAAGCCCACTTAGAAACCCCATAAACTCATGGATAACCTACAGCAAAAGGGATGAGAATATAAAAAACCCAGTTTCTTCAATATGTGGTGCTGGGAACACTGGACAGCTACATGGAAAAGAGTGAGATTAGAACATTCTCTAACATCCTATACAAAAATAAAGTTAAAATGGATTAAAGACCTAAATGTAAGGCAGGACATTAGAAAACTCCTAGAGAAAAACATAGGCAGAACACTCTTTGACATAAATTGCCGCAATATTTCTTTTGATCTGTCTCCTAGAGTAATGGGAATAAAAGCAAAAAGACACAAATGAGAGTGAATTAAATGCAAATGCTTTTACACAGCAAAAGAAACCATAAACGAAGCACAAGACAACTTATGTACTGGGATTAATTATTTGCAAACAATGAAACTGACAAAGGAGTAACTTCCAAAATATACAAACAGCTCATTGAGCTCAGTTTCAAAAACAAACAAACAAACAAATAACCCAATAAAAAAATGGGCAGAATACCTAAATAAATTCAGATGGCCAACAATCACATGAAAAGATGTTCAACATCTCTAAACATTAGGGAAATGGAGGTCAAAATCACAATGAGAGGCTTCCTTGGTGGTTAAGTGGTTAAGAATTTGCCTGCCAATGCAGGGAACACTGGTTTGGTCCCTAGCTTGGGGAGATTCCATATTCCGCAGAGCAACTAAGCCTGTGCATCACAACTACTAAGGCTGAGCTCTAGAGCCCATGCTCCCCAAGAAGAGAATCCACCATAAGAAGAAGCCCATGCATCATAATGAAGAGTAGCCCCATTCACCACAACCAGAGAAAGCCTGCATGCAGCAATGAAGATCCAGTGCAGCTGAAAATAAATAATTAATTAAAAATACCCCACAATGCAATATCACATCACATCTGTCAGAATGGCCATCCATCATCAAAAAATCTACAAATAACATGCTGTAGAAGGTGTGGACAAAAGGGAACACTTCTATATAATTAATGGGATTGTAAATTGGTGCGGCCACTAGGGAGAAAGTATGGAGGTTTCTTTAAAAAACTGTAAGCAGAGTTACCATATGAACCAGCAGTCCCATTCCTGGCATAGATCAAAAAAGGATGAAAACTCTAATTTGAAAAGATACATGCACCCCAGTGTTCAATAGTGGCACTATTTACAATTGCCAAGACATGGAAGCAACCTATAAATGTCCACCTACAGTCGAATGGATAAAGAAGATATGGCAAACACCACCCCTCCCACACACACACATAGTGGAATACTATGCATCCATAAAAATAATGAAATAATACCATTTGCTGCAATATGGATGGACTTAGAGATTGTCATACTAAGTGAAGTCAGTCAGAGAAAGACAAACAAGTGATATCACTTGTATGTGGAATCGAAAAAAGTAGTACAAATGAACTTATTTACCAAACAGAAACAGACTCGTAGACATAGAAACCAAACTTATGGTTATGAAAGTGGTGGGGAGAGAGGTAAACTAGAAGCTTGGGATATACACTACTACCTGTAAAACAGATTTTAAAAAAGGACCTACTGTATAGCACATGGAACTATATTCAATACCTTGTAATAACTTATAATGAAAACGAATATATGTATATTTGAATCACTTTGCTGCATACCCGAATTAATACAACATTGTAAATTACCTATTGTTATTTTTGATGGTGTTGTTGTTTAGTCACTAAGCCATGTCCAACTCTTTTACAACTCCTGAGTAAACTAGCNCAATACCTTGTAATAACTTATAATGAAAACGAATATATGTATATTTGAATCACTTTGCTGCATACCCGAATTAATACAACATTGTAAATTACCTATTGTTATTTTTGATGGTGTTGTTGTTTAGTCACTAAGCCATGTCCAACTCTTTTACAACTCCTGAGTAAACTAGCCTCCTCTGTCCATGGGATTTCCCAGGCAAGAACACTGGAGTGGGTTGCCATTTCCTTCTCCAGGGGATCTTCCTGACCCAGGGATCGGACCCTTATCTCCTGCATCAGCAGGTGAATTCTTTACCACTGAGCCACCAGGGAAGCCCCCAAATCAACTATACTTCAAGTTAAGAAAACTATATCATTACTGAGAAGCTGATAAACAAAAGCGCATCCTAGGCTGCGTTCATATGTGTATACTTCCATTTCTTCATGTGTTTATTCTACAGATATTGTGAAAGTCATAGTAATGATTGGTAGGATGCTGATCAAACTCATTTTCTCTTATATTGAGGCTACAGATAAACTATGTTTTCTAGCATCCCTTGTATGTGGCTGGGGACTGACTTCTGGACAGTGGAATGCGCTAGAGTGAACTACACCACTCCAGCAGTGATCTGTGAAATCTCATGCATAGGAAAAGTTCTCATGAATAGAATAGGCAGCCTATTCTCAGGTAAGGATTCCAAGGACCCAGGATGTGGTATACATAAAAGACTAATCTGGGATCTGAGATCAGATTGACTGAGAAAGCAGGGCTTCCCTGACTGATCTACAACTGACTGTGACATACGGAGATATAAACTCTTGATTTTCCTAAATCATTAAGTGTTTTGGGATTGTCTATTACAGTAGTTAGCCTTCCCTGACTAACACTAATGCCGGGCCTATACTGTGCCAGCCCCTATTCTGGGTAATAGGGACATAACAGCAAAAAAACAAGAGAGACAAGGTTCCCGCTCTCACAGGATATGTCATATAGAGAAGGGAGGCAAGCATAAGCAGTGATCATTTACGTTCATAAGGCACTTTATGGTTTACAAAATGATTTCATAGGTACAAATTCATTTGATTTTCTTAACAACATTCTACAGATGAGGAGAAAAAAGCTGAAAGATCTGAAGTGTGTTGCGCAAGATAAAGGGTTTGGAACTAGCCACATGGGTCAGTTTTTTGACTCCCAAGCCATTGTTTACACCATGATGCTTCTCAGCTATAAAAACATGACAGAGCAGAGAAAGTGTTAGTCCTTGTCATAAACTTCTGTTACTCAATTTCTATTAAAAGATATATTATGGAGAAGTATAACAGTCTTTGTGGCAGCACTGCAGGAGAGGCAGTGGAGAGATGTGACTGGGGAGGGCACACTGAGGACCTCAACTGTATTGGCCAGTATTTCATTTCTTAAGAGGCTTGGTGGTTGCTGTTGTCTAGTTGCTAAGTCATGTCTGACTCTTTTGCAATTCCTTCTCAATCTGGCCCTCTACCCTTTGAGGTCGACTTGTATGATCCACTGTAGACGACAGGCTCCTTATCCTTGTAGTTTTAGAGGACTGAAGGGAAGGAAGAGAATGAGGTCCTAGATTACTGACTTTGGGGTGGCTTTGGGCTGGCTATGTCTCTTCACCAAAAGTCGTAACTCCTGCTATGAGGCCTTCTCCTCCCAGCTCACTCTGGATTTTGGCGTTTGCATTATTGTGCCGAGTACTGAAAATATCCAGTAAGTTACCATGCATGAATCTGCTGAATCCTGAACATCAGTTTCCATACTGTGGGCCCATGAAGGGGAGCAGTCAGAAAAAAAAACTAAATTTTGGTAAATGTTAATAAAACTAAATTTTGGTGAATGTTAATAAACTTCTCAGTTTTGGCTACAAATATTTCTTTGGCAGACACAAAACATTCTTCAGCATCCATCAATAAAAATGCTACTTTGGAAAGAGAAAACTAAATTGATCCATTTTCCACTGCATCTGAATACCAAACCTTCTGGCTTTGGTTTTCCAGGACAGTTGCAACTTACTACCCTGTCCTCTTACTCCTTCAGACTGAGAAATGTAAATATTTTCCCATTGTTAACTCTCAGTTATTGTACCATTTCTTTTGGCCCTGTCCAATCCTTAGTATATAGTCCTTTTTTTTTTTTTTTGGCCACAGTGTGACACTTGTAGAACTTCCTTGACCAGGGATAGAACCTGTGCCCCTGGCAGTGGAAGCATGGAGACCTAACCACTGCACCATCAGGAAGTCCCTAGTCCTTTTGTCAAATTCTTTACTTTTCTCAAATCACCCAGCTTGAGAGTATCATCTGCTTCTTTTAGGCTTCTGATAAAAGCAGTGTTCTCCCTTCCACCCCTGACTCTTTTTCAACCACCACACACACATACCTTTTTTCTCTTTTGAACATTTGAGATAATTCATAGTTACATTACATAAAACTTAAGGAGAAGAAACATTGACTGAGCACTTATTATACATCAAGATGTGATAGGGTTAAGGGTTGGGAATAGGAAAAAAAAAGATATAAACCCTCCTGTCACAAGGAAGTTACAGACTAGTAGGAGAGATAGGTGAAAGATTAAAGGTAATGGATACAGTGGTTAAGAACATGGGATTTGTAGTCAGACAGATTTGATCACAAGCCCAGGCTCAGCCACCTCCTGTTTATGTCAACTTGGGCAAAAAATGGGATTAGTACTAGGACTTGGGCTTTCAAATCCCAAAGAAGGGCAATGCCAAAGAGTGTTCAAATTACCACACAATTGAGCTCATTTCACATGCTAGAAAGGTAATGCTCAAAATCCTTCAAGCTAGGCTTCAACAGTACATGAACTAAGAATTTCTAGATGTACAAATTGGATTTAGAAAAGGCAAAGGAACCAGAGACCAAATTGCCAACATTCACTGGAGCATAGAAAAAGCAAGGGAATTCCAAAAAAACAACTATTTCTGCTTCATTGACTAAGCTAAAGCCTTTGACTGTGTGGATCACAACAAACTGTGGGAAATTCTTAAAGAGATGGGAATACCAGGCCTGCATCCTGAGAAACTTGCACGCAGGTTAAGAAGAAACAGAACCAGACATGAAACAACCAGACTGGTTCAAAACTGGGAAAGGAGTATGTCAAGGCTATATATTGTCACCCTGCTGATTTAACTTATATGTAGAGTACATCATGCGAAATGCCGAGTTGGATGAAGCACAAGCTAGAATCAAGACTGGTGGGAGAAACATTAATAACTTCACATATCCAGATGACACCACCCCAATGGCAGAAAGTGAAGAGGGACTAAAGAGCCTCTTAACGAAGGAGAAAGAGGAGAATTAAACAGCTGGCTTAAAACTCAACATTCCAAAAACTAATATCATGGCATCTGGTCCCATCACTTCATGCCATACAGATGGGGAAAAAATGGAAACCATGACATACTTTATTTTCTTGGGCTCCAAAATTAGTGCATATGGTGACTGCAGCCATGAAATTAAAAGACACTTGCTCCTTGGAAGAAAAGCTATGACAAACTTAGTGTATTAAAAAGCAGAGACTTCACTTTGTCGACAAAGGTCTGTATGTCAAAGCTATGTTTTTTTCCAGTAGTCATGTAAGAGTTGGACCATAAAGAAGGCTGAGTGCCGAATAATTGATGGTTTTGAAATGTGGTGCTGGAGAAGACTCTTGAGAGTCCCTTGGACTGCAAGATCAAACCGGTTAATCCTAAAGGAAATCAGCCCTATTTTTGGAAGGACTGATGCTGAAGCTAAAGCTCCAATATTTTGGCCATCTGATGTGAAGAGCCGACTCATTGGAAAAGACCGTGATGCTGAGAAAGATTGAGGGCAAGAGGAGAAGGGGGCGACAGAGAATAAAATGGTTGGATGGCACACCGACACAATGGATATGAGTTTGAGCAAACTCTGGGAGATAGTGAAGGACAGAGAAGCCTGGTGTGCTACAGTCCATGGGGTGGCAGAGTGGGGCATGACTGAGCAACTGAACAACTAGGACCTACCTCACAGAGTCCTTGTGAGGATTAAAAGTAACTGCGTTAGCATCTTACTTATACTTACATAGTAGCACGTACTTATACACATGACCATATCTTATCATATAGTAAGTTCTTAATAAATGTTACTTAAAATTATTGTTAACTGCAATAGTAACACCTTGCAGCTGGTTTAGAGACAGCACAATGGAAGGCACTGACAGACGAGAGCTGCATGTGTTAGTTGCTCAGCAGTGTCCTACTCTTTGCTACCCCATAGACTCCAGCCCGCCAGGTTCCTCTGTCCATGGGATTCCCCAGGCAAGAATACTAGGGGGGATTGTCATTCCCTTCTCCAGGGGATCTTCCTGACTCAGGAATCAAACCTTGGTCTCCTGTATTACAGGCAGATTCTTTACCATCTGAGCCACCAGAAAAGCCCATAGAATACTGAAGTGGGTTGCCATACTCTCCTCATGGGGATCTTCTGGAGCCAGGGATTGAACCTGTGTCTCTTACATCTACCTGCACTGGCAGGCAGGTTCTTTACCACTAGTGCCACCTGGGAAGCCCCAGGGTTGCATGAAGTGAAAGTGAAAGTGTCACTTGCTCAGTCGTGTCTAACTCTTTGTGACTCCATGGACTGCAGCCTGCCAGGGATTCTCCAGGCAAGAATACTGGAATGGGTAGCCATTCCCTTCTCTAGGGGATCTTACCAACCCAGGGATCTAACCTGGGTCTCCTGCATTGCAGGCAGATTCTTTACCATCTGAGCCACAGGGAAGTCAGAGTCGTATGGGTCAACACAAATTTAATGGGTGAAGTGATACCTGAGTTGGATCTTGAAGAAACAGTAATTTCACCAAGAGATCAAATAGAACCAATTTCCATTATAGCAAAAACATTTTTTTTTTCTTTTGGTCCAAGATTCAATCCAGTTTCAAGTGTTGTATTTAATTGCTATGTTTCTTCAGATCTGGAATAGTTCCTCAAATCTTTTCCAGTTGGGACACTGGCATTTTGAAGAGTACAGGTTAATTATATTATAGACTGTCTTCTGTTTGGATTTGTCTGATGTTTCCTCATGATTAGAGTCGACTATGCATTTTTGGCAGGAACACCACAAAAGGTATACTATGTTCTTGGTGTTTCATATTAGGAGATGCACAAAGTTGATTTGTCCTATTACTGGTGATTTTAACTTTGATAACATAGTTAGGAAAGCATCTGCAAGGTTTCTCAGCTGTGAAGTTCCTATTTTGCCTTTTTAAATGTTATATATTTTGTAGGGAGTTACACTGAGGTTATGTAACTATTCTGTTCCTTAACAAATTTTCTCCCAATCAATTTAGCACTTTCCTGAGTAAAGTATTACTATGCGTGCACCTGTGCTAAGTCAATTTAGTCGTGTCCAACTCTTTGTGATGCTATGGACTGTAGCCCACCAGGCTCCTCTGTCCATGGGATTCTCCAGGCAAGAATACCGGAGTGGGTTACCATGTTCTCCTCCAGGGGATCTTTCTGACCCAGAGATTGAACCAGTGTCTCCTGCTTGTCGGCAGCCCAAGTATTACTATGAAAGTGAAAGTCCCTTAGTTATGTTGGACCCTTTGGATCCCATGGACTATACAGTCCATGGAATTCTCCAGGCCAGAATACTGGAGTGGTGAGCCTTTCCCTTCTCCAAGGGATCTTCCAAACTCAGGGGTCAAATCCAGGTCTCCTTCACTGCAGGCAGATTCTTTACCAGCTAAGCCACAGGGAAGCCCAAGTATTACTATAATGGTCACAAGGTAATTTTTTAACAACTTCATTTCTTCCACATTTATTATCTGACATTCTGTTATAAAGAAGTGCTTACTTTGTTTCTCATTTGTGTGTGTGTGTGTTTTTATCAGTATGGGTTCATGGATGACCATTTTTTAAAAATGGCTTATAACCTGATACTATCATTATTTATTCTAATGCTCAGATTATCTCCAGTTTGGCCAGTGGGAGCTCCTTCCAACTGGCTCCAATGTCCTTTTTATACTCTCCATCACCTTTGTGCTTTATGTTTTGGTACAATGGGACTTCACAGACTTACCTTGCACTTCCCCTGCTCCTGTAATGTGCCAATTCTCCAAGAAGCTCTGATTCTTTTCAGTGGGGAATGGTTTTTAGAAACCAAGATCTGGAAATTAGATGTGTTCATTGCTACTAGGTTCTCTTAGTGGGCGAAGTGTTACCCAAACATATACACATACAACTGTATTATCTATCTAAAGTTTGAGTTCACACTGATACTTCTATTTCCAGTATAATCCTACACAATTCTTTCTAGCCTTCAGCCTTTCCATATTTAAAACTTTCTGCTTAGACAGTGAAAATCTGGCTTTCAATTTCCTTAGCTACTTATTTTTCTCATTTTCCTTTTATGTACCAAGCTCCTGATCCTTGATTACCTCCTTTGCTTTGGCCTGGTGTTCCCATAGATCCCCTTAGCTCTGATTGTTTCACTGGCCCCAATTCTGCAAGCTTTGGTTACCTCTCGGATCTTGGCTCCAGCTCCACAGGCCCCATATTAGCAAAGGATGTTAAGCATGGGAAAGGTATGATCAGATTTGTCTCTTAGAACAATCAGTTTGATGGCAGGGATTAGATTCAATGGAATTAGAAGTCCTTAAGAGGCTACTGTAAAGCTTAGGCTTAAAATGGCCTAAACTAAAAATGTAGTCAAAGAATAGAGAGAATACAGAAAACAAATATTTAGAAGATAAAACCTATAGGACTGAGTAATTAATTTGATGCTGGAGCATGGGGAAGAAGAGAGACCCTAATTTCAT
Source organism: Neotragus moschatus (assembly GCA_006410615.1). NCBI lineage: Eukaryota > Metazoa > Chordata > Mammalia > Artiodactyla > Bovidae > Neotragus > Neotragus moschatus. The sequence continues at coordinate 100,954 of SJYA01000905.1, read as the reverse complement.
TTTTGGCTGCCCCATATGGCTTGCAACATCTCAGTTCCCTGACCAGGGACTGAACTCAGGCCATGGCAGTCAGAGTGCTGAATCCTAACCATTGGACCACCAGGGAAGTCCTGAGAGAGTCTAATTTTTAACTTGGGAGATAACAGTAGAAAGGATGTCACTAAACAAAATAGTGAATTTGTGAAGAAAAGCAGATTTAAAGGGGGTGACAAAAATGCCCAATAGAGGACAACTGTTTCCTTTTGATCATATTGAATATAAACTGTGGACACTTGAAGCAGAGTAGTTAGTTGGAGATAGCTTTGGGCATGTGCTTAGACATTACTGAAAAATGCTTTTCTGTGTATAAAAGTTCAGAGAAACAAGTGCCTCTAGGGCCAAAGGACTCTGAGAAACACCAAATTCTTATCTGAGACTCTGAAGTTCATTCTTTTGGCTATAAGTGGGCTACCTGAATTTTGCCCACAGGAATTAAAACAGAAATTGATGTCCAATAGGGACTTTGAGTTAAAAATAGCAGAAGGAAGAAAAGAATAAAGTAGGGACTATGTCTGGCATAATTTCATAAAAATCTGTTTTGTTAGTTTTTCACAATTAAACAAAAGCATAAAATCAACTGTCTTAAGAACAGCCAGAATGGTGGTCAAGGAAGTTTATGTCACTCAATAGCTTGTCTGGTGGGGGTGAAGGGGACCAAAGAGAAACTTATAGCAGGCTAACTAATATTGATGATAACTATAACTTATCTGTCTCTTAAGCACTTTAAAAAGTCGATCCAAATTAATTATGACAGAACTCTATAAAGTAGGTACTCTAATTTGTATTTTTCTGATATGGAAATATGACTAAGGAAAGGGGTTTGCAGGCAGAGGTTTCAACTCAAGTTGGATTTAGAAAAGGCAGAGGAACCAGCGATCAAACAGCCAATATCAGCTGGATCATTGAAAAAGCAAGAGAATTCCAGAAAAAAACCACTTCTGCTTTGTTGACTACGCCAAAGCCTTTGACTGTGTGGATCACAACAAATTGTGGAAAATTCTTAAAGAGATGGAATACCAGACCATCTTACCTGCCTCCAGAGAAATCTGTATGTAGGGCAAGAAGCAACTGCTAGAAGTAGAGATGGAACAAAAGACTGGTTCCAAATTAGGAAAAGAGTCCGTCAAGGCTGTATATTGTCACCCTGTTTATTTAACTTCTATGTAGAGCATTTCATGTGAAATGCTGGGCTGGATGAAGCACAAGCTGGAATCAAGATTGCTGGGAGAAATATCAATAACTTCAATAAGCAGATGACACCACCCTTATGGCAGAAAGTGAAGAAGAACTAAAGAGCCTCTTGATGAAAGTGAAAGATGAGAGTTAAGTTGGCTTAAAACTCAACATTTGGAAAATTAAGATCATGGCATCTGGTCCCATCACTTCATGGCAAATAGATGGGGAAACAATGGAAACAGGGAGAGACTTCATTTTGGGGGCTCCAAAATCACTGCAGATGGTGACTGCAGCCATGAAATTAAAAGATGCTTGGTCCTTGGATGAAAAGCTATGACCAACCTAGACAGCATATTAAAAAGCAGAGATGTTACTTTGCCCACAATGGCCCGTCTATTCAAAGCCATGGTTTTTCCAGTAATCATGTATGGATGTGAGAGGTGGACTATAAAGAAAGCTGAGCACCGAAGAATTGATGCTTTTGAACTGTGGTGCTGAAGAAGACTCTTGAGAGTCCCTTGGACTGCAAGGAGATCCAAAAGGAAATCAGTCCTGAATTTTCATTGGAAGGACTTCTGCTGAAGCTAAAACTCCAACACTTTGGCCACCTGATGCGAAGAACTGACTCATTTGAAAAGACTGTGAAGTTGGGAAAAATTGCAGGTGGGAGGAGAAGGGGACAACAGAGGATGAGATAGTTGGATGGCATCACAGACTCTATGGACATGAGTTTGAGTAAGCTCCGGGAATTGGTGACGGACAGGAAAGCCTGGCATGCTGCACTCCATGGGGTTGCAAAGAGTTGGACATGACTGAGCAACTGAACTGAACAGTGCTTATCTTAATGCAACATCTGTGCTCTTAATTGGCCTACAGTATGGCTTTAGTAAAGATCAAGGAAACAGCAGCCTCCAGAGGAGATGGCCAACAGGAGTTTCCAGTCTCCCTGTGCCTGAGAAGAACCCTGAGGGTCTTTTTAACTAGAATTTTCAGAAATTCCTGTTCCTCTATCTGACTAGCTCAATCTTGCACACAACCCGTCAGAAGCCAGCAAACTGGAATTCCTCCAGAGTAGATGGTCAAAGATGACAAGGGATATAAACATACAATAAAATACAAGGGAATACGGTAAGAACTTATAAACCATAAAATACGATAGTAACAAATACACAAAGAGTTATCATATAGAAAGGGAATGGGACTTCCAGTTTTCTATAAATCTAAGAATAATCCATGGCATAATGCTATGTGAAAACGCAGAACAAAATATTCCATCAATAACAGCAAATATGTAAACATTTAATACGCATGTGAAAAAGGTATTGAAGGTAACTAGGAAAGATGAAACACTGGTGAGTTTAGGTGATGGTATCGTGGCCAATTTGTGTCTTGACTTTTTTTTAGCATTGTTCTTGAAGAAAGAAATTTTAACAAATAAAAGCAAACACATACAAATAGAAATTTAAAAAAGGTATAATCAGAGAAAAATGTTCAGCCTTACTATATTCTGATAACAAATAGATTTATCTATTTATCCCAATGAAAAACATTAAAAATAGATAATATCTAGCACTAGGAAGGTCTCAGGAAATAAGATCTCTAATGTATTTCTGACCAGAGGGTAAATTTTATACACTTTCTGAGGAAAAAACTAGCAAACTATATAAAAAAGAATAAACATCAGTGACAATCCTCTGATGCAGCAATTCTACTTTAAATAATATATCCTAAATAAATAAGGATTATGTGAAGTTAGAACTAAAAAGATACTCACAGAAGCATTGTTTATAATCTGTAACAATTAAAAATAATCTAAATGTCTATTATTAGTGAATTTGGCTCAGTAAATTATATAACAGAATATTATACAGACATAAAAATTATGTGGAAAAAGTACATATACATATTTATAAAATATACATATACATGCATGATGTGAAAGTCGCTCAATCATGTCTGACTCTCTGCAATCCCACAGACTATACAGTCCATGGAATTCTCCAGGCCAGAATACTGGAGTGGGTAGTCTTACCCTTTTCCAGGGGATCCCCCCAACCCAGGGATCCAACCCAAGTCCCCCACATTGCAGGCTGATTCTTTACCAGCTGAGTCACAAGGGAAGCTCAATATGCATTATATATATGGTGTATTTTTTACTGCACCACACAGCATATGGGATCTCTGCTCACCAAGTAGAGATCAAACTTGTGCCCCCTGCAGTGGAAGTGCAGAGTCCTAACCACTGGACCACAAAGAAATTTCCTGGAAAAAGTATATTTGATGGCAATATAGTTCACAACTTGAATAAAACAGGTAACTGAATACTCTGCATAGTGCAATCCAGTTTTTGTTTAAAAATATTCTATGTACATGTGCTATATGTGCATATTGTTTTTACTGCTGTTTAGTCACTAAGTCGTGTCTGCCTCTTTTCGACCCGTGGACTGTAGCCCACCAGGCTCCTCTGTCCATGGGATTTCCCAGGCAAGAATACTGGAGTGGGTTGCCATTTCCTTCTCCAGGGGATCTTTCCGACCCAGGGACTGAACCCATGTCTACTATACTGGCAGGTGGATTCTTGACCTCTGAGCCACCAAGAAAGCCTGTATGTGCATATACATGCACATCTATGTATATACATATATTTGGTGCTTGATTTCTTTTTATGTATATACTTTACAATTTATTATTTGATGTTATTATTTATACGTACTTATATAACAAAACTTAAAAATAAGTATGTGCTTTTCTCATCTATCAAATTTGGAAAGATTTAAACAAATATTTATTAGGTAACACAAAGTTCTCAGCACTTAGTTTGCAATGGAGCAGGATCCTATGGGGCCTTCCATGTGGCCTTTCCCTAAATCCTTTGCTTTAGCTCCTCTCTGAAATACCCAGATAATAGTATTTAATGCACATTGCCTGAATTGTTTCACAGATGTGAAAACTTCACAGAATGGAAGATGTTACTTGATATCCCTGAACACAGAGCCCCAGGCCTCTTTGTCACCTAGGGCTCCCGTTTACCCGAGATACCTCACTTTCAGTCAATCAGAAAATTGTAAACCAGCTGACTGCACACCTTGCAACTCCCTCCATCCTTCACCAGGCTTTAAAAAAATGTGTTGCCAAAACCCTTCAGGGAGCCAGGGTTGGGGGCGGGGG
>SJYA01000905.1:14015-96027 GCA_006410615.1 Neotragus moschatus | reverse complement strand
TGGTGGGGGGTGGGGGTGGAGGTGGGGATGGTTTGGGGAGGGGGTTTAGAGCAAGGAGTCATCCATCTCCTTACACAGTCCTACAGCAAACCTTTCTCTGCTCCAAACTCCAATGTTTTGGTTTCTTTGCTCTCACTGGGCACATGAACTTGCACTACAAAGTTGATGATCAGTAAATACTAGTCCCTCTCTCCTCTTTCATGACAGAACCATACTCAAGTACCAGTTAGAAAATGGCAGACCTGGGAGGTAGCCAAAGAGAATTAGGTTTGCATTAGATGACCTCAAAGAGAAAGTGAAGTCGCACAGTCGAGTCTGATTCTTTGCGACCCCATAGACTGTAGTCGTACACTGTAGTGTACCAGGCTCCTCTGACCATGGGATTTTCCAGGCAATAGTACCAGAGTGGATTGCCTTCTCCAGGGGATGGTCCCAACCCAGGGCATGAACCCGGGTCTCCCGAATTTTAGACAGACTGAGCCACCAGGGAAGTCCTAACAGATGGCCTCTAAAGCTTCTTTCAATTGTGACATTTCATGATCAACACAATCTTCCCCTACTTACCTCTTAGATATACAATCAACTGGTATAATACAAAAAACTGTATTGCATATTCAGGAGTTGTGTTACTATCACTAGCACGTACTTTGCTAATGGAGGGGGAGTGGTGTGAAGAATGAGGGCACGAGGGAAAGCTGACACAAAACCCAGCACACTTCTTCATTAACAGATTCCGGGCTTCCTTTCTTTGTGAATGAGCGGCGGTCCTTAGGTCTCAAAGCAGACACTATCCGCGAGAAACAGAACTTAAAAATGGAGTTACTTTTCTTTTCCAAGGAGCTGCCGGGTGGACCAACACAGAAGAGTGGAGCGTCCTTTCCAACGGCCTAAGAGTATGGCAAACGTTCGAGACCCTGGGATCCAGTCAGTAGGCGACAACTGGGGATTTCTCGTTAGGCACCGAGAGGGCCTTTCCTAGTCAGCCGAGCGTGGCCTTCTCCTCCGGGCGCTGGCTCGCGGCAGGTAGAAGCTCGACCGCGAGGAGAGGCCGAGGGCTAGGCCAGGTACCCTTGCAGCTACCACGTGCCCACTGGCGGCCGAGAGACCGGGGGGCCTCGGGTGAGGGGCGGGGCGAAGGCCACGGGGCGGGGCCAATTGCACGCGCGGGGCGGGGGCGGGGCGCGCAGCGTGTTCTGGGCCCCCGCGCTCCTCCTCCTCCTCCCGCGCCCAGGCCCAGCGGTCCGAGCTCCTCCCCCGGCTCGGCCTCTCTCCCCTTCCCGGCCCTCCCTCTGCCCAACCGTTCCTCCCTCCCTCCTCCCCTTCTTCCTCGGCGAGGCGCTCCTCCAGTAGCCAGGCAGCATGGCGGCGGTGGAGACGCGTGTGTGCGAGACGGACGGTTGCAGCAGCGAGGCCAAGCTCCAGTGCCCCACCTGCATCAAGCTGGGCATCCAGGGCTCGTACTTCTGCTCGCAGGTAGACTCCCGCTTCCCCCGCGGCCCCGCCGCCGCCTCCCTCCCCTCTCCTCTTTGCCCTCGCGGCCGGTCGGGACACGCTCCTCCTCTTCCCCGGGCGGGCTCGCCGGCCGCTCTTCCTCCTCCGCCTAGTCTGCTGCGCCGCCGCCCCCTCTAGCCTCCCGGGGATCGGGGGCCCCTCCGGACCCCGGCCGCTTGGGGCGCCTCCGGGGGTGGGGGCGCGGGCGCGCTGCCTTGTGGGCTAGGGGCGGAAGCGGACTTGCCCCGGGTCTCCCGACCGCCCTAGGGCGCCGCGTTTAGGAGCCTGTTCCCAACGCGCATCTTCTGACCGGGCGGGGGCTGCCAGGTGTGCGGGCTACGCTGGACAGGTGGGATCGCCGGGGAAGGGGCCAGCCCTGGCTGTGCGAGTCGCCCCAGCTGCAGCTCCTGGCGGGGCTCTGGTCTTGGTCGGTGAGCGCTGTAGTCGCTCTGGTCCTACGGGGTTGGGGGTCGTAAGAGACCCGCTGGGCTTGGAGAAGGGTTACCTGGGACGGTGGGGGCGCCGAGAAGGGCAGTGCTAGCTCCAGCCCCACCCACCTCTGTACCTAGGTTTTACTACCGCACATTGACACTTAAGCAACTTTGGAGTTGCGGATGGAGAGGGAGCTGTGTAATTCATTCTTTTCCTTTGGCACTCAGAATTATTGATTTAAAAAACCGTAAGGTAACAGTATGAGTCACCTCAGATTAACTGAACTTCCCACTGAGCGAAAAAGACAGTTCCATTAAGGATTATGCTTTAAGGCCGTATTTTAACAAGTTTTGTTCAGTGTAGCAAAGCCAGCAGTGAATGGTGTCCGGACTGAAACGTGTGCTGGTGTTTGTTTACTGAAGAGCCCTAGTGTTCCGGCTGCATTTAGACGCTCAGAGTTTTGGCCTGGCGGCATTTGTACGGTTTTTAGTTACAGTCCAGTTTTGTTGAAGAAAGGCACGAAAATATTCAGGTACAAAATTGGTAGTGTCCTGAGGGGAGGAGAGCGTGCACAAAGAGACTAAAGGCACCAACAGGGCCCTGTCCTTGCCATTGACTGTGCGATCTTGAACTAGTCAAGTTTATCTTTCTGAGCTCCAGTCCCACCACTGTACAGACGGGAAGATGAAGCTTTTACTAATGTGTTTCCCAAGGTTGTTCTGAGACCCAGATTATCCAGTGAATGTGAAATCTTAATAAAACAAAGGCAGTATTTTTTAAGGTGTGGCAGTAGAGCGTAGCACATATATGTGTGTATATATATATATATACAAATGAATAGAAGGAAAACATACATGAGCAATAAAAAGAAATATAACTTTCAAATATAAACTGTGTAAGCGTAAAGCTGTATGTGAAATGAAGATGTAAATAAAATCCCGGAGATCCAGCACTTGTAAAATAAGCCATTGTGAAAGATCCTAGCAATGTTGTAGAGGTCTTGTTTTCAGATAGGATATGACCCTTGACCTTGTTAGTATCATTTGGAAAAAGTTACACTTGGAGAAGTGTTGCTCTTTCTAAAAATAGCACTGGGACTTCTCAACATGCTGAACCTGGTCTGAGTCCTTTTGTTTCTTTAAAATGATTTTCAAATTCTGTGATTTGTTGAGGCCTGTGTGGGACTTGGACTTAAAAAAAAAAAATCCAGTAGTTTGCTTTTGAAAATCGTGTACTCCGAGTAGAATAATGTGGTGTTTTACGTTTTACTTAAACTTAGTTGTCGTTTTGTAATGTTAAATGAAATATGTACAGACCCTTGTTGAAATTCTGAAAAGATGCTGTGAAACTATGGTCATCAAGGATAGGTGATACTCTCCTAGGCATGTATTATTTAGTTGAAAGGACATTGGCTCATTGGGGTTTTTGGGAACATGCCAACACATTTGTGAAAACACGCGGGGTATATTTAGTACAGTAGGTATTTCATATTAGATTCTGCAGGTATATTTCGTGTTCCATTGTTATGCCTGTAGTCGAATATATCCTGACTGATGCTTCAAGCTCTCTCTCTTCNTTGAAAGGACATTGGCTCATTGGGGTTTTTGGGAACATGCCAACACATTTGTGAAAACACGCGGGGTATATTTAGTACAGTAGGTATTTCATATTAGATTCTGCAGGTATATTTCGTGTTCCATTGTTATGCCTGTAGTCGAATATATCCTGACTGATGCTTCAAGCTCTCTCTCTTCATTCCTGTTGCTTCCTCCTCTAGTCAGTTTTTAAAATGTCTCGTCGGTTTCTCTTAGTTCATTTCTCTATTGTAGTTTCCCACCTTGCAAGTAAACACTCACACGCACACTCACACACAAATCAAAGGAACAAAACCTTTTGTGCAAAAGTTATTTTTCCCCTAGCCTAGCGGTCTGACAGGGAGGCCTGGCGTGCTGCGATTCATGGGGTTGCAAAGAATCGGACTCGACTGAGCGACTGAACTGAACTGATGGCAGTCTGACTGTGCATCTCCCCCACCTATAATGAATAGAATTGCCATTGCTTGCAGGATTCTAGCCCCATAGTAGGGCATCTCTTCTGAGTCCAGCTTCTTTTGCTTTAACCAGAGTCTGTATTTATACTTATTCCTTTACACAGAATATCACCTGTCTTCTAAAATCACAGATGTTCTTTCAGTCCCAGCTTGAGACCTTGTTCAATCACTCAGCCGATTTCCACATTTATGATGAAACTGGGGCTTCTCCTTGCCACTTCTCTGGTCATCTTCACTAGCAGTGGTCCCCAGGCTGATTGTCTGACCAGCTTGTCTTTGGGAATAAACTGTGAACAAAACTACAAGAGAACAGAACTAAGCCTTTTCCGGTTATCCTGTCACACCACCTTATTTCCTTTATAACATTTTATACAGTCTGATCATTTGATTTTTGTTTATTTGTCTTTCAATTAGAAGGTGAGCATCATGAATAAACTCACTGCCCTCTCCTCATTTCTCAACACAATGCTCTGCATGTAATAGGTGGTCAATAAATGCTTGAGTCAAAAGGCAGGATAAAGAGGTGCATTCATGCATGCTCGGTTGTGTCCGACTCTGGGACCCCGACTCTGGGACCCTATAGAGGAGCAACCCCCCAGGCTCCTCTGTCCATGGAATTTTCCAGGAAAGAATACTGGAGTAGGTTGCCATTTCCTCCTCCAGGGGATCTTCCCAACCCCAGGGATGGAACTCTCATCTCATGTATTGGCAGGTAGATTCTTTACCGCTGAGCCACCGGGGAAGCCAGAATAAAGAGGTAAGCTGCCACAACTGAATCACAGTTCTGTTACTTACTAGCTGTGTGCTTTAGGCAGGTAACCTTTGTTTTTTGTTGTAACCTTTTATTTTTTAACGTTAATTATATTATTTTTGCTGAGTCTTTGTTGCTGCGCAGCAGCTTTCTGTAGTTAGGGCAAGTGGGCATCTCATTGCAGTGGCTGGCTCCTCTAGTTGCACTGGGTTTAGGGCACCCAGGCTTTGGTAGTTGCAGCATGCAGGCTCAGTTGTTGCGGCTTCCGGGCTCTAGAGCACAGACTTGGTAGTTGTGTACTGGCCTGGGCTGGTTTGTGGCTTTTGGAATCTTCCTGGACCAGGGATCAAACTCATTTCTCGTGCATTAGCAGGTGGATTCTCATCCACTGTACCCCCTGGGAGGTCCTGTTACAGCCTTTTAAAATGGGGCTTTGAGTAGTACCAACCTCAGGGTTTGTATGTATTAGTAAAACACTTAGCGAAGCAATACATTTAATCAATGTTAGCTCTTTTTATCGTTATACTGTATTTATGCTTAACAAGATAGAAATGTTTTTACTTAAGATGCTTAATTTTAAGACAGATTTTGGTCTTTTAATGAGTAAAACCTATTTCACTTGAAATCGAGCTTTACAGGAGTTTGTGATGTTTCATGGTATTTCTTTATAGCTGTATCCATCTTATTCAGTAGTAGTCGACTAGGTTTAATAGTAGCTTAGTAGTTTACTCATAGTCCCAAAGAGTTTGTAAGAGTTTTTTGAGGATGGAGGCTGTGCTGTACCCATTTTTGTATTTCTCATAAGTACTTCGTACACAGTAAGCACTCAGTTCATTAAATGAAAGAGAAAAGGTCATTAGGCCTGAGAAGGAAAGGCAAAGAGCAGTCAAGCCCTTAGTGAATACCCCAGGGCAGATACTATCTTGACTGTAGTTTAAAGGATCTACCGAGAAGGCCCTGAGGGATTTGCAGCCCTTCATAAGGCATAAGCACTTAAAGGGAGAAGCCTGGGTTTGGAGTCTTACCTGGGTCTTTTGCGACCATGTCCTTGAGTAGGTTGTGTCCTGTTTTACGAGAGGGCTGATGATGTACCCTCCTTAGAGCTGAGGTGAAGGTGAGTGAGAGCGTGCAAAGCGCCTCAACACTGTGTTCAGTAAATAGTGTTGTTGCACATGCCTTGTGTCTGCTACCATTGCAGCTAGCCATAAGGAAGGTTTAAAATGTTTGAGGAGGAGCCTTATTTGTTATGAACACTGTGAACAAATTCTTGGAATAGGTTCTTTCAAAGAAGTAGTGGCTGTGTAAAATGACTGCCTGGGTCTTCAGTAAGAAAATGCGTGGGTGGGCATCTCGCAGGTTGAAGTCGAAAAGTGAGGAAAGATTTGCACTTCCAGTATGTAGGTCTTTGAAATGTAGCCCTGTCCTCTAAAACACTTTCTCCTTTGATAACAAAGTTCCTGACATTTCTAGGGATTTTCTTAAAATTCCTTACATTACTCACACTGTTTCTAGATATTGCTGTAAGATAGCAATATTTAGTTGTAATTTTTTTTTTTCCTGAAAAATAACTTTTATTGTAGAAAAATTAGAAAATACAGGTGAAAGGTTGCTTGGTGATAATTTCTGTAAGTCTTTTGATGGGTAGTCTTAGAAGCATTTGTGTGTTCCTACATACACACGTGCTTATACTTGTATGCATTTTTATCAAAATGGCTCGATCATGTACATAATCTCAGGGAGTTTGCTCTCTTTTATCTCTTGCGTAAAAGTAATACATTTGGAGTGTGTGTAATGGCTCTATTTACATTATCCTTTGTCACGGCTGAATAATATTTAATGTGATAGATGTACTGTCCTGTATTTACTCATGTATGGTTGAATTTACTTCCTTTTTAGTTTTTTAGCTGCTGTTTAACTGTTTTTCAGTAAACATTCTTGTGAAATTTTAAATCATTTTGATTCCTTGAGAGTATAGAGTAATGCTGGGGCTGGTATATAAACCAAGGATTGAACCCACCTTGAGGTGCTGGTAGTTCTCACAGTGTAGTTAATGGATTATTACTAGTTTGAGAACCTCCTGGTGGTGGATGGAGATCTCCTTTTACTGACATGCTTGTATTATAAATGCTTATGTTGGAGTTTTGGCATGAATTATATTTTTATTGTAGAACTTGTAAAAAGCCAACATCATTTGGCGGGTAGATAATCAAAAGTTTAGCCGGTCTTTAACTCCGAGTTACTGTTTTAGAGATTGAAGGGCTGTTGGAAGTAGATATGAGCTTATACTGCTCGTATAGTTTGCGACAGAAGTGTTAGTCGCTTATTTTTTTCTTCCTTTTTTTTTGGTGAGTCTGTTTCAGTTTTGGCATATTTGCAGAATTTTTACTTTGGTCTTAGTTAATTTGGTGGGGATGACAGACACATAAGCCCGTGGCCAAACACATACCCAGCTCTAGACAGGAGGGAGAAGCAGTAGCGTGGTGGCTCCTCCTGTATAAATGAGGAGTTGTCTCTGGTATCAATAGGAAATCCATTTAGTAGATGTAAACATGGGCAGGAATATGCTATAGAGCAACCGTTGAGATTCTCTCCATGTTAAAGTTCTAATGAAACAAAATATAGATATAGCCATCCTCTCTGCTGGATCCTGAACCTTTCTTGACTCAGTTTTAACATGAAGCATGTGCTTATTCATGCTTTGGCAGCTCAACAATTATAAATCTTTTTTTTTTTCTTGGTATCAGCCTTGGGTCTGACTTTGAATAAAGAACAGTTTAACACGCCCTGTAAGCTAGGTCCGCCTTTCTCAGTGTGTGTATTTAGCTGCAAAAGTTGAACGTGGGACAGGGACCTCCGAAACTTCCTCTTGACTATTCATTGCAAACAATTTTTCTTTTTGTGCACTGTTCACAGTAGCTAAGTTGTGGAAACAATATGGATAGATAAATGGGTAAATAAAATGTGGCATAAACGTATAATGGAATACTAGGCAGTTTTAACAAAGAAGGGAATTTTGCAGTATGCCACAACATGAATGAATCTGGAGGACTTTGTGCTGAGAGAAATTAGCCAATTCTCAAAAGTGATTCCACTTAACACGAGGTACCTGAAATTGTTAAATTCATAGGCTCAAAGAGTGAAATGGGTGAAGGGGGAAATAGGGAGTTAGTAATCAACAGGCATTTAAGTTCAGTCCTGCAGATGGATAAGCTCTAGAGATCTGGTCTTTACCGTTGTACCTGTATTGACACTTAAAATTATTAAGAGGATAGGTCTTAAGTTAAGGTGACTTCCCTGGTGGCTCAGGTGGTAAAGTGTCTGTCTACAATGTGGGAGACCTGGGTTCGATCCCTGGGTTGGGAAGTTCCTTGGAGAAGGAAATGGCAACCCACTCCTGTACTCTTGTCTAGAAAATCCCATGGATGGAGGAGCCTGGTGTCCATGGGGTTGCAAAGAGTCGGACACAACTGAGCGACTTCACTTCACTTCACTTCTCACGTTAAGGTGTTCTATTTTTTTTTTTTAAGTTCTGTTTTTTTTTTCCCGGTAACCTGTCTGTTTTATAGCCAGGTTCAGTGGGGACTTCTTCCTGATATACCAGAGCTCTGTGGTGTCTGTTGAAAGGCATTCCTAAAATCTTTGTCACGGGGTCTGCTATTGTGGCCTTTTTCTAGGTCATAGGCTCAGGCCTCTAAAGAGTGGGTAGGGTATAAGCGAGATTTTGTGACTTTAACAATTTTCTTATCACAAAGTGGCAGGCAACAGAGATGTCTCCATCTCTGTTGAGAACATGTATTAATTGGTCCTGCCTTGATAAAAGGTGCAAAAGGGCGGCCCTTTGCATCAGATTTTGAAGGTTGCCCTGCCTTATCAATCAAGCCACGAGCTCAAATCATTCAGTAAAATAGGTAAATTGTAAGTGCCATTAGGTTTTAGATGTGACATAATTTTTTTTCCCCCTCTCTGACTGGGCATTTATTTTCTTACTGATTATTTCACTAACTGGTACTAGTGATGGGCTTAACTATTTGAATACTGATAACCTTGCATAGTTCACTACTAAAATGTAGAGGAAAATATAAATGGAGGTATTATGTGATTTAGTACTGCTTTTGAATTGAGGTTTTTAAGTACCTTAAAGTCAGGATCTGTACTTAAAAAAAAAAAAAAAAAAACTCATTTGTTTTTATTAGATGTTGAATAGACTAGAAAACTAACAGTAACTCAACCATAGTATCTAAAGAAACATGGTACAGTAAATGCCTCTGTACTTAACCACCTGAATTGTTAAAAAGAATATATTAATGAACCAAGTAAAACCAGAAAGCACCTCTGTGTCCCTCGCCCTAGAGGTACTCCCTGTTCTGAGCTGCCTTTATCATTCATTTGCTTTTCCATGTATTTGATTCCTTGGATAACACATTGTTCCGTCTTGATGTTTTTGAAGGTTTTCTAAACCACTGGACGCATTCTTCTGCAACTTACCTTCTTTATATTCTCTTCTTGAGGTTTACCCTTGTTGCGTGTCACTCTAGTTCTTTCACTTTGATTGCTGTATTGTATTTGTGAATTAATGTATCAGTTTATTCATTCCTTTGTTGATGGAAATTTGGTTTCTAGGTTTTTACTATTATAAACAATACTGCTCTAAACATTCTTGTACCTGGCTCCTGATGCCTATATGTAAGGGTTTCTCTTGGGTATACCACCCGGAGAAAAGTTCTTGGGTCTGTGTTCAGCTCTGTTTTGACTGAGCCAGATTTTTTTTCCAGTGTGATTGTGCTTTTTCTCCCATCAGGAGAAACTTTATATTNGTTGAATAGACTAGAAAACTAACAGTAACTCAACCATAGTATCTAAAGAAACATGGTACAGTAAATGCCTCTGTACTTAACCACCTGAATTGTTAAAAAGAATATATTAATGAACCAAGTAAAACCAGAAAGCACCTCTGTGTCCCTCGCCCTAGAGGTACTCCCTGTTCTGAGCTGCCTTTATCATTCATTTGCTTTTCCATGTATTTGATTCCTTGGATAACACATTGTTCCGTCTTGATGTTTTTGAAGGTTTTCTAAACCACTGGACGCATTCTTCTGCAACTTACCTTCTTTATATTCTCTTCTTGAGGTTTACCCTTGTTGCGTGTCACTCTAGTTCTTTCACTTTGATTGCTGTATTGTATTTGTGAATTAATGTATCAGTTTATTCATTCCTTTGTTGATGGAAATTTGGTTTCTAGGTTTTTACTATTATAAACAATACTGCTCTAAACATTCTTGTACCTGGCTCCTGATGCCTATATGTAAGGGTTTCTCTTGGGTATACCACCCGGAGAAAAGTTCTTGGGTCTGTGTTCAGCTCTGTTTTGACTGAGCCAGATTTTTTTTCCAGTGTGATTGTGCTTTTTCTCCCATCAGGAGAAACTTTATATTCTTCCATATCCTAGCCAGAACTTGACTTTAACAGACATTTTGGTTTTTGCCTGTTGTGTTACTTATGAATAACAATGTTTGTTGGGCTATTTTTGTATCTGCAAACCTGCTAAAATTTACTGTTCTCAAGAGACTTATGGTAATTTGTATGGACAGTTTAGTTCAGTTCAGTCGCTTGGTAGTGTCTGACTCTTTTTGACCCCATGAATTGCAGCACTCCAGGCCTCCCTGTCTATCACCAACTCCCGGAGTTCATCCAAACTCATGTCCATCGAGTCGGTGATGCCATCCAGCTATCTCATCCTCTGTTGTCTCCATCTTCTGCTTTCAATCTTTCCAAGCATCAGGGTCTTTTCCAATGAGTCAACTCTTTGCATGAGGTGGCTAAAATACTGGAGTTTCAGCTTTAGCATCAGTCCTTCCAAAGAACACCCAGGACTGATCTTCTTTAGAATGGACNATCCGGTATTCCCATCCCTTTCAGAATTTTCCACAGTTTATTGTGATCCACACAGTCAAAGGCTTTGGCATAGTCAATAAAGCAGAAATAGATGTTTTTCTGGAACTCTCTTGCTTATTCCATGATCCAGTGGATATTGAATCCACTCCAGTACTCTTGCCTGGAAAATCCTATGGACGAAGGAGCCTGGTGGGCTGCAGTCCATGGTGTCGCAAAGTTGGACATGACTGAGCGACTTCGCTTTCATTTTTCACTCTAATGCGTTGGAGAAGGAAATGGCACCCCACTCCAGTGTTCTTGCCTGGAGAATCCCAGGGACGGGGAATCCTGGTGGGCTGGTCTCTGGTTCCTCTGCCTTTTCTAAAACCAGCTTGAACATCTGGAAGTTCATGGTTCACGTATTGCTGAAGCCTGGCTTGGAGAATTTTGAGCGTTACTTTACTAGCATGTGAGATGCGTGCAGTTGTGCGGTAGTTTGAGCATTCTTTGGCATTGCCTTCCTTTGGGATTGGAATGAAAACGGACCTTTTCCAGTCCTGTGGCCACTGCTGAGTTTTCCAAATTTGCTGGCAAACTCAGTGCAGCACTTTCGTAGCATCATCTTTCAGGATTTTAAATAGCTCAGCTGGAATTCCATCACCTCCACTAGCTTTGTTCGTAGTGATGCTTTCTAAGGCCCACTTGACTTCACATTCCAGGATGTCTGGCTCTAGGTGAGTGATCACACCATCATGATTATCTTGGTCGTGAAGATCTTTTTTTGTACAGTTCTGTGTATTCTTGCCACTTCTTCTTAATATCTTCTGCTTCTGTTAGGTCCATACCATTTCTGTCCTTTATCGAGCCCATCTTTGCATGAAATTTTCCCTTGGTATCTCTAATTTTCTTTTTCTTTTTTTTTTTTNGGCTCTAGGTGAGTGATCACACCATCATGATTATCTTGGTCGTGAAGATCTTTTTTTGTACAGTTCTGTGTATTCTTGCCACTTCTTCTTAATATCTTCTGCTTCTGTTAGGTCCATACCATTTCTGTCCTTTATCGAGCCCATCTTTGCATGAAATTTTCCCTTGGTATCTCTAATTTTCTTTTTCTTTTTTTTTTTTAATATCTCTAATTTTCTTGAAGAGATCTCTAATCTTTCCCATTCTATTGTTTTCCTCTTTAAACAAAGAAAGTTAAATGACCTGGAGATGCTAAGTGAAAGTTATAGACAAGGAATTTTTTTCTTTTAATTATTTTATAACTTGATTGAGTCTCCTTAGTTTTTATTGTGATGATTTTCAAACGTGGAAAAGTTTAAAGAAAAATCTTATAACTCATTGCAGTATACCATCACCTACAGTGCAGAAGGAAATGGCAACTCACTCCAGTATTCTTGCCTGGAGAATCCCAGTGATGGAGGAGCCTGTTGGGTGCTGTCTATGGAGTTGTACAGAGTCAGACACAACTGACGCGACTTAGCAACAACTTAGCAATCACCTAAATACTTTGCTCTAATTGCTTTATTTATGAGTTCTTATGTGTATTGCATTTATATATGTATTAGTTGAAAATTTTTGAGTCACAGACAACGTGACACGTTAACCATTCTTTACATGGTTACATATAATCATCTTCAGCATGTATCTTCTAATGACAGGGATAGTCTTTCTTTCTTATTAATACAGTGCCATGATTACATGTAAGAGTATTGCCAAGAATTCCCTGCTGCTGCTACTGCTGCTGCTAAGTCCCCTCAGTCATGTCTGACTCTGTGCGACCCCAGAGACGGCAGCCCACCAGGGTCCCCCGTCCCTAGGATTCTCCAGGCAAGAACACTGGAGTGGGGTGCCATTTACTTCTCCAATGCATGAAAGTGAAAAGTGAAAGTGAAGTCGCTCAGTCGTGTCCGACTTTGCGACACCATGGACTGCAGCCTACCAGGCTCCTCCGTCCATGGGATTTTCCAGGCAAGAGTACTGGAGTGGGTTGCCAGTGCCTTCTCCGAAGAATTCCCTAATATCTTCTAATAGTCAGTCCTATTTGAATTTATCAATTATCTCCTAAACATCTTCAGTAGTTGTGTTTTTGTTAATTTTTGGAACCAAGATCCTTTCAAAGCTCACAAGTAGCGTGTGATTGTTACATTTCTTAGTATAGAACAGTCCTTTCATCTTTACTTTCATGATGCTGGCTTTTTGAAGAGACTAGTCAGTTGTCTTGCAGAGTGCACACGTTCTTGGTTATCTGATTATTTCCTTGTAGTGTCTTTAAGTTGTTCTTTTATCCCCTATCTGTTCTGTCAGGATTCACTTGACAGAACTCGTGAGTGATGCTGTGTACTTCTATCACATCAGGAGGCGCTCTTAAAAGTGATCACTTGGTTAGGAGGTGCTGCCCGCTCACTGTACGTTTTTCACTTTGTAATTAACTACCTACCGTAGAGCCTTTGAAGGACAGTGGGTTCGGTGTCTTTTGACCTTCCTCCAGTAGTCTCTGATTGTTCCCTAGCTCTCTGGCCCAAGACAAACAAGGTTTACCTTGTAGCTTCCCTGTCCCAGATCTGGAGTCCAGCCTGTCTCCAAGGAGTCCTTGTTTCTGGTAGGAAGGTCTTTAGAAATCTAGTTCTGCCTGCTCAGCACGCTCCATACAGAGCCACTGGCTGGAGTCCCTGCCTCAAGAAGAAAGGTACTGACATCTTCAAGGAAGTTTGCTGATGGCTCTGGAGGACACAAATAAAACTGCTGCTGCTGCTGCTGCTGCTGCTACTGCTGCTAAGTCGCTTCAGTCGTGTCCGACTCTGTGTGACCCCATAGACGGCAGCCCACCAGGCTCCCCCATCCCTGAGATTCTCCAGGCAAGAACACTGGAGTGGGTTGCCATTTCCTTGTCCAATGCATGAACGTGAAAAGTGAAAGTGAAGTCACTCTTTCGTGTCCAACTCCTAGCGACCCCATGGACTGCAGCCTACCAGGTTCCTCCAGCCATAGGATTTTCCAGGCAAGAGTACTGGAGTGGGTTGCCATTGCCTGGGCAGTTTTTCAAAGCAGCGTAGTAAAAAGATGCAAAATAGTATAGTTAAGGTCCTAGAAGGCCTCCTGAAGGAGGGGTTAAGAAATGGATTTGGGTACACTGAAGAAAATAAATAAAAAGGTGAGTAAAAAGGTGTCTGTTAGTGAGGAGGAGAGGACATTCTCTCCAGGGCATGGAGAGATGTTTATGGAGGTAGGAGCAAGCTGAGGCATGTGTGTTACAGCAAGTAACCGCAGCCTTTCAGTGGTGAAGAGTCTGAGTACAGAAATTTAAGGAGATAAAATGATTGTTAGCAGGGCTAGAGACTTTGTGTTCCACTGAGTATATTTTTTTTAAATACAAATACCTCCATTTGTTTTTTTGTCAAAAAAAGAAGTGCATGATCTTTGTGTAAATTTAAGACAGAAGTGTTTAAAATGAAAGCTGTGTCATGATTGTATCCTAAGAGTATGTTACAGTTTGGTTTATTATCTTTTCAGACTTTTATTCATTTATTACATAGAGGTTAAGAGCATGGAAACTCTCTCAAGAGAGCCTGCATTTAAAACCGGGCTTTGCCAGTTAGCTGTGTGGGGTTTTTTTAACGTGTTAATTTTTCTGTGCTTCAGTTTTCTCATCTGTTAAATAGGAAATAATAGAACGTACTGTGCAGAGTTGTAAGGATTAATGGTTGGTGCATATAGTACTGCCTAAATCAGTGCTTGGCATATGGTCAGCATTCATGTGTTACTTGTTGTTTTTATGTTTTTGAAACAAAACCAGAATTATTGTTCTGTATGACATACAGCTTTATAACTTATTTAAAAATGAGTTTCTTTTTTCTGCAGGTAAAGAACACATAGAGACGTTACCATCCTAACCATTTTTATGGGTACTTTTCAGTGGTATTTATTATATTTGCACTGTTGTAGAACATATCTCAAGAACTTCTTTAATCTTGCAGAACTGAAACAGCTCATTAAACAGCTGTCTTTTGCTTGCTCAACCCATCCCTGATAACCACCGTTCTGCTTAACTTGTGGAGAACAGCATGAGTATTTTAAAAGAAACACTTTCCAGGTGATTCGAGGACCTATTCAGCAGTGAAGACCGTCCTACCCCACATCAGCTGCTAAAACGTGGTAGATATCTCTTGGTGTTAAAGAAAAAGTGGGGTAAAAACTTTACCATTCTCGTTTCAGTGGGAACTCTGTAGCCAGGCTTTGGTGCAGTGACGTAGGTGGAACGCAGGGTAGTGAGACAAAGCGCTGTCAGGAGTGCTGAGTAAATGCATGTGCCCTGTTGGCGTGGGCTGGGCTGCGGTGTGGTGTGGACGCTTCCTGAAGGCAGCGTTCCTAACACACTGAAGGAGTAGGTTAAAACTTGTGAGGGGAAGACGTGAATGTGAGCGTCAGGAACAGATAGACGAGGTCGCGCAAGGGGAAGGACTGTGTGGTATTCTCTGGGGGAACTCACCCTAGTTTAGTTAGGTTGTTGGTACATTTTTCAGAGATAAGGAAGGGAAGGTCACTCGGGTAAGAGTCAGAGGATGGTTCTTCATGGTGTGGAGAATGACTCACTCAAGGGTTTTGAGTGGTCCTAGTCAGGTAAAGAAACGGGAGAAGGATGAGACTGTGGTCTCAGGAGGGAACAGTGTTCAGCCTTCAGGAGTTACTAGGAGGTACAGAATGTACTTGATGCTGTCAGGGGTTTTGAAGACTGTGCCCTTGTTACTTCAGGGCCTCAGCAAGTAAGAGGATGGTGGCTGTCTTGAGAGGCATTTATTATGAATACTTTGGTTCTTTCTATTCCTCAAATATTCATATATTTTGAAATACAAGTCTTTAGCTAGGTAAGCTGTTTTGTGAGACAGTTCCTAGTTTATTTAATGAGAATAATCCTATTAGTCCTCTTATTTAAAAGGTGGGATTTGATGTACTTCTCACAAACCAAGTACAAAACACTCTGAAATCCTCTGACGAAAATACAGGGCTATTTATTTGAATAGCTGCTTTTCAGTGAACGTGATGAATTTCAGCATGTTTATTAATAGTTGATGATAGAGACATTGAAATTTTAGTTGGGAGAGAAATTGACATGGTTTGGCATTGATCCAGTGCACTGTAAGCTTCTTTAGAACACCAGGTAGTCTGAAAAGTGTAAAACATGTGCTTTTTTAGGAGTAAGTTGATAATCTTGCTAGGTTTTTCTTTTTTTTCCCTGAAATAGAATCAAGGAGGGTTATTTCTAAATCTTGGCAGTTTTTCTGTAGCTATGACTTTTTAGAGTAGATATGAAAAGAAAATAGTTTATCATGAATGCTTAAGGTGGGAACCAAAACTTAACTGTTGTTCTTTGCACATCATCTTGGGCTTTTTACTTTCCCCAGTATGAAGTGACAGTATGAATCAAGGAGAAGCATTTTGAAATATGATTCCTTTAAAAAACTTACACTGCTTTTAGTTTGTTCACAGTTTACTAGAGAATCAAATTAAGAGAGATCACCATGAAATAGATTATTAATTGAATTGTAGAGGCAGTAAATGCTAAAGGGTTTAGAGGTTGTGTCATTTCTCACTGGGGGACAGGAGGAGTTTTACAGAAAAGGTTGTATTTAAAGTCATTTGTTGTTATCTTCTGAACTCTTGAAGGAAAGTATGGTTTGAATGGAGGGGAGGAGGGCATCTGATTATTGAAGCTTAATTGCTTTGAAAGATAAGATATGTATGAAATTGGGCATAGGTCAGAGTGGTACCGCCTCCTGCTCCTGTCCCAGACAGAGCCCCTCTTTTTCTGCTTAAATACTAAAGAGTTCTAGATTTCTTTTTACAAGAGTTCTGTGATCAGTAGGGTAAAAAGAAAAACTTGGCACCTACTCTGATACACTCCAGATGGCATGCATTTGCAGTTAGACTAAAAAATTCCTTGTTTATTTAAAATTCAAGAAGATTTGATGATTGAATTTTTGGATGTTGTCATGTTGTAAATAACATTACCTTCTGAGTGGAGAAACTTGGAACAGTCAACAAATAATGGTGAATGTGTAGATGTGCCCACTGTAAGAGGTGAGTCACAGAGAATGACAATGTTAGAAAGGATGTGAGATTGATGTGAAAAGAAAGAATAAAGTGATTGTCTTTGCTGATGCGTGCCTGACAAGCCTTGTTCACCATAAGGTGACATCCCCTAGGAAGAGGTTAAAGAGGTGAGCTGTGTATTTTGGTCACTGGGGGGATACCCAGTTGTGGAACAAAGAGTAGGCTGTCCAGTTGGTCACACTGTGAGCAGAAAGTATAAACACATTGCCTTAATGCTGTATTAATTGGTTTAAATCTACTTTAAGTGACAAGATGCCTTAACTCAGAAAACAATTTGTGTTTTAGATAGAATCTTCCTGCAGCTGGAAAACGGCATTCAACTTAAAATACTGGCTGTAGAAAAGGAACCTAAATATATGTGCACTGGACATTTTAGAGATTATGCCAGTTATTATGTATTCAATATGGCTTTGATTCTTGAAAACACATGCATATGGCTTAGAAACAAATATTCTAATTCCAAGTATCTCTTAACCTAGTGTTAGTTTTTCCATTTTTATTTTTCCAGTTTTACTGAGAAATAATCGACAGAACATTGAGTAAGTTTAAGGTATTGTTGTATAGTCACCAAGTCGTGTCTGACACTTTGTGACCCCATGGACTGTAACCCACCAGGCTCCTCTGTCCATGGGATTCTTACTGTGTCGGTTGCCATATCCTTCTCCAGGGGATCTTCCCAACCCAGGGATTGAACCCAGGTCCTCTGCATTGGCAGGCGGATTCTTTTTACTACTGAGCCACTGGGGAGCCCATTAAGGTATACAGCATAAGAATTAGATGTTGCATACTTTGAAAAACAGTTACCACAGTAAGTTGTTATTATTCACCACCTCACAGTTTCAGTTTGTTTCCCTTGTGATGAGAACTTTTGAAACAACTTTTAAATATACAATATTGTTAACTACACTCATCATGTTGTATGTTATATCCCCAGAATTTGGTTTTCTTTCCACCACTTTAAACTGATTATTTTGGCATTCAATTCCATATCTCTAAAACACACGGTTATATTTCTCTGTCTTGATTATTTGGTTTTAGGCCTTGTCACTAGGTTTCCTGCGATGGAAGAAGAGAGTTTGGCAGTTACACACCTCACCTGCCATGTGGCTCTCTTCTGACTTGTAAAGTGGTTTTGAGTCATGTGGTCTTCTCCAGGGGGATCTTCCCGACCCAGGGATCAAAGCCGGGTCTCCTGCATTCCAGAGCTTTAAACTCTGAGCCACCAGGGAAGCTCGTGTAGTCTACTTGCCACTTAATAGCTGCGTGACCTTGGGCAGGTCATTTAGTGTGACTCAACTTTTCTCATCAGTAAAATGAGTACTGTATAAATAGTATCTACTTCATAGGATTGTTAGGACTTAACATAGGTAAAGTAGTTGGAATAGTGACTAGCACATAGTAGGCTCTACATAAGTATTATGAATGATTAATACGGTATAATTACTTTTCCTTCCTTGTACAACTCCATTCACTTAGCTTTCTATGTCGTAAGTCCCCTTACATACGAACCTTGAAAAAAGTTGCAAACTTTCAAAGATGGGAACGTGTGTTTGCATGTCCAGTTGTGTTTAAATTCATGCGTCTGGTGTACATTGTCACATGCATCCTCTACAGGAGGCTGTGCTTTTGTTTACCGTAAAGTACTGTTGCCATGCAACACGAGCAGATTACTAATGAAGACCTGATGGAATCGGAGGCCCAGAGAAAGGACCAAGAGAGACAAGAGGAAGAAGTAACTGAAGAACCAAAGAGATTCACAACATGGGAAATGGCAAGGGGATTTTCTTTATTTGAGGAGGCGCTGTTAGTTTTTGAGGCATAGGACCCAAACGAGGAATGGTACATGAAGGTTGCAGAACGCCGTCCAGTGCTTCGGGTTATCTGTGATGAGAAACAAAAAGAGCTACTGCCTAGACATTGCTGGATTGTAGTTTTAAGAGAGTAGATAGAACTGAAGACATCAAGGAGTCAGAACCTGTGCCATCCATGTCAAGCAAGAGTGAAGTTGCAGCTTCCCTCCGTGCTGTGCTGGCGACCCTTCCGCTCTGCCGTCTCCCAACGCCTCTTGCTGCCCGTTTACTCAGTGCCTGCCCCTGTGTGCCAGCTGTTGTACTGTACTACTGTACTTTTCAAGGTACTGTGCTGTAAGGTTAAAAGTGATTTTTTTATTTTTTGTGTTTGTTTTTTATGTATTATTTGTGTGAAAAGTATTATAATCCTATTAGAGTACAGTACTGCATAGCCAATTGTGTTGGTGCTTGGGCTAACTATTGGACTCAAACATGCTCTTGGAACAGAACTTGTTTGTATATAGGGGACTTGCTGTAATCTGTAGATGTTTTGTAGATAATCTTTATCAAGCTGAGGAAATTCTCTTCTAGTTTACTGAGAGTTTTTATTATGAGTAGTTGTTGATTTTTGTTTCCAACTGTATTGTGGATTTTTGTTTAATCTTGCACCTACGTTACCTTCTGTATTTTGAGGCTCTGTCGATATATACAATTTAAACTGTTATATCATCTTAGTTGTTTGACCTTTTAAAAAAATCATTATGTAATTTTCCTCTTTATCCCTAGTAGTTTTCTTTGTCATTGTCATACTGGTCCTGAGGCTCTGTTTTTTTACGTATTTATTTTTAAATCTTTTCTGTGTTCAAATGGGATAGTTTCTTTGGTCTTTTAAGCTCACTGAATTTTTCCTCTGTCATCTCCATCATGCTACTGGATGCTGCTACTGTGCTTAGTCAGTCAGTCGGGTCTGACTCTTTCTTTGTAACCCCTCGGGCTGTAGCCCGCCAGGCTCCTCTATCCATGGAATTCTTCAGGCAAGAATACTGGAGTGGGTAGCCGCCTTTCCCTCCTCGAGGGTATCTTCCCAACCCAGGGACGGAACCCCGGTCTCCTGCATTGCAGGCAGACTCTTCATCAGCTGAGCCACCAGGGAAGCCCATGCTGCTGAATATATCCAGTTAATTTTTTATTTTAGCTATTGTGTGTTTTTGGCTTTAAAATTTTCACTTGGTTTTCCTGTATATCTTTGTGAATATTTTCTGTTTTCCCATTGATATGAGTGTTTCTGGTTGATTGTTGGAGCGTTTTAATAATAGCTGCTTTAAATCCTGTCAGTTAATGCCAGCATTGGTGTCAGCTTAGCACTGGTGTCTGTTGACTCACTTCCCTTATAAATTGAGATTGTCTTGGTTCTTTATATGCTGGATAATTTTAGATAGTATCCTATGGAAAGTTTTGCATATTATGAAATCTTGAGTCTTGTTTAAATCTTGTGGAGAATGTTGATATTTTAAGTTTTAGCTGGCTACCAACTAGTCTGGTTAGATTCAGCCTGGAAGTCCTAACCTGCCTTCTTTGGTTCCAGTGTCAGTTCAGTTTTCAAAGCCTTTGCAGTGCCATTCACATCTGTCCCTGAGACCTGAATGACGGTCTCTGTTAGTTCTCTTCTCACACATCAGTAGTTTGTATTACGAACAACGTGATGGGATCACTTTAGGGAGCTCCTTCCTTGGGAATTCTCGTCTTTGGTCCTCTGGCCAGAAAGCTGGGGTTGTAAGGACCTGCCTTTGCTGTACGTTGCGACTGTGCCTTTGGGCGAAATGACAGGAGGACACGGACAGAAGAAAGCAGAGGGTTTGGCCCCATCCTGTCTGGACTGCGGCTTTACTGATTAGAGAAGAGATACCTCCTGCTCAGCACTTTGGCTCCTACATGCTCATGTTGTGGGTTGCCCCAGGATCACTTGGGGTTTGGGGTGTGAGAGGACAGGGACAAGAAGAGAAGGTGGGCTGTACTCCGAGCACTCGGGATTCCCTTTTCTGTTCCTTGAGCCAGAATTGGAGGGCTTCTGGGCCACTCTGTGTGTGCCCTGGTGGTCACCTCCATGTTGCTCCTGGTGATTTTGGTGGGGGAGGCTGGTAAACTCATCGCCAGCTCAGTGGCTCCTCAGATAGCCGTGCCGCACTTTCTGTCTGGGCTCTGGAGCTCCACGAGGTCCGTGAGCCTGACTTTTGTCCCTTTTGCAGCGTGGCTCCTGCTGTCTCTGCTCAGTGCTTTTCTGTGGCCATGCACCTGGCTGGCGGGATCTTAGACTCCTGGCCAGGAATGGAACCTGACCCACGGCCATGAAAGCACTGAGTCCCAACCACTGGACCACCAGGGAGTTCCCAAGCTCAGTGTTTCTTAAANCAGCGTGGCTCCTGCTGTCTCTGCTCAGTGCTTTTCTGTGGCCATGCACCTGGCTGGCGGGATCTTAGACTCCTGGCCAGGAATGGAACCTGACCCACGGCCATGAAAGCACTGAGTCCCAACCACTGGACCACCAGGGAGTTCCCAAGCTCAGTGTTTCTTAAATTAAAAAGAAAACCCCAAACCTGCCTTCCTATTTGCTTTTGTATCTGCACAGCCTATAACTCTGCCGAAGGTTAGTCACAGGTTGTGCTCACACCCCTTGAACTGGCAGGCTGTTTGTTGTTCTTGGTGTTCTTTGCTGTTTTGGCCGGAAAGTCTGTTCAAACTTGAGGTTGTTCCCACTCTTGGATTTCCTTCCGTGATGCGCAGGTTCCCTGAACAGTGATGCTGGGCTGTGCCTAGTCGCTCAGTTGTTTCCGACTCTGCGACCCCATGGACTGTAGCCCGCCAGCCTCCTCCTGGGATTCTCCATGCAAGAAGACTGCAGTGGGATGTCATGCCCTCCTCTAGGAAATCTTCCCAACTCAGGGTCACACCCAGGTCTCCCGCACTGTGGGCAGACTCTTTACCGACTGAGCCTTGAGGGAAGCCGGAATGGTGATGCTCATTAGCTACAGAGCCCACAGTCATCACTAGCTGCCTGATGGCTATAAGTTTTCATCAGCCAAGAATTCAGGGCAGCGTTGATGCACACAGTGAAGGTATATAGCTGTACTGTCTTTTCAAATTCCAAATTTAAATTGCTTTTAAAAATAATAAAATGGATATTAATTAGAATTGAGCCCTTGTTATTGACCACACATTTTTACACAGTTTCCCTACGATATAGTTGAGGAAAGTGGGATTTAGAGATATTAAGATTATTTTCCTCTATGTTGTACAGCTTATAAGTGATCAAGCCAGGGTACAGTTCTGACCTCAAAGTGCATGATTTTTGCCATTGCCTGAAACTTAGTTTAGAAAATCATGTGTTTTAATTTGTTCCTACTTATAAGCCCTTTATGAAGTATATATTATCCTTAGTAATAAGTAGGCGGTGGGTTTTTATAACATTTTAAATGCTTCTTTTACCTCTCCTCTCTGATGTTCTTTCCCCCTCCCTTTCCTGATTTAAATTGGTATGTAAACTTCTGTGTTTTCTAAATTGAATCAGTTGGGATAGAGATGTTATTTTATTTAAGGAAATATGCGTCAGCTTCTGTGAGGGTAAAAAAAGATGCTGGGTGAGGCAAAAGTATTTTGTTCACATAACCTATTTAGAAAAGCTTTATAAATAGGTTGTATCAGGTTGCCAATTATATAAAGGAAGATCTTATTTTGTAATTTTGATATGCATAAATTTAGTTACCACAGATTAGTTAAAACCAGTCTCCCAACCACACGGGTAATGACATGAAGTAAATGAGACTTTTCCACCTGACCTGCTTCTTGAGAAATCTGTATGCAGGTCAGGAAGCAACAGTTAGAACTGGACATGGANGCTGGGAGGGATTGGGGGCAGGAGGAGAAGGGGATGACCGAGGATGAGATGGCTGGATGGCATCACTGACTCGATGGACGTGAGTCTGAATGAACTCCGGGAGTTGGTGATGGACAGGGAGGCCTGGCATGCTGTGATTCATGGGGTTGCAAAGAGTCAGACACAACTGGGCAACTGAACTGAACTGAACTGATTCGGTCCTCAGATGACCTTGGAAATCACAGCCCTGCATCTTGATTAGTGAGTGACCAGCCCCTCTACTTTTTTCAAGCCTGTCAGTGATTGGTCCCTGGGCATCTGTCAGTTGGTTCTCTTATAGACAGCAGAACCTGGAGTTGCCTAGGTTTCTTGTTCTCCAGTGATAAACTTACATGACACTTTACAAAAACGAATCATTGAAAGAAGGAATTGGCTAAGAAGAAAATGCAACAAAGAAATGCTAGATGTTAGTGCTGGATGTGAAACGTAAGTGGAACGTAAATGGAATTGTAGAAGAAATAGCTGGCTGTGGGGATGTTGACACTGAATGAATGCCCACCAATGAATGCCCACCATTCTAGAGACTCTAGACATGCAGTCAGAGGAACTCAGAAACAGGCTGGTTATTATAAATAAGAAAATGATTGTGATGAAAAGAATCAATAATGTCTTCGGGGAAGGAACATCAATAAGAACTTTACATTAAAGGAACTCACAGAGGTGTTGAAAGTGCAAAGGATAAAATTTGGAAGCTATTGCAAACCTAGAAAGTATACCAAGCATGAAAAAGATGCTCACTCCATCTGCTGAGTTATTCAGTGAGAAGAAGGCACACAGATTCAGATTAGTCCTGATCAGTTTTCTTTTCAACATCTTATTTATTTTTAATTGAAAGATAATGTTTTATAGTATCGTGTTGGTTTCTGCCATACATCTGATAAGTTTTTGAATAAAAAAGTAAAATACTCTAATTATCAACATATCTAATGTTTTAAATTACAGTATACTAAACAAAATTTTCAGTTTCTTGTATATTTATAACCTAGAGTAAGAGAGTTTTTAATATTTTGACAAAAAGTTTTAGAGGTCATGGAACAAAGTTTAAAATTTTCCTGTTGATTTTGAAGATTGCTTTTTATGGTTACAGATTGTACTGGTTTTTAATGGTTCTACACTACTGTGACTAGCAAGGATTGCCTGTATTAAAAGCCAGTGCTTTGGAGTTTTTCAGAACCATTCTTTATACTAACAGGAGTTTTAATTTTGGTTTTGTTGATGGAGAGCAGGGATGCATAACCAAGTGTCATCAGGATGTCCTTTGTTTAAAACCCTTTACTGGCTTTCGTTATCAGTAGAATAGAGCAGACTCTTCCACGTGATCTGACCCTGCCTCTGTCTTTACTTCTTGTGTTCTACCTCTTCTCATAGCACTGTGTATTTTCCTTTTTAGCCCTTAGGACTTAAGAAAGTGAAAGTGTTAGTCGCTCAGTTGTGTCTACTCTCTGTGACCCCATGGACTGTAGCCCACCAGGCTCCTCTGTCCACAGAAGTGTCCGGACAAGAATACTGGAGTGGGTTGCCATTTCCTCCTCCAGGAGATCTTCTGGACCCAGGGATTGAACCTGAGTTTCCTGTGTTGCAGACAGATTCTTTACCATCCGTGCCACCAAGGAAGCCCATAGGCTTCCTTAGGATTAAACTATGTATTTAATTGTGTAATTGGCCATGTAATATTTGTCTCCAGTGGACTTATATTGTTTACTACCGAGTGGCCAGCACCTGTGTACATATAAACATATGCATACATGTCCATTCATTCATATCAATATACAGTGCATGTTATACCCGCAGAGCACTCCGTACATTATATGTGCATAGGTATATTTTTTCCTATGGAGAAGAATGGTTACTTTCCCAAGATTCTCAAAGGATTCAGTGGTCTGAAAGAATAAAGTATTGCACTATAGGAATTGATACAGTGAAATGAATATTCAGCCTAGATGGTATCATTAAACATTAAAGATGTTCACTTTCCAGTCTCAAACTGCATTTGAATATTTGGACATATAAGATATTATATATAGCCCTGAACAAGGATTTAAAAGTACTGCATTGTCTGTAGAACATAAAATTCATTTTAAAAATGGTTATCTGTGTTGGGATATACTAACATAGTAGTGATATATGATGAACTGGGAATCAAACTCCTATAAATCATGGAGGAATCTGCAAATTTTTCCTTATTTTTTTTTCCTCCGAATGTGTGATTGCTCCACTGGTTTAGGGTTCTTTTCAGATACTTCAAAATAATTTGATAACATAAAATTGAAATATAACTATGACTAAAATGTTTCCAATTAAGGAAAGTGACGCAGATTTTCATGTTTATTCTTTTTAGGAATGTTTTAAAGGAAGTTGGGCAACTCACAAATTACTGCATAAGAAAGCAAGTAAGTAAATTTCTGCATCTCTATCCTATTTTTCATAGAAGTGTCTTGCAGAAGACGAGAATTCTTCCAGCTCTGTGTGTATTTGAATGTTCTGACAGTATATAATCCCAGAGGCTAGAATTAGGACAATGTTGTGCTTTGCGGTATTCAATCCTGTAAGTAAAATGTGACTGAGTAATACCTTTGTTAGTCTTGTATTGCATATATACCATGAAAACATGAGATGGTTGCTACGGTAGTTGGATTGGCTTGAGCAGTTCCAGACAATGTCCTGATCTTGGCCTCTGGCGCCCTCTCTCTCCTGTGCTTAAAGCATTTGGGTGTTGCAGTTAGGGGCACAGGAGCTCCATTTAATCAGATTGCTTTTGTTTTGCCTAGTGTCAATTTCAATAGCTTTGTCTAACTCAGAATTGTTATCACTTTGTTTTTTTGGTGTTTTAATGTTATTACTTGTAGCCTGATGTTTAATTTTCTTTTTTGAAGTTCCTTTGTGAAACACCACAAATTGAAACTATTGGCTCCTTTTTTAGATATTGATGTCAGCCACACTGATCTATCACTGATTCAAGTCATCCCTGCTTTGGCGACTCATCCTATAAATTTAAGCCTGTAGGGTGGCTAGCTCAAGACAACTCATAACAATTACTTGAAAATTGACAAGGGCTTTTGGTTCTTATAGCATTACCATCCTCATGGATGAAGGACTGGCAGATGGTACCTGGTTCTTGGTATAAGGTTTCTTTTTCAACTGAGCTGATTTTGGTATTTTTAGTTCATCTACTTTCTATTTTTAAGGAATTTGCTGATTTAGTAAAGTTTGGTAGATTGTTTTATATTTATATACCTTCAAAATCTCATTGAGATCAATTTAACCACCATTTGAAGGAAAAGGAAATAAAAATTTAAAAAGACATTCTGTGGTTATATAAAGTGAAGTCTGCATTTAGTGGAAGTGGTAAGGCTATTGTGGGAGGAAATAGGTTAAAGATGAAGAAAAGTGATTGTGAGTAAATGAGTTTAAAAAAACATAAATGACAGGATTTGTTACCTCAAAGGACAGAGATAGGTTTGAATATGCCGCTTTATTTTATTTACTTATACTTTAAATACTGTGCATCAGATATGTTAGGTAATATTAGAGCTCTTTGAGCCAATTATTAACATTTTATTACCCAGGAACTTTTGGAGGAAGGCATGGCAACCCACTCCAGTATTCTTGCCTTAAGAATCCCATGGACAGAGAAGCCTGGCAGGCTACAGTCCATGGGGTCACAAAGAGTCGGACATGAGTGAGCAACTTAGCGTGCATGCAGGCACCCAGGAACGTAAAGCATAGGGAACTGAAGGACTGAGGTGAAAGAGTATGCTACTAAAAGAACTTGAGATGAGTCTCTTCTCCAGGTGTTTGCCAGCTCATTGAAGTGTGCTTGTTTCTTCAGTATTGGGTTTCTGAAGATAGAACTATTTTATTATGACATATACTACAAGACAGTTAAACAGCTGGTGTTCCCTAAGGAATTTTTACTGTATTGGACTGAAACTATTTGTATTTTACGTATGTCTCTGGAGTTTAGTATGATGCCATGTTTCAGATTGTGCCCTCTTGGATCTGATGGGATTAGGTTCACTGGGTGAGCCTAATATTCTTAATCCCTTTGGGTGGTGTTGGGTAGAGTCAGCCCTCAGCTGGCTAGTCCTGTGTTTTTCACACCCTAATAACCATAGCGGGTGACAGTCTTAGAGGAGGGGATGGTGTGAGGAAAGATGATCTCCAGAGCTAAGAAGAATATTGAGAAAGGGAATAGGGGAAAAAAGAAAGAAGAGATCGGGTTGGGCTGGGAAGCAGCCAGGGCGGTTTAAAAGATAGCTCCTTAGTCCAAGAAATTATAGTGAGATAATGTAGCAAATAGTTATATGTACTGATCTCTAATTAAAGATGACTGATTCGTATTTATGTTCATGTGGTGTATTGGTCTGTAATTTGCTTTTATATCTTTGACTGGATCTGGCATTAGGGTAATCCTGGACTCATAAAATGGGAAATGTCTCCTCCCCTTCTTTTTTCTGGAAGAGGTTGTGTAGTATTGATATTATTTCTTCTGAAAATGTTTGCTAGAGTTCGCTAATGAAATAGTTTGCACTTGCAGGAGTTTTCTTGGTTGCAGCAGTTAATGAGGCCTTAGGAAAGTTCCAAGTGTGAGTTAAAGAGCAACATTTATTTTTCGTGTGTCCTAGGGAAGAAGACCACCTGGTTGTAACATCTTGAAAAGCCTGTAATGCTGATGCTTGGGTGCATTTTTTCCTAGGCATACCAACTGCCAGAGTTTACGTAGTATCAGCATTTGCCTTTGGTCTGATCTGTGTAAGTTGTAGAACTTCACATCTCAATACTGTATTAGTGTACACTTTTGCACTTACCACAAGATGGATGTGTTTGACAAGTGTCTTTTGGATAGCCAAAAATGTGATATAAAAAGTCACTTAAAAAAAGAGAATCTCTATGAAAATTCTCTGGTGGTCCAGCTGGACACAGTGCTTTCACTGCCGTGGCTGGGGTTCAGTCCCTGGCTGGGGAACTAAGATCTCCACAAGCCACGTGGCACAGCCAGAACAAACCAACAACTTCTAAATAACACTTTTTCTTCTACTCTTCTGCCCTTCCAAGCTAGTGTGCTTGAGTTTTGGTTTGTACCGGGAAGAGGTTAGGTAATATTTCAGAACTGGTTGCAGCAAGCTTTGTGAGCACAGATTACTCTAAGCCTCACCTCCAAACTACTGAAATCATGGGTCTGTTAGGGTTAAATGAGCAGTAATTAGTAAGTGCTCAGCAGCCATTTATCGGGAGAACTGAGTCAGGATTGTGGTCAGAAAATTGTGTCCCAGGTAGAGCTTAGATAGGTGCAATTTTTTGTGAAGGCTGACTGGAGGAGGCCGCGTGTTTTACAGAAGAATGTGATGTGTAATACTTGATCTGACCTTGTACGTATCGGGTACTCTCTGACACCATCTGCAGCTTACCTGGCCCTATTGCATGGTGCTGTTTAAAGATAACTTACAGGTGTTTTTTTCTGCTGGCCTATGCTTTCACAGTCTTTGTGAAAAGAGCAGTTAGTGTGCAATTTTGTTACCAACCCCCAGTCCAGTTCCTGTTTATTGGATTTCTGTTATGTGTTTAGGGCTTAGGGGCTTAGATTAAATTTATCCTTAAATAGTTTAATTTATTCTGGAAGAATGACTTTCCCTAAGTAAATTAAACCTAGAGACTAGAAAAGAACTTGCCATATTTCATTCTTGTCTAACTAGCTTTTGGGTTATAATGCTTGTTTGAGGTCTGCTTTGAATTCTCGAAAATTGATTGTGGACAGTTCAGAATCCAGATCAGTAGGAAGCTTTGAAAGGTTTTACATCCTTCCTTTTCCCTGCACTCTCCCTTGGAGTATGTTAAAGCAAAAAGCCTGCATCTTGATTGCTATTCTGTGCTATATTTCTGGTGAAAATTATTCTTGAATTTCATAATTCAGACAGAAGCACTTGGTGCTATCACCGCCAAAGCAGGTTATCAGGCCTGCATTTAAAACTATTTTCTATAATGTTTGGGGGCTCCCCTGGTGTCTCAGACGGTAAAATGTCTGTCTGCAGTGCAGGAGAGCCAGGTTCTATTCCTGGGTCAAGAAGATATCCTCTGGAGAAGGAAATGGCAACCCACTGCAGTACTCTTGTCTGGAAAATTCAGTGGATGGAGGAGCCTGGTGGGCTACAATCCATGGGGTCGCAAATAGCTGGACACAACTGAACGACTTCACTTTCACTTCACTATAGTGTTTAACCCTAGAGGCAATGAGTAGAGTCCATTTTTGTCCTGGAATGAAAAACAGCTTTCCTATTGACATTAGCATTCACAGAGGCTTTCTTGAGCTTCATAGGGGAGAAAAATACCTAAAATTCAGAAGTGTAGTAGAGCTTTTCTGTCTCTTTTCTCTCCTTATTCTTTTCTGTTCTTTTACTTCATATGTACTATTATAATTATATTTTCTTCCAAAATAATGTGAATGGATTGGTTGTATTTTTGCATTCTTGTCAATTGCACATCAAGGGTCTTGCACTCCCAAGTTGACCATGTGCTTTGTGGAGAAAATACTCTACTAGTAAGTAGCATTTCCACATTTCTCTGCCCATGTGAGCCAAACTTCCCCTGTTCCCTTATCCCATTTTCTCATAAGATGAGAAAATGAGACTAGATTATCTTTCTCTGTTGTTGTTGATAACTTTAGTCACCATGCTGTACATTATATCCCCAGGACTTATCACATGATTGGATTTTTGTACCTTTTGACCACCTTCACTCATTTCACCATTCCTTTTTGGCTTAAAATGTCTATTCTCCCATTTTGTATTTTAAATAGATCACTTAAAGAGGAATTTTTTTTTCCTAAAATTATTTGAAGCCTGACTTTTAAAACCTGTGATAGCATAACAGTAATCAGGAAAAGATCAGTATGCATTGAGAAGTATATAGGCTCTTGGTGTGGGAGGGATTTGAATTCCTGCCGTTTAAAGTCTCGGGTTAGTAGTTCTGTTGTAGTTTGTAGATAGAGCAGTGTGCTCAGATGCCATTGAGGGTATGTTCTGTGTGAAAAAGATTTTAGGTGCATTTCAGTTAATGCATTATACATTATTAACTAACCTGGTAGTGGGGTCTTTGGTTCTTATGTTTCTAATGAATTTTCAGTAACTTTTGATTGATTATTCCCTCCCCTTATCTTTGCCTTTTCCTACTCCCTTCTATTACTTACTTCCTTCTGTTACCTCTTTCCTGAAAAATAGCAGACGATACTCATAAAATTTTCAAAGCAACTTAAAATGTTTCCTTGTTAGTCTGTCATCAGCTGAGTGAGAAATTTTTTATTTTTTAAACTTTAAATTTGCTTGGGGATTATTTAGAATCTGTTCTTTTAGTAAAAACATGGAACCCATTCATAATGTCTGCCCTCAGCTGGGAAGTTTTGACTAGGCTCACATTTTATATTTCAAAAAACAGGCTTCCTGTAAATTGACATTGTAGAGAGAATGCATTTAGCATTTATTTGAGAAAAAGAGTTTGACCATGTGCTGTTCCTATTCAACATTGTGTAAAAACTGACGATATGTTTAGTTTGGGCTTTTTCTCCCAAGACCTTTAGATCTTTCAGGAGTCAGAGGGTTGTGTATAGCGCAAGAACATAGTCTTTTGGGGATTCAGGTTAAGGTGGAAGTTTGCTTGATTTTGTGCCTGGGCTCTTTGGCTTGGCTTTCAAGTATGTGATAATGTTAAAAGTATGCTGCTGTTTGAGTGCTGAGGCATTTCTTTCTCTCATTCATCCCTCTCCCAGAAGATGAAAAGGCCAAGCGAGAAGTGTCTTCCTGGACTGTAGAAGGTGATATCAATACTGATCCATGGGCAGGTTATCGATATACTGGAAAACTCAGACCCCATTATCCACTGGTGAGTAAATAAGGTAATAAAAATTTAATATTTTTTTG
The DNA here is from genome assembly GCA_006410615.1 of Neotragus moschatus. Lineage (NCBI taxonomy): Eukaryota > Metazoa > Chordata > Mammalia > Artiodactyla > Bovidae > Neotragus > Neotragus moschatus. The sequence goes on along the minus strand of SJYA01000905.1, from coordinate 65,690 downwards.
AACCAGTCTTCATAATTTTCAGTTTCCTAAAAATGGTTCTTATAATTTGTATTCTGATTATGAATCATGTGATCTGGATTAAGGTTACATTCTAGCTCTTTAGCTTTCATGGTATATTGTTTACAAGTTAGTAGGGATAATTGCCAGTCATGGATGAAGCAGAAGAAATTTTAGATTAAGAATCAAGACTTCCTTAATTTTTTTTTAAATGAGGTAGAATAGATAGTTTTAGGCCAGCATGATGGGAGTATATATTACAACTTTTCTAAAATTTTTTTTACTGTGATATAGTTCTAGTTTAATTTAGATAAGACTTTTCTGCCCCTCTTGCTCCTTCCTGTGTTTTTGGCGGACTGACTTCAGAGTCTTAACCTCGGAATTGATCTAAGTTGAAATTTGTTATTCTGAAATATTTAAATTCTTTTTACTGTTGTCTTTTTATTAAAGAAGTACATCTTTAATTTTTAAAATTTGGAAAAATATAAGAAAAGCTCTTTAATTCTAGTTTCCAGAGATAATAACCAGGAACATAACGGCGTACATTTACTTCGAGACAGTGTTTCGTTATTGCTCTGGTTCACAGATCTGTTTGGAACAGCACAGGTGCCTCCCTTGTCTGTGTGTAATCGTAGATCTTCGGTGCCCTCTGGCACTGTCTGTCGCTTACATATTCTGGGAAGGGGCGTGACAGTAGCACCAGGAAAGTAAACCTCAATCCTCACGAAATAGATATGTTGTGATATTTAAGATGTCCTGTAAAACTTTTGTTTTTTTATTTAAATGAGATGAATGAACTTTTTATTTGGTATTTATCCCCCCCCCACTTTTATTTGTGTCGTTAGTAGATTTTAATAATGAAAGTTACTTTCACATTTGAGTCGGATCCAGCTAACCTCTTTGTTGTTTTCAGATGCCAACAAGGCCAGTGCCAAGTTATATTCAAAGACCAGATTATGCTGATCACCCTTTAGGTAAATTCTGCCCTGCTGTTTCTTCCTATTTTCAGTTTATGAGCTTGATGACTGCTACCAAAAAAAAAAAGTCATTTTTTAGTAGAAAATTTTCATTGCTGCATTTCTGATATATTTTTTTTCAAGATAAACTAGAATATTTGAATTAAAAATTCTTTAGTTAAAATCTAATAAGTTCTGAAGACATTGTTTATATAGCTGTTAAAGGCTACATCCAACATAATACTGTATTTTGTGTTGTTTTATCAAAGTCTAGCTTTAAAAAAAAAAGTTATTTTAACAGGTTCTCCTGCATTAATTAAATAATACCTGTTTAGATAAAAGCAGATGGTGGAGGCTCTGAGTGCATGCCTAACTAAAGATGCTGTACTATAGCAGAAATAGTAGTAATGAGATGATAATAATAGTAATAGTGATGCTGATGATTCTATAATTGATACTTATTTTTTCAAAACTGTGTGTCAAGCATTGTGTCAACTTCTTTACGTGTATTACTCCATTTTATACTTTGAGTACTCTTGTGGTGGGTTCTATTGTCTTCTCCATTTTATAGTTAATTATAGTGAGACATAGAGAAGACAGGTAATTGGCAGCATGGTGGTGGTTTAGTTGAGAAGTCGTGTACATCTCTTGCAACCCCGTGGACTGTAGCCTACCAGGCTTCTCTGTCCATGGAACTTCCCCAGGTGAGAATACTGGAATGGGCTGCCATTTCCTACTCCAGGGGATCTTCTCTCCCCAGGGACTGAACATCAGTCTTCTGCATTGCAGGCAGATTCTTAACACTGAGCCACCAGGGATGCCCAATTTGCAGCATAGGTGCTGTGAAATTACTGAGTTTGCATGTCAAAAATGGTTGAATATCAGCATTTTCATGTGGTTTAACCTACTAAACTAAGCTACTGTTGCTTTTCTTCTTTACGAAAAAAAGGAACTGTATTAAGTTCTTATGAATCTAATTTGAAAATGTAATTAAACTCCATTGTTTCAGATAAATTGAAGGGAAAGAGTCTGAATGATAGAATACTGTTGAGGATGTATAATTTTATTACAATGTATTTCATATTCTAGAGTATAGTTTTAAATTGTATCTTTAAAACGTATGCAGATAAGGACTTCTCTGGTGGTCCATTGGCTAAGATGCTATGCTCCCAGGGTAGAGTGACAGGGTGCAATCCCTGGTCAGGGAACTAGATCCCACATGCTGCAACTAAAGAGCCTGCGTTCCTCCCCGCCCCCCAAAATACAGCAACAAAGAAGGACATAGATAAGGTAAATTCTGGTGGGATAAAATGTTATGAAGGGAAAAGTGAGTATGTTTCCCCAGAAATAATCGCTGTTAATGACTTCTCGCAGAACTTTCCGGCAGTCTTCGTTGTGCATACACGCGTTAGCACCCTCTCCCTCCAATTATACAAAAAGCGAACAAGCATGTACACCTTTTCACCTTGTCTTACTGTATTTTATGTTGTAAATATTCCATGTAAGTTCACATAAAGCCATTTGTTTTTAATGAGTGAAATATTCCACTGTGTGTACGTGTTATAATTTATTAAACCAGACTCCTATTAATTTATTTCTAGTTTTTTTTTTCCAGTTTATTTCTAGATTATTTCCAGGTTTTATTTCTGCCAGTTTGACCACAGGAACTGTTCTTGTGCACCCTATTCGTGGGCATCTTTGTGCACATGTCGAGAGTATTTCTATAAGCAAATTGTCTAAAACAGCTAGATCACAGGATACATGCATTTAAAAAATTTTGAGAGATAATTACAAGTCTCAGCAATTCTTCAGTTTAAAACATGTGAGGCTCTATTTTCTTCTATCTTCCTCAGCTTAGTATGTTATCAAGTTTTATGATCTGTGCTGATCTGAAAGATGAAAAATGATACTTTGCATTTATTTTAATTTGCATTTTTAAATTATGAGTAAGGTTGAGCATCTCTTTACTTTTATTATTATTACTTATTTATTGGGCTGTGCCAGGTCTTAGTTGCAGCATGTGGGATCTAGTTCCCTGACCAGGAATTGAACCTCGGCCCTCTGTATTGGGAACTCAAAGTCTTAGCCACTGGACCAGCAGGGAAGTCCCCATCTCTTTACTTTTAAAAATCATCTGTATTTTTCCTTTTGAACTGTCTATTCATATCCTTAGCCTTTTTTTCCCCCTTTCAGATCACTTAGTTTTTTCCATACTGACTTTTCCATACTGACTGTTCTTTCTATATTGAGGAAAATAATCTCTTGATGTACTATGAAATGGTTTCTCCCAAGCAGTTAGTAACATTTTTGTCTTTGTTTATAGCATTACATTTATGACAAACTTTCAACATTATTTTGCAGTAAAATTTGTCTGTTTTCTTTTAAGATATTTATGGCTTTATAACCTAGAAAGACCTTTTTGGTTCAGAGATAATAAAAAAATTTTCCTATGATTTCTTAATACTATTTCTGTGATTTTACTGTTTTTGTGTGTGTGATAAAATTTTGTGCCCATGTGAAGCTTATTATTAGGAATGAAGTAGGGCTGCAAATTAATTTTTTCCCAGAAGAATATCTGGTTGTCACATCACTGGTTGTTTTTAAAAATCAGTCTTTTTCTTACTGATTTATTTTAATGTATACATTGTATTATATTTTCATATATCTTTGGGTCTATTTTTGGATTCTGTTCTGTTTCATTAACCCATTTGTCTAGTCATATGCCATCACCAAACTCTTAATTATTATAGCTATAGAGTGTTTTACCCGCTCCAGTGTCCTTGCCTGGAGAATCCCAGGGACCGGGGAGCCTGTGGGCTGCCGTCTATGGGGTTGCACAGAGTCGGACACGACTGAGGCGACTTAGCAGCAGCAGCAGCAGCAGCAGCATAGAGTGTTTTAATATTTGGTAGGCCTTGTTGCGCCCATCTTTCCTCTTCTTCAGAATTTTCCTGACTCTTCTTGCATGTTTGTTTTTCCATGTGAAATTTAGGATCAGCTTGTCTGGTTTCTAAAAATGTCCTATTACCATTTTTTATGGGGATAGTATTAAATTTATAGACTAACTTTGGAAGAATTGACACTTTTACAATATTGAGTCTTCCTATCCAAGAACAGGGTATATTTTTCTATTTTATTTAAGTCTCCTTTATGTCTTTCAATGGTATTTAAAAATTTTCTTCATTAGGTCTTTTAACATTAAGTTATTCCTGGGTATTTTATCTTTTTAAGTTATTCTTGTGAATATAGTATCTTCTGTATTTTTTTATTTGTTGTTTTCATAGCTCAGTTGGTAAAGAATCTGCCTGCAATGCAGGAGACCCTGGTTCGATTCCTGGGTTGGGAAGATCACCTGGAGAAGGGATAGGCTACCCAGTCCAGTATTCTTGGGCTTCCCTTGTGGCTCAGCTGGTAAAGAATCTGCCTGCGATGGGGGATACCTGGGTTTGATCCCTGAGTTGGGAAGATTTCCTGGAGAAGGGAATGGCTACCCACTCCAGTATTCTGGCCTGGAGAATTCCATGGACTGTATAGGGTATGGGATTGCAAAGAGTTAGACACAACTGAGCAACTTTCACTTTGTGTATGGCAGAGTTATTGATTTTTACATATTATAATCTGCCAACTTGCTGAACTCTTATTTCTAGTTATTTTCCAGGTATTCCCTTGTTCTAGGGATATATAATCATATCTGAAATTAATAAAGATTTTGTCCTTTTCTCAGTTTATATGTCTTATTTCTTTCTTTAGTTAAATACATCTGCAGTATTGTCAGAACAGGGCTAACAATACTAGTGCTAATAGTGGGCATTCCATGATGTTGGTTCTTGGCTTGAGATTTGTATTTATCATGTAAAGGTGGTAGCTGGCTGTGTTATCAGAGCTGTCTTTGTAGGTGATCATTTATTTTCCATTCTTTAATCTATGACTATGACAGATTATATTGATAGTTAATATTGAATTATCCCTGTCTTTCCAATATGAATTTCACTCAATTCATGATGTACTATGTGTTTTTTGGATTTTGCTACATAATATTTTATTTGTGATTTTTATATCAGCGTTTATAAAGAGTCATTTATGGTTATAGTCTTTTTGTCAGATTTTGAAATTATTATTATACCAGCTTTAATGCTTTTAAGTATATGAATAAATTAAGCTGATTTTATTAGTGAAAATTCTTAGGGCACTATTTTTCAAACTTTTTTTGATTGTGAACCAGAGTGAGAACTGTATTTTATAACATAATCTGTATATATGTGTGTGTATAAATTAATAGCCAGACATTTCACAACAGCCTGTATATAGTCTATTTTCTATTCATTTTATTTACTTTAAAAAAAATGTTAAGTCATAGCCCTCTAATAGCCACTAAACGATCACAAGTTGCAGTTTGAAAAACACTGACTTAGGTTCCAGTTTTAAAAAATACATCAGTTGTTATATGCTTGCTACATAGGAGATGATCATGAAAACAGATATAAATTAATTATATGGTGCTATTCAAATGTAAATCATTTGTTGACCTTATTAACACACTGCCTGTCAGATAATAAATAGGCCATCTTACTGATTTCTAATAAATCTGAAAATTTGTTCTTTAGAATTCTTCCTTTAGTTTGTTTAGCAAATTTCATGTTGAAAGTGTTTTTTTTTTTTTTCAGAAACCCTGACCTGTACCCTCCCATATTATGAGATACCATTGTGTGAAATAGACTTGACTATTATTTTATCATTGGGGAATAATTATGCTTTTTATATACTACATCTTTTTGTTCATGTTGGTTTTACTTAGTGATTTTCTTCTCCAGGAATGTCTGAATCTGAGCAAGCTCTTAAAGGTACTTCTCAAATTAAGTTACTCTCATCTGAAGATATAGAAGGGATGCGGCTCGTATGTAGGGTAAGAGTTTTCCCCTCCTCCCAGGATAGGACTTGGTTAAGTAGTTACAACACATGAAGTCAATGATTTGCGCTTGTACAAAGGTGGCAAATGTTACACAGTAAGACTGACTGGCCATTTTATTTTTTTTTGGAAAAAATTTTTTTATTAAGGTATAGTTGATTTACAATGTTGTGTTAATTTCTGCTGTACATCTAAGTGATTCACTTATGTATACATTCTTTTTTATATTCTTTTCCATTATGTTTGTTCCAGGATATTGAATATAGTTTCCTGTACTATGCAGTAGGACCCTGTTCTCCATCCATTCTTTATGTAATAGTTATTTGCTATGGTTCTTTGATGAAAATCATTTATCTATTCTTTTATTTCCCTCCCTTTCCTTCTCCATTGTAGAATTGTGAGAAGCCTCAAACTTCATCACTTGATTATTGTGTAGATTACTTAAGATGTACATTTTCACATAGAAATCAGTCAAGTGTACTAATTAAACTATTTGCTAGCTAGCCCAATTTTATTTATATGTTTACACAGACATGCATACACATTTATTAATGGGTATTAAAAATATGTTAGAAATACATGTAAATACTTATAAAAATTCAGGATTATAATATTCAACGTGAGATTCATTTTGTCAGTATCCTGAAAATCTAAGTTAGTACAGAGGGTACAGATTTCTAATGCTGCTTCATTTCTTCTCTAATGTATGAAGTGTTTCTCTTTTACAGCTTGCTAGAGAAGTATTGGACATTGCCGCTGGGATGATTAAACCAGGTGTAACTACTGAAGAAATAGATCATGCTGTACACTTAGTAAGAGTTTTACTTTTATGCTTTGAGAAGTTTTTTTATACTGTTAGATGTCTTAGACTTATAAATAAAGTAAACCTAAGTTCTGAATATCTACACTTGGCTAAAAACTAATTGAAAGCAAATTTTTCACTTTGTTTCAAATATAAAAAGTATTCAACAGACATTATCCCATCTATAAGTGTCTGATACTGGGGACTGAGGTAAGCCTGAAGTACCTTGTTTCTGAAACCTTACATTTCATAACATTTTAGTTTAGCTTTTACAAGATGATTAATTTTATTAGTGCTTTAGGTAAATCATGCTACCGCATGTGTCAAATATTCTGAAGTCAAAAAGAATATAACTTCTGAAGCTAGTTGTAAAAAGTGTTCCCTTTTTAAATCTATTTACAATAACAAGGCCACAAAGAGATCAGATACATGTTTGTAGTAAATATAGCATCAGTTCAGTGTAGTCGCTCAGTCGTGTCTGACTCTTTGCAACCTCGTGAATCGCAGCACGCCAGGCCTCCCTGTCCATCACCAACTCCCGGAGTTCACTCATACTCGTGTCCATCGAGTCGGTGATGCCATCCAGCCATTTCATCCTCTGTTGTCCCCTTCTCCTGTCCCCAGTCCTTCCCAGCATCAGGGTCTTTTCCAATGAGTCAGCTCTTTGCATGAGGTGGCCAGAGTACTGGAGTTTCAGCTTTAGCATCAGTCCTTCCAGTGAACACCCAGGACTCATCTCCTTTAGGATGGACTGGTTGGGCCTCCTTGCAGTCCAAGAGACTCTGAAGAGTCTTCTCCAACACCACAGTTCAAAAGCATCAATTCTTCAGCGCTCATTTTTCTTCACAGTCCCAACTCTCACATCCATACATGACCACTGGAAATACAGTATAGGGATATTAAAAAAAAAAATTTTTTTTTTAATATAGGTTTTCTGACTGTGCTGGGTCTTTGGTGCTGAGCACAGGCCTTCTTTAGTTCTGGCGAGCAGGAGGCTACTCTGTGCAGTGCACGGGCTGCCTGCTGCGGTGGCTTCTCTTGTGGAGCTCGGACTCTAGGCATGCAGGCTCAGTAGTTGTGGCACATGGGTTCAGTTGTCTCATGGCATGTGGGATCTTCCTGGACCAGTGATCGCACTCATGTTCCCTGCACTGGCAGGTAGATGCCTAACCGCTAAACCACCAGGGAAGTCCAAGTGTACTTTTAAAAGGAAGATTGCTTATCCACCAAGGAGAGACCTTAAAAACCCTGTAGTAGATGAGTGCACTCATGATATAGTTAGGTTTTCATAACAGAAGAGCAGTAACAAGTTACTAAATCACATGGAAGGCTAATTAAACCTGCTCTCATAACCAAACAAGTGCAAGTCATAAAACCTTCTAAATTAGGAAGTATTTTAAAGATATTTATGTCCATTACCTCTGTGAAGATGGTGAAACTGGTACTCTTTTTCATGGTGATGGTATTTAAATCGGGACTATCTTTTTGGAAAGATCTTTGAAAATGTGTCTTGAGCTATGAAAGTGTCTATAACATTTTTTTATTTGAAATTATAAATCCAAATTTGGGGGGTATTCAATATATTATGAAGTCCATGAACAACATGGATTTGAGCTGCATGGGTCTTCTTATGTGAATTTTTTTCAGTAAATATATATATATATGTACTGTAAATATATTTTCTCTTATGACTTTTAAAATATTTTCTCTAGCTTACTTTATTGTAAGAATGCAGTATATAATACATATAACATACAAAGTATGTGTTAATTTCTGTTTTTGTTAAGATCAGCTGTAGTGTATTAGTAAAATTCGGCGGGCAGTCAAGTTTTATGTGGATTTTGGACTAGGCAGGGAGGGGATCATTGTGCTCACTCACTGCCCCTGCCCCCCACCCACCATGGCCCAGGGTTGTATATGGTTATGCACCAGTAGCAGTTTGAATGCTTCCTATAGGCCAGGTACTCTTACGTGCTTCTTTTACCAACTCATCTCATCTCACAGCAACTCTGAGGTAGACACTACTCTCATCTCTATTTTATAGATTAGGAAACTGAGGCAGTGAGAGGTTAAGTTGCCCAGGGCTATTCAACTTAAAAGTAGTGGAGCTGGCGTTTTCAGTCCGTGCGATCTGCTTCTGTGTGTTCTTAACTACTGTGTGTGCTGCTGTGAAAACGATAGGAGCAGAGTGCTAAAGGAAGGATGATAGGCATGTAGTTACTGGTTATAATATTCGCAGTTGAGAAAACTAAATTTTCAGTAATAGTAGAATTACCAGTAAAATTATAGTGCATTTCACAAACTGTATTTTAGGCAGCTGTTTAAAAATTACTAGTCTGAAGACTGCAGCAATATGGAAAGCGAAATCATGTGTGCTGTGACTATCACTGCATGAAAACATCCAAGTAACGTAAGACTCGTTTATGGAGAACTAGATCATTTTCCTAGTGATTGCTTTGTTGTTCCCACACGAATGTTCGTATGAATGTTCTTTATGAATGTCTCTGGAAATACTTTGAAAGTGAAAGCATTTGTTGCTTTGTCATGTCTGACTCTTTGAGACCCAATGGACTGTAGTACACCAGGAATTCCAGTACACATGGAATTCCCTATCCATGGAATTGTCCAGGCAAGAATTCCCCTCTCCGTGGGATCTTCCTGAATCAGGAATTGAACCCTGGTCTCCCACGTTGCAGGCAGATTGGCAGGTTCTTACTAGTATTCATTTTTTTTGGTTACAGGGATAGAGCCATTTATATAAGCAATTAAAATTAACTGTGCACATTAATATTTACTTTAATATATTTTTCATGAATTGGTTATTCTAAAATCTTCATATAGTGACATTTGTATATGTTTGTAAATATTTGTAATGCGTGAATTTGCTTTTCTTTTGCAATTATCAGTAAACTGGTTTGCTGACTGTTAGAAACTCTACTGTTTGATATTAAAGGTAGTATCTACTATTATTTCTAAAATAAAATATTAAATGGGTTTTTCATTAGGAACATCTGTACAACAAGTTTTTCCACATTTTTCAGATTTAAAAATCTGATTAATTGCATGCATACTAGCTTTTTATTTTGCACATTCCAAATTACTCTATTTTTAATTTGTTATAGGCATGCATTGCAAGAAATTGCTATCCTTCACCCCTGAATTATTATAATTTCCCGAAGTCTTGTTGTACTTCAGTGAATGAAGTGATTTGCCATGGAATTCCGGACAGACGGCCCTTGCAAGAAGGTGATATTGTTAATGGTAAGAAATGTGTGGCTTTTGTTGCTGTGAGCTAAGAAACAAGGTTTTGGGAGTCTGAGAGTGACTTGCATCTTCTTTAGTTGTCTTTACCTTATTTTTTTCATATCTAAAACTTAAATTTAAAATCTCTGGAAACCTATTTTGTGGTTTTCCGTTAACTGCTTTCAAGATACTTCTAGTATAATGTGTTTGTTAAAAGTTCTTTAATGCAGAACTTTAATATGTGACTGGTAAATGGAGGATGTCAATGAAATATGGAACTAATAATTGATTCAGGTGGGATTGTTTTCTTACTCCTTTTAGTCCACTATTACAGATAAAGAGAATATGTAATATGTGAAGAGAATAGTAATATGTGAAGACCTTAAAAAAGGCTCAAAATTCTGCAGAAGTACTGTCCTTGATGTTAAGAAGTTTTGAAAGTGGCTTTAGGGACCACTGTGTTCAGCTGTTTTGGGAAACTGCGAGTGCAGAGAAAGAAGCTGCCAAGTGGGTTCCCTCTGTAATTAAAAAATAAATTGATGAGTTAGGCTCCCCTCGATGATATTTTTAATATTGATGAACTTCGTTTCTTTAATAATCACATACCTTTAAGAATCTGTGTATTAAACAAGGAAGCATGAGCCCAAGTGTTAAAGGCTTTAGAGAATGGACCAACTGTGATGCTGGCTGTGAATGGTAGTGGAGACCTGACTGACACTGTTTTTATATGAATTGTTTTTGCTGCAGTTGGAGTATTAGTTTATAAAACTACCTAGATTTTGAAGGGTCTGCCCAATGCTAATTTACATATAAGCTCTATTTTTTTTGCGTGCATATTATATGAGGTTTTTCAGGAATGTGTGTGTTGTGCTAGAGCCAGTACACCTATACTGTGATATTATAACTTGATTGAAGATTTATGGCTTAAAAATACTAATTCAGTGTGCTCTCGAGGGTACATTTAGCTTAGTGTAGCTTAGTGATGTAGTAGTAATCTGTATTTTTAAACATGAAGACAAAGAGAAGTATGAATAGTTGCAAATAAGTGAAAGGCAAATGAGTTTTTGAAAAATAATTGTAAAACAGTGTAAATGTTTCTGTTTATTAATTGACTAGGATGAGGAAAAACTTGAGATAGATAATGAGAGAAAGCAGTATTTGCTGTTTGATGTCACAGTGTGGCAGAGTCCTTTGTTTAATGTTATTAACTTGGGTTATTGATCTTGCTGGAATGTGTCCTGGGGGATACATTATTCTTTTGCCGTAAACGATCTAATCGCTGCTCTAAGAGCATTGAAGCCCACCGTCTGACTTGTGCTTCGTGACCATGGACTTGTCCTCTATAGTGGGTTTACGTGCATTATAGACAAGAAATATCCATTGGGTGTTAAGTTTTTTATTCATTGATGTGGCTTAGAAGTTATCTTTTTCATTAACCTGCTTGATTCTGTCATGTTGGCAAAATTTGAATTTTGAGATTAAAAACGAATGTGGTCTTTATATTTGCATATTCTTTTGCAGTGGACATCACTCTTTATCGGAATGGTTATCATGGGGACCTGAATGAGACCTTTTTTGTTGGAGACGTGGATGAGGGAGCTCGGAAACTGGTTCAGACCACGTATGAGTGCCTGATGCAAGCCATTGACGCAGGTGAGGCTCAGGGCCGGGCACCCGCTGAAGCTGCTGAGTGGTGTGGGCCTCGAGTGACCTGTCATTGCACCATGCATGCCTCGTCCCTTCCAGCTGTGCTTCTGCCCTACCTGAGTTAGCTTTGGGTTTGGCAGCAGTAGGTTTAAAGATGACTTGAGAATCCCTTGATGAAGATGGACTGGATTATGGCTTATTCCTTTGTCTCTTCTGTGATATATCTTCCTTTTCATTCGCTGATAAATGGGGAAGAATGTGTGGATAGTTCTGGACTGTAACTTTTCTTCTACTTTTTAATTCTTTCATAAGTGTTCTGTTCTCTTATTATAAAAAAAACTATAAGACTGCATCAGATTATGAGAGGAAAACATGAGTGATTTTCCTTTATACTTGCCTTTCCCTTTTTTTTTTAAATCTCTCTTTTCTAGAGGTGTCCATTTTTAACAGTTAGGTTTTTTTTCCTCCATAGTACATTATTACACATAACTGTATGTATGTGTTTAGTTAGGTTAAATGGAGTCATAATATTTGTAGTATTCTGTAATTTAGTACTTTTTCAACTAATAATATCTTAGAGATCTTTCCATATTAGAATATGTACATACCTGCATGCATAGATCTACCCATCCTTCTCATTGCTTTATATTTTATTCCACAGTATAAAGATGTCTACAGCTATTCCCCTACTGGATTTTGGTGTTTTCCAGATGTCTTGCTATTATAGTGAATAATGTCTTTGGTGAGGTGTATTTCTATGGGATTTTTCTCAGACTGTGCCTGTCTTTGTTCATACAAACAGTTCATCCATGGTTTTTAAAGATTTATGCAATATCTTGTGAGGAAAGAGAAAGAAAGGCTTGTTGCAAATATAAACAGACTATGAGAAGGACAGTTTGAGGGCCAACAGCTCTTCAGGCGGAACCACAGCATTTCAGCATTATTGGTCAGTGTATTAGCCAGCCCTGCCCCCACCATTAAATAGATCTGATGTATACTGTACACTGTAGATGTGTACACTGTAGATGTGTACACTGTAGATGTATACATCCACACTGTATGCATCACTGTATACAGAACAGCGTTCTTAGGCAGATAGAGGAGATGGTATAATTTTTACTAATTTAATAAAATCAGAGGAATGAAAAATGAAAGCATGTGATTATTTTTATATATCAGTATGTGAGATTTTCCTTTCCTTTTACTTCACTGTTGATTATACTTGAAAACTTTGATAGTCACGGTGATATTGTGAGATGAGAACTTTAATATTTAGTATCTTATTTCAGAAGCTTTAGGTTTAAATGATTTTTAGAGTTTCTGTGTTCAATATTTATATCCCTTTTGCTTCTCTATGAGTTGATCGAAATAACCAGATAGCTGGAATGTTGTTTTACAAAGTCACAGGAACGAAACTTGCTAAGGAACTAAAATCTTTAGAACAATAGACAGCCAAGAGTAGAAGTTGCCTAATCTCTGGCAAGTGCTATTAACTCCTATGTATGGATCATTCCTACCTGTTGTTTTCTGATAATTTGCCCACCCTGGTTTAGAGCTGTGGAGAGCTGGACCAACTGTGAAATTAGCTTTCCAGAATGGGGCTCCTCAGCCTGCACGTCTGTGGCATTTTGAGTCTGAGGATCCTCTGTCCTGGGGGCCTGTCCTGTGCACCATAGGATGCTTAGTAGCATGCCTGGTCTCTATTCATTGGAGGCCGGTTGCACCACTAACAACCGGTCGTCCAGGTTGTGACAGCCAAGAAAGTCTCCAGATTCTATGGAGTGTGCCCCTGGGACCAGAATGGCCTCTGGCTTGAGAATTAGGGAGCAGTCTCCATTCTCACACTGCATCATCATTGCTGAACAGGTAGTTCCTTTATTGTGTGTGTAGCATGGGTTAGAATTTTGCTCACCTCCCTGCTGACTGGGGCTGGTAAAAAGGCTTGGGTGGGAATGCAGGAAAGTCATTATGCAAGTCAACATGTTCCTCAGAAATCATTAATCTCCCCTGCCCCACCTCCCAATAAAAAAACAACCAAGCTGGTCCATACGGTTAAGAGCAAGTAAATGTTACGAAAATGATTCCTTAAGCCATTTGCTCAGAAATGTGATTGGCTGGAGAGGATATGGTGTGTCTGAACCCAGGGTGGAACCTCTTTCTCAGCCAGCAGAGAAGGAGACTGTAGGGAGGGGGTACCCCCAGTACCATGGCTGGACCCCCCACAAATCCGGCAGAACCCAAATCCTGGGGTCTCAGTTCTAGGAGAGCTGTAGCAGCAATAAGAACCACTTCTTCTGGTTTTTATTTAAACAATGGTAAAAGTCATAAAAAGTAAACAGGGAAGGAAGTATATAGTGAGAAGTACCTTTCTACATCTTACTCCCAAGATTTTCTTGAGAGGCAAATGAACAATTTGAGAACCACTTATATGGGGATAAAGATGCCCAGGGGAAGCAATTCTTTGAAAAGTCGACCAGACTGAAACTAAAGACAAGTCAATTTCCTTTATAAGTGTTCCTTTTTCTCCTGGTGCTCTTTATTCTCTTCTCTCTCCTGCTCACTTTAATGGAAAGCCCTCTGACCTTAGAGGAGGTGAGGAAGAGGAGTGTGTTTTCCAGTCTCTTTGTTCAGAGACCAAGTGGTGCCGTTCCCAGCCCCTGACTGCTGCATGGCCCTCCTCTTCTGCAGCAAAGGAGGAACCAGGTGCTGCTGGCTTGACTCTCAGCTTGATCATTTCCCGGCAGTCTAACCTCTCTGAGCTTCTGTTTCCTCATCTTGAAAGTCTTGCGTGTAGGCGTGTAAAACCTTCAGAATGGTTCCTGGCATAGATAGCGATTGCTTAGTAATTATCAGTTACTCTTTCTCTTTGCCACGAGTCTTCTCTTTTCCTTTCAGTAAAGCCTGGTGTTCGATACAGAGAATTGGGAAACATTATCCAGAAGCACGCACAAGCAAATGGATTTTCAGTTGTTCGAAGTTACTGTGGGCATGGAATCCACAAGCTTTTTCATACAGCCCCCAATGTACCCCACTATGCCAGTAAGTACTGTCCAAAGAGTTTGTCTTGGCTAACTGTTTTTTTAGCAGATATATTTTTCCCCAAACATTTAACAGGTCCCACTGTTTTGTATCTATTAAAATAATCTGTTAGCTGTTATAAATAGCTCCCCAAAATGTGTATACTCTGCACATATCTTGCTCACAATAGTCCAGAGCCTGTGTGTTTGGTCACTGTTGGGGGTGGGTGGAACAATTATTCTTTGATGCAGGCCCTTGTCACTTTCAACACATGGCTTTCAGGGTTACTTTGGGGGTTCCCTTTCTGATGTTAAAGACATTGAGGAGGAGGGGAGAAACATGGAGGTTTTAGTGGGCCAACATAGCTTGGCACAAATCACTCACATTTACTTTTCATTGGCAGGAATTCAGTCATATGGCTACACTGACTGCAAGGCAGGTAGGGAAATGTGATCTAGCTGAGTACTCTGGAAGAAAAGGAAAACAGTAATTTTGGTGAACAGCCAACACTCCCTGCCACATATATTCTGACTCCTTAGATGAAACTGATTCCGCTAAGTTTGATTTGAGTTCTTAATAGTGTCAGATACTGTGTTCTTTGTTGGTATAAATAGAGGAGAATAGACAAAGCATCCTTTCCTAAAATTGAGTGCTGTCTGATAGATTAACAAGGAAGTGTTGGATGATTAGTCTTACAGAAACTTTTCTCTTGAAGAGATGACACATGGGAGTAAGTTTGTTATTTAGTGCTGGAAATGAAAGCTATCCACATTAGGTAACATAAGGGATTTAATAAATACAGAGGAGCCACTGCATGTAGAGACTTTCATGTACCTTCTTGGGCTTAGGTTTGCTCATACATACAATATCAGGGAGTGGTACCTACTCTAGAACTGTTCCTGGAATTAAGTGAGATCTTGCTTGGAAAGCACTTAAAATTAACTTTTAGAATGAAGATGATGGTGATGATTTGTGTTATCTCGTTTGTGCATCATGACTCTGTGAATAATTTCTTAGCTCTGTTTTTAAAAAGCAGAGTCTGTGCTTAGGGAACTGATTTACTTAAGTCCACACAAATTAGTAAATAAATGTCAGGGGTAGGATTGGTACTTGGGTTCTGTCTGCCTTTTTAGAGTCAGTCTTTCCCTTGCTGCCTAGTAAGGATGTAAGCAGGTTGGCGCTGAGTCTTGTGGGAGAAATGAAGAATGAGATTTTGGTTTGCTGGAGAAGATGAGAAAGAGCATTCCATATGGTGCTGCTGCTGCTGCTAAGTCGCTTCAGTCGTGGCTGACTCTGTGTGACCCCATAGGCGGAAGCCCACCAGGCTCCCCCGTCCCTGGGATTCTCCAGGCAAGAACACTGGAGTGGGTTGCCCTTTCCTTCTCCGAAGCATGGAATTGAAAAGCGAAAGTGAAGTTGCTCAGTTGTGTCTGACTCTTAGCGACCCTATGGACTGCAGCCCACCAGGCTCCTCCGTCCATGGGATTTTCCAGGCAAGGGTGGGGAAACATGAATAGGTGCTTCAGGTTGACAGACTGAACAGAGACAAGATAAACTTAGGCTAAGAGTTACGTGTGACCTAGAAATGGGCAGTGCCAGATGGAAGATATCTGACTTCATTTTTGAGGAATTGCAAAAGGTTTTTTGGCAGGAGAAACCTTTGGAAAAGGTTTTTCACCTTTTTAGCAAGGTGAAATTGTTATTTTGAGAAGAGGAAATTTACCAGTGGTGTCTGGGATGTATTGCAGGTGTGAGCCCAGCCGGGCTTGTCAGCCTAATGTGCAGTTGTTTCCGTAAATCCAGGTGTGAGGTGGTCAAAATCCAAGATATCGGTAGTTGCGACGAGAAGGGGAAATGAGTGAAAAACCTCTCAACAGGAGAAACTAGAGAAGTCACTTAAGCACAGCATTTGACATAAATCAATAAGCATTTATTAGCAGACCACAGGGTCCTTTTTATTTCAGCTGGAATTGTGCGCAGAGTAAAAGCTAGCAAGATAATAAGCAGCCACCTTTGTTCCTTCCTGCTCAGCCCTTGGTCGCCTATTGTGCTTTCCCTTTCACAGGGTGGCAGTGGCTATTCTGATGACAGTGCTGTGTGCCACACGTGTGCATGCCTGTGTTTTGCATGTGGAAAAAGTGTGGGCAAGGGAGAGAATGAGAAAAGCACCTTTACTTGCAGAGATAGCGCTCAGATTTAGGGATGGATTGTATGAAGAGAGGCTTCACTTACTAATGTTAATTTTTACCGGGATATAGTAGGTTTATAGTGTGCTAGTTTCGGGTGCACAGCAAAGGGACTCAGTTAATGTTTAGTCGCTAAGTTGTGTCTGACTCTCTTGCAAGCCCATGGGCTGTAGCCTGCCAGGCTCCTCTGTCCATGGGATTCTCCAGACAAGAATACTCGAGTGGGTTGCCATCTCCTTCTCCAGGGGATCTTCCTGACCCAGGGATCAAACTGGCATCTCCTGCTTGGCAGGCAGATTCTTTACCATTGAGCCCTCAAGAAAACAGTAAAGTGAATCAGTTACACATACACACATATCCACTCATTTTTAAGATTCTTTGCCCATGTAGTTCATTACAGAGCGTTGAGTAGAGTTCCCTGTGCCGTGCAGTAGATTCTTACTAGTTGTCTGTTTTATGTGTGGTGGTGGGNCCATTGAGCCCTCAAGAAAACAGTAAAGTGAATCAGTTACACATACACACATATCCACTCATTTTTAAGATTCTTTGCCCATGTAGTTCATTACAGAGCGTTGAGTAGAGTTCCCTGTGCCGTGCAGTAGATTCTTACTAGTTGTCTGTTTTATGTGTGGTGGTGGGTGTATGTCATGAAGAGAGATTTTTTGAAGGAAATAAAATTTATGGGAGGAGGAGATACGGGTCAATGATGATAGTGTCAGCACAGTAGGGCCCCACTGACATACAAGATATGCCTCTTGAGTTTCATGTTAAGCTGCTTAATTAGAAGTAAACAATTCTGAAAAAAGAAACAAGGACCCATGTATACTTCATTTCACCCACTTTGCTGTATTTATGAAAAGTCAAGTGTTAATCGGGTTGAAATAAAATATGTTGTGGTGTCTTCAGGGAAGCGTTGAAGGAAGCTGCTGGAGTCTTTGTGCAGCAGAGGCTTTTGAATGTAAATGATCCCTTCTTTAACTTGTGACTCTGTGTTCCTCAGCAACTGAGTGTGAGACCAGGAAATTGGGTGACTTCCCTCCACGTCCTGTGTAAAAGAGGCCTTTGTTAAGATGAGCGCTTATGTGCCTCCTTACCATTATGGTTTGGAAGTAAAGGTGATACTGCCCTACCTTGAGAGTNTAACTTGTGACTCTGTGTTCCTCAGCAACTGAGTGTGAGACCAGGAAATTGGGTGACTTCCCTCCACGTCCTGTGTAAAAGAGGCCTTTGTTAAGATGAGCGCTTATGTGCCTCCTTACCATTATGGTTTGGAAGTAAAGGTGATACTGCCCTACCTTGAGAGTGTAGGTCACGGTCATGCTGTGGGGCAGACCGCAGAGCAGGTGCACGCTTCTGTGAAAGGACTCAGCAGTATTATCTGCTCTGGTGTAGACGCTCGGAGGGTGTGTTTGTGTTGAGTGAGCTGTGTTGAGAAACTGAAACCATGAGCCAGAGTGAGCTGGGGATTGTAACTTCTTGAAGAGTGAGTCAGTGGGAGGAGCAGGATGGAGCTTGCATTCTCTTCATCAGTGCTGTCCAGTGAAGTTCTGTATGAGGCACATATATAATACTAGGGACTTCTCTGGGAGCTCAGACGGGAAAGCGTCTGCCTACAGTGCGGACGGAGGAGCCTGGTAGCCTGCAGTCCATGGGGTCACGAAGAGTCGGACACAACTGAGCGATTTCATTTTCTTTTTCACTTTCATGTAATACTAAAACTTCTAGTTGTCATATTCAAAAGTAAGAAACAGTTATCTTACATTTTATTTACTCTATTACATGAAAATATTAGCATTTCAACATTTAATCAGTGTGAAACTATCATTGAGATATAGTACATGGTTCTGATGTCTTTGAAATCGGCATATGTTTTACATGTACATTCTGACTTGCCACTTTCCAAGTGTTTAGCCTCATGCACCCAGGTGCTGCTGTATCTGCCGGTACAGTTCTCGAGTCCTTTATCCATTTTTATTTCTGTGATACTGCACTGACTCTTTTGATATCCCCAAGGGCATATGACCAAGTCTGTATATGTAGTAGATTGCATGTCATTTGGAGGGAAAATTCATGAAACTAGAGATAAAAAATCAAAATTATTTTTGCCCCTCAGATTTTTATAATAATTTGGAAACTCCTGATTTGGAATCTGTAGGTTGTTTATTTTGGCAATACCTAAGATAGTGGAAAGCAGCATGATTGCTGTTCACGAGGAAAGATGTGCAGGAATGTGAACGTGAGGGTGAAGTTAGAACAAACCTAGGCAGAGCTGTTAAATAGAATCAGCCTGCTGAATAGACCCAGTGGACACATGGGTCACCATCTGGAAGCACAGCAGTCTTATCAAGAAAGCCTGAAAGCCGATGCTCTCGCCACCTGGTGGTCAGGCAGAGAAAGTGCAGCCACCTGTTTACTGATGCTCCCTACCAGCTCTTGATTTTTATTCTGAAAGTTAGCCTGTTCTCCATTTTTG
Organism: Neotragus moschatus; assembly: GCA_006410615.1. Classification (NCBI taxonomy): domain Eukaryota; kingdom Metazoa; phylum Chordata; class Mammalia; order Artiodactyla; family Bovidae; genus Neotragus; species Neotragus moschatus. The sequence goes on along the minus strand of SJYA01000905.1, from coordinate 46,462 downwards.
AGATTGTCTAAAAAGACCTATACCTCTTTCAAATTTTTGGCCTTTTTGGGGAGATGGCACATCTGGACACTGACAGTTGAGTTTCTCATGATGATCCTGAAAAATATGTATTGGCAAAGTTGGACAAAATAGGAGGGAGAAATGGAAATTTTGTTTCCAGTAAAAAAAGGAATAGTCCTGCCAGCATTAAAAAAAAAAGTAGGTTAGTATGCAGGGGCTTTTTTTCCCTTCCCAAGATAAGGCAGCTAACAGAACTTTCTAAAAATGGTAGAGTTGTTTCCGTGGGCTGTGCCCCTACCTCCACCCTGACATCCACACCCACTCCTGTCCCAACTAGGAGATTTGCAACTTCTGGCATACTCTGAAATATCTTGTTCTCCTTTATACTGTCATACTTGGTTAAGTATGGAACTTTGTTGGTTACATAATTGCTATTCTGATCCTGCTATAATGTAAATGGAGGTATTTTTGCTTTCATAGGAGTGCTAACTACATCTGAAATCCAGTCTAGGGCATCTCTGTATTTTCCTAGAGAAAACAAGCAAAATGAAGTATGCCTAGGACAATATCTGTCCCAGAGTCGGTGGTTTTCAGAGCACCCCTGTTTGCTGAATGATCTACTTTAAGAAAGGGGAGTCAGGAGAGCAGAAATTCATTAATGTAAGAATCGTTCATGGGAGTGTAAGTTGTGTACTTTTTCCAGGGAAATGTTTAACAATATGCTGTGAGTTTTTTGCTGTGTTCTGAGATTTTTTTTTTCTTTAATTTCAGAAAATAAAGCAGTTGGAGTGATGAAGGCTGGTCATGTCTTTACAATTGAGCCAATGATTTGTGAAGGTGAGGAAAAAGGGATGCCGTAACATTCTGTAATTGAATTTCTATTTACGTTTGGTTACTCATGATAAGATTAGTAGTCTGCTTGATTTTGCTTCATTTCCCCTGCCTGTGCCCTCTTGAACTCGATTCAGTATCATGTAGAGAACCGAAAATTGTAATGGTTGGCAAGAAAGCGGTACTTTCTCCGTGGAAATCCGTCTGCTGTGAGTAGATGCTGAAGGACTTGAATCCTGGTCCCTTCATAAAGCTTCTGTCAAAGGGTGTATTGTAACAATTAGTTGCCTCCATCAATCAAGGCAGTGTGGAAATTGTTGCGTGTCTTGGTGTGGGTGAGAAAGGGGGGCGAAAAGGAAATTGGAGCCGTTTTTTTTGAGGCAGACACAGTTGTTTAATTCTCCACAACCTATGAGGCAGAGGTGCTGTCCCCATTATCCATGAGAATAGACTGATTTTTGAGGAGGTAAAGTGCTCAATAGCTCGCCCAAAGTCACTTAGCTAGTTGTGTAGCAGAGGTTGTGGGACGCTGAAGTCGTGAGCCGCCCTGCCTCTTCAGGGCCTACGCCTTGGTCGTCAGCTGCTGTCATCAGACGATGCCGTGGAGAAAGCCCAGCCCGGACGTGCTTCGCACTGGCNTTTGAGGAGGTAAAGTGCTCAATAGCTCGCCCAAAGTCACTTAGCTAGTTGTGTAGCAGAGGTTGTGGGACGCTGAAGTCGTGAGCCGCCCTGCCTCTTCAGGGCCTACGCCTTGGTCGTCAGCTGCTGTCATCAGACGATGCCGTGGAGAAAGCCCAGCCCGGACGTGCTTCGCACTGGCAGTTCTCTGCCCCTGCCGATGCCGGTCGCTGTGACCGGCGCGTGGCGGCCGTGGTCGGTGTCACAGCTCGAGCCCTCACTGAGGCTGTTGGAGTAATGACCGGGGCCTCCTTCACCACTTCGTTGGGATTCGGGGATGCAGAGTGGTGCAGCAGTCGTAGGGCTCTTGCGTCCCGTCCCCGTGTTAATGGGGTCCCCTCAAGTATCCTTCCAGTCTTTTTGATGGCCTAATCTTGAGAGTGATATCCCATCACTTCTACCAGATTTTCTTCTTAGCAGTGAGTCACTAAACCCAGTCCACACTTTAGGGAAGCATTGGAGGTTGCTTTAGAGGCTGCCTTCTTAACCTGATCCTTTGTTCCCTTTTCTGTAAGATGGAAGTTACAACCTTTATCTTTTATCTGAAGGGTCGGGGCTGTGCTAAGAATTTAGTGAGATGATTTGTATTGACACAAAGTGCCTTTAAAGGGCTCTACAAATAAGACATTGTTTTTGTCACTCCCCAGAAGAACAATGACCCTGTGTAAGCAGTTGCAATAAAGTAAGTATGATGGCAGAGAAAGGCGAGGACAAGAGGAAAGTATATTTTGGTTATGTACCTGTTTTCATTAACAGGCACTTGACTTGCCTGGTGGCTCAGATGGTAAATCGTCTGCCTACAATTCGGGAGCCCCGGGTTCAGTTCCTGGGTCAGGAAGGTCTCCTGGAGAAGGAAATGGCACCCCACTCCAGTGTTCTTGCCTGGAAAATCCCATGGATGGAGGAGCCTGGTAGGCTATAGTCCATGGGGTCGCAAAGAGTCAGACATGACTGCGTGACTTCACTTCACTTCCAAGTGGTGTTTCCTGGAGTAAGCAAATAACATTATGTTGAGCTGGTTCAGATAATCATCAAATTACACCAGATATACTTCAGTGTAACTAAGCTAGGCTAAATCCCAGCTCCATACTGGAAAATGTCTAATTTGAAGAGGAATTTCCTCAGAACAGTAGTCAAATATATTTGACCTGACATTTATTTAGTACAGAATCTGTTTCAGTAGGTAACAGTAAAATTAAAGAAGTATTAATGTTTTTAATCCATTTGTGAAAAGATCATTCATTACATTGAAAACTATCTATTCACTGATTGTTAGATGGTTGACAGAGCATGAGTTAACTTTCCTTAAGCTGCCTCGTATTTTCTTCTTAGACTGGGATTTAATGTTGCAGAAGTAGGTTACCTCACGACTTTACCCTAACCCTAACTCTAACCTCACAACTCTGGGATTTGTCTGAGGCAGTAAGATCTAAGGTTTGGTAAAGAGTATTCAAAATAAAGAATATTACTATTATTTTTTAACATCTAACTTGGAGACAGGAACGTCTCTGTACGCTTTTTCGGTAGTGCCTGGAATTGTAGAACCTTGTAATTCCGGCGCTGTCTTCCCTGCCCTACATCTCACGCTCGTTTTCTCTTTCTCTCATTTTCCTTCATTGTCTTCCAGCTTCTTTCACTGTCATTTCCTCTCTAACCCATTCTGCCTCATCATAATTTTTAAATTATGCCTGCCATTTAAAAGTTACACAGAAATTAAATGTTATAATAAAAGTATAAAAAGTTACCTTATTTCCTTCACAATATACACTGGCTATGGTTTAGTCAGATGCCAAAGTTATATCAGGAGAGAGCTAAGTTCTTTAATGTAGTCCTGGGATGAGTGGTCATCAGTACATTTACAAAAAGGAAGCTGAGTGCCTTTATTTTTGGAAACAGCATCTTCATTCAGTAGTTGAGAAGTATACAAAATGTGAAGTTGTAAAATTTAAACATTATTATTGCTTCATTGAACTAAAGACCAAAATGAAGTTGAAAAGGCTTTAGCTTAAACAGATGATGTGTACACTGGAATCTTAATGAATTGTAAAATTAGTTTTCTGAGCTACCCAAGGATAGAGGGGCACGGGCAAGTACACTTCCCTAGAGTGTACTTAGAAAAAGGACTGAGTGGTAGAATTGAGAGATGCTGTTTGTTCGTTTAAGGCGGATGGCAGGATGAAACCTGGCCGGATGGCTGGACGGCGGTGACGAGAGATGGGAAGCGGTCTGCCCAGTTCGAGCACACTCTGCTGGTCACGGACACTGGCTGTGAGATCCTGACCCGGCGACTTGATAGCGCACAGCCTCACTTCATGTCCCAATTTTAATTTCCCCCAAGACGGCACATCTCAGTTATACTTTCTGGCTGTACTCTGCATTTTATTGAGAGTACAGAATGGAAGAGGAAATTTTTTTATTACTTGTTTTGTTTTGACTATCGATAAGAAGGACTACAACATCTGACATGTGTCCTCAAGAACTTGTCTTGGGTCTGAAAAGGTCAAGAAAAATAAAGGAAGCATTTCTCAACTCCCCTCTGCCCACCTCCGCCCCCCCACACAAATCTCTGCACCCCTGTTTTTCTTCCTTGCCCTTTGAGCACTTTTACTTAAACCTGCTTCTAGTTGCTTCTGTCACTGCCACCGCTGGGCCAGCACCACCAGCTGCTTTCCAGGTGAGTGCTGGAGAAGAGAATCCTTGAGACCTTCTGTGACATATGTTGCTCCCAATTTTTCTTTTATTATTATGTATGTGTGGAAGTATATACATATACATTTTAAATTCCATGTATGTAATTACTGAATACTATGTGACCTGGGGTTTGTACTGATTCTGCCCTGATGGAGTTCTGTGCTGTCACAAACGGACCCATCGTTTGCAGTGATTTAATTCCCAGCTTGAAATTGGCTTCTCTCCTTCCCCTGCTAATGATTTACGCTCATAATTGTGCATAAGAAAGCACTCGGTCAGTGAGACCCTCCAGTGTGGGCTCTGTGTGAGTGAATGTATGTGGCAAAATCCACTTTGGACAAAGGTCATCAGGTTTTTAAAAGTCGAGTTTATGGCAGAAACAGCAGCGCTCCAAGCGGAAGCTGGCTGTTGCAGAGAATGACGTTTTTGTAATACATTGCTATTTCAGACCTCTGTTTGGTCATAATGGGAGGAAAAATGCTCCCTTCCCCTCTCTCTCCTACTTCAAGGGCATACCTTGGAGAGATACTCAGAGAAGGCTGGAGATTGCACTGTGGAAGTTGGGGAAGAGACAGTTCTGAAGCCTCTCCAGCAGGGAGCAGAGTCTGGAAGTGCTAACGGCTAAAGCTGGTGGTGGGGCGGAAGGACATCTCTGGAGGTTGGACAGTTCCCTAGGAGTAGGGATGCACTGTCCTGGGTGTGCTGAAATCACACTTCTCCTTTACACAGTTGGGAACCTCATTAGAAATGACCTCCGCTGCCCAACATCTGTGCTCCTTTCAGTAGTTCAGTCCCAAATGGGAGAGTATCCAGTGAAGATAGATCAAAGTCATTGCCATTGGAGAATACTTGATTACCGGGTATCTGGAAACTGTATGCGAAGATAATTGGATTCCACTGACATGTCACACTTGTAAGAGAACATCTTTCCCAGAGTGCCTCAGACCTTTATTGCTTTAAAGGAATCATGATAATGTTTTCATTACTTTTTATTATTTTGATGATTTAGTAATGTGGCTGAATCTGGTATAGACTCTTGGGGGTATGTGTGCGAAGTTTTTTATCAAACTGTAATATTTGTGAATGGAATGCCTTGCAATATAAATGTTAATATAATGTGTAAAGGGAGATTAAAAAGTTTGAATGATTATTCTGCCATGTGGTCATTAACTTTGCTGCATTTTGTTTGAGATTTTAGAAAGAAGTGGTGGGAATGGAGTGGCTGATTTCACCATCTAAAATAAACTCATGATGATTTGAGTCAAAATGCTTTTTAATGTTGAATGACTGGATGAAAACTCAAGTCCTGTGTTTAGTTCAGCAGTCTACCAGTAGTATTTGAGATGTAACCATGTTTCTGAGAGTCGTTTAAGACAAAGATTGCCACACGGGTAGTGCAGCATTTTATGAACTGATCATGGAATTAGTGGTGTGGGCTTATTCAGTGTCTACTTTTAGAAAACAAGCTCAAGGAAAAAAATCATGGTGGGGTGGTTTTTTGTTGGTGATGATGCTTTTCTCGGTTTGGGAGCTGTAAAAGCAGCGTGGGACTCCAATTATATATGTCTAACTACAAATGTTTATTAGATTTAGCTGAGAAAACATCTAGGGTAGTTTTATCATTCTGCCAACTTCTCAAAAATGTCAGTGTGTTAACTTTTTATTTTTTGTATTAACTTTTAAAATATATTTTTTTTCCCCTGCCAGTTGTTCAGCCCCCTTTTAATTATAATTAAGAAGGGAAACTTGTTTGCATTTTATCTTCAGTTTATGGCTTTTGGTGACAAAATGTGTAAAGGCGAGTTAGAACCCCTTCACCACACTTGTACATTACTGGTCACCCTCGTGTCTAAATTGATAGGAGATGTTTAGGGATTCTCCGTCTTAGCCTGGCTTCTCAGTTTGTCCTGTCATCACTCTGGCTTTTCACTGACTCTGAGTAAATTCGAGAGACGGATGTTCCACTTTGCTGAAGCCCCCGAATTGTGTCTGTAAGCTATTTCTGCCCCCTTCCCCCACCCCGTTTTTTTTTTTTTTTTTTTTTGAACTTCCAGCTTTTAATTTTGAAGATTTTTCAAATTTACAGAAAGTTGATAGTGCAGTGAAATACCCATATACCCTTTCCCGTGTTCAGCAGCTGTTACTGTGCCTCATCTCTCGATATAATAAGCATTTTTCATTTTGAGGAATGGCAGCGTACTTCATCTGCTGCTGTTGCAGCATCTCTTTTAAAGCGTAAGGACATTTCCTACACAATCACTGTACAGTCGTCACACCCAAGGAGCTGAACATTCAGAGTTGTCTAATGTATAGTACACATTCACTCCTGAGTCAGCTTTCTCCAGAGTGTCCTGTTTTTAAATGCGGAGTCCAGACCTGTGGCATTCAGTTGTCATCTAGTTTTTTTTTTTTTTTTTAACTGTAGAACAACCCTTTTCCACCATTTTTTGATATGAAACTGACACTTGAAAAAGTAGGCTCCCCCTCACTTTGCCCACTTCTTTTTGAGTATCAGCATTAGCTTATTGATTGTTTCTAAAAGTGCTGCTCACTCTAAGTGTTCCATGGCTGGCCAGTGGAAGCACCTTTAAGCTTATTTACGGGTCATTTTGCTCTATGCCTGTCAGTCTTGGGGCATGGTCTTGCTTTTCGCCATATGTTCTCAGTTTGTCATATACTTTTCCCGCCCCAGACTGGGAACTGGCTACTTCTCCAAGGAGCCCTGGTTTCTCTTCATGAGGAATGGTATTTGGAAATCAAGATCTGGGTACTGCTAGGGTGTTAATTGCTCCTTGGCCCTTTCAGGGAACAGAGCCAGGAACTGCATTTTTTTATAAATTCATGTTGACATATGGCAAAAACCATCGCAATATTGCAAAGTAATTATCCTCCAATTAAAAAAATTAATTAAAAATAAATCATGACTTTATTCTGATACTTTGATTTCATATTTAATACTAGTCTTCCTCACCCTTCCCTGTTTCATATTTGTATTTTCCTTCTCCCACGCTGAGAATTTTGGTTCTGAACAACACTAATATTTACTTATTTGCTTGATTCTACATGACATGTAAAATAATTTCAGAATTACAACACCAAAATCACTACCAACAGTAAACCTAAGTGCCAAATTTGTGGTTGCTCCTATTCTTGGAACATATCTCACTAGGAGGGTACTGGTTTAAAAGTTAATTGAAGTAATTCATTTTGATTCTGCTGTATTCTAAATTTCGTAGATCATGTGTGTGCTGCTTGTTGCTAAGTTGTGTTTAACTCTTCTACAACCCCATGGACTGCAGCTCGCCAGGCTCCTCAGGCTCCTCTGCCCATGGGCTTTCCCAGGCAAGATATTGGAGTGGGTAGCCATTTCCTTCTCCAGGCATCTTCCTGACCCCAGGGATCTAACCTGCATCTCCTGCTTGGCAGGCAGATTCTTTACCACTGAGCCCCCTGGGAAGCCCATAAACCCATGAGCTATTTTGTAATAATAAATGCAGCGATCTTGAGGGCTAAAGCATGCTGTAGAGATGGTGGAGATATTTTAGTGGTCTCAGAGTTGGAAACACTGGAATTGATTGAGATAGTGTGATACTACGATTTTGTCTACATCTGATGGTGTGTGTTCTCTAGCTACCAGAGGAGCAAATTGTACCACTTGTAATGTGGATGTATAGCCCATTTTCTAATAGACGGGGGAAAAACATCTGGATATGGTTAAAGGATATGGTTTTACAATACAGGGTGCGTTATGCTGATATTCTAGAAGTTGTTTTGCTTATTTAGAAAAATGAACATCTCAAGAAAGGCAGTACAGGCTCCATGCATTGAAATTCTGTGGCCCCACGTAGTCTCAACTCAGAAGGGTAGGCAGCCTTCTCCTCACATCTTTTTCCTTTTGGTGCCAAGTATTAAAAAAAAAAAAAAAAGTGGCTTGCACTTGGTTATCTTACAAAGGAAAGGCAGGAGTACAGTGGCCTTGGCGACCTGCTACCTGCTGCTTTTCATCCTGGGGACTTAAGTGAGCAACAGCAGAGCTGTCTGTATATGGTAATTCTGTTATTATATTAAAATGTGTGTCAATATCGCCAAAAAAAATGTGCCAAAAGTCAGTTTATGTGGAGCGCTCAAGACAGGCATCCTGGAAAGATTTTCACTTACCACTTATGTTAAGAGTTCAAAGTAAAGTTTTAAATAATCTCTCTTGTGCATGTCCAGCCTTTTTACTGTTGCAGAGCTTTAATAATTGTTTCTGACTCCTGGGTGCTTGGCCCTTTTACTAGTACTCCAGCCTCCTCATCCCACTTCCAACAACAAACACATGGCATTGTTTACTCCCACACACTTGCAGGCACATTTGCATCGTGGTGTCAGAAGATCACAAGATTAACAAGCAGGACACCAGGGCTGAGTTCTCTAATTTTTTAAACTAGTTGCATGGCTTGGACAAATTTCCATCTCTTTAAGGAGGTATCCTATTTGTGCAGTGTCACAGAGCCCAGCAACTGTTTTATTCCATATATAACATGACTAAATCAAATTCACTTTTAGTACTTGGGTCACAGAAAATTTAGAGTAGAATTTTTTCAAACTTTACTAGTACATCTGAGCCCTGGGTGGTTCTGTGGAAACAAAATAGACAAGGATAAGAACTGTTAGTATTAATATGTAGGTTTGAAAAAAAAAGCAACAGGTATTTGAAAGCAAATTTCCACTCTTCCATCTAGATCTGATTCTTCATCATCAGGACTATTTTAGCCCCTTTCTAGAGTCAGGGTAGTTCTGTGGTGAACTCCTTTCCTGAAGGGAGCATGTGCCTTTTAGCTCATCTCAGTGAATTCTGTTACAATGTCCAGCTTGATAAAAATCTGTGTGCTTTAAAAGCCCATCTCCCCGAACCCCAAGTAAAAAGCCCATCTCCCCTTGCCGTGCCCCGCCCCTGCCCCACCCCAAGTAAAAGCCCATCCCAACCGCTTTGTTCTTATAAAGTTCCACCAAAAGAAATCTGTATAATGGAGGACTTTGTATGTACTGGTTCACTGTGCCAGTTCACTTCATAAATTGCTTCTTTAAAGATTTGATTTTCTTGTTATAGTTCTGTGCACTTATTATCTGAGTAACTGTTTAAATATACTTAAATGTTTTCCAAATATGGTTTGTGGTGTATTTTTTCTAAAGGGGTATTTGCTGACAAAGAATCTGATCTTGCATGTTAATTGAAACAAAATTGGTTGAGGAGGTCGTTTTTCCTGGGTCACACAGTATCTCTAGGGCCAAAGAACTGTTGGTTACTTGAAGGCTTAGATCATCAGCCTACTTGGGAGACTGGCAGCCAAGCAGATGTGGTGAAGCATTCTGCACATGTAAGATATGCTCCCTTTGCCCCCGGCAAAACGTTTGAGAATCACCAGCTACATTTGCTTTGAAATGAGAGAAATGGAAGTAGCATTATGTATAGCCATTTTTAAGTTGTACACACATTAACTGGCTCCACTGTAACAAAGTTTGGATATAATGCAACTTTGTCCCCTCACTTCAAAAACCTCATCATTCCTTCCACACATTCTACTTTATATTAGTCCCCTGTGCATGTAATAAGGAACTTGTTCCAAGTCAGACATGCCTATATATTTTATGCCCTATTTTTTACAGTGAACATCACTAGGTGGGTTAAATAGAAAGCAAAATAGCCCAACATGCTGAAAATGGAAACCTGGCAAGATTTGAAAAATGCCCAGTATATGAACATTTTCAATGAGAAACAAAAAGCTATTAAAAGTTGATAGTATTATAAAATTTTAGATTCTTAATTTTTTTCACTAGCTTTCATAAAATATACAGTGGAGAGATTAGCCATTTGTGTTAAACTTATATACCATTTATCCAATAAAGCAGTTAAACTTCAAAAAATTCCCAATGATACTTCTAAGGTGGCAGAATTCTAATTTTGAACAGCCAGGACAGATCTGCTTACATGCACATAGTGAATGTTTTTTAGCCCTGTGTTGTCTATGTTCTTCCAAAAACTATTTGGTTCCACAGTATACATAACAACCTAGATGCTGTCCAAGAGGATGTATTGAAAGGATCTTAACAAGGATCTTTAAACCTATAGTCCCATGATCCAAGAATCTTCATGGTGATACTGGTTCCTTCAAAGAGGCAACTGTGCTTTCATCCAGGAAATGCTCATACCTGTTAAACTGAATTAGCTGTCTCAAGACTATGTACACTTCACTGTGACAGAAATGAAAAATAAACTTCCTAATTGACCAGCTACAAGAATTGGGGTTACATTGTTTTACTATCTTAAAATTGCTTTACTTTCTCATATTGGTGAACATAAAATGTTTGCCATTCTCATTCACGTATGCTAAGTCGTTTTAGTTGTGTCCGACTCTGTGCAACCCCATAGATGGAAGCCCACCAGGCTCCCCCATCTCTGGGATTCTCCAGGCAAGAACACTGGAGTGGGTTGCCATTTCCCTCTCCAGTGCATGAAAGTGAAAAATGAAAGTAAAGTCGCTTAGTCGTGTCTGACTCCCAGCAGCCCCATGGACTGCAGCCTACCAGGCTCCTCCATCCATAGGGTTTTGCAGGCAAGAGTACTGGAGTGGGTTGCCATTGGAATCTTTTAAAAGAACTATTAGCCCATATGTTCTTTGTTACTGCAGTTGCTTAAGGCAACAAAATATACTTTGTTCCTGGAAGGCTGAGCTAAAACAAACCAGATTAAAGTACATTTCTTATAGCTGGGGTAGAAGCTAGTTTTAATTTCCTCTTCTTCAAGTTTACATAGGACGATAGGTTGGAGCCCTTTGGGCCCCTACTGAGTCTCTAGCCGTCTAGATAAAATGAGAGAAGCTAGATTATACTGCTTTGTCCTTCAAATGCACCAAAGATCCAAAAAGAAGTCCTGACCGTAACTTCCATTTTCTATTTTCATTTTGGGAGCAATTAAGCCACCTCAGTCCAAAGAATTAAAACAAGAAAAAGCACATGCTTTCAATTCAACCAAAGAGAGATATATATATATATCAATGTCCTGATACAAAAAGTCTTAAGATATAATGTGGAAAAAGTAAAAAGGCACAGAATAGTGTTAATTAGTATTCATTTGTATAAATTAAGATATATGTATACATGTTATTTCATTCATAGAAACTTTTGGGACGATACATAAACTTACCGGCCGTCACCAATTTTGAAGGGGAGAGAGAAGTTTAACTTCTCTTTCTCATGTAATTTTCTCTACTATTTGGATGTTCTAACTTTTGCATGTATTGCTTTCATGTGTTTATTTTTGTGTTAATGGATTACCGGGATTTAAGACTGCACCATTTTTGCTTGCTGCTTTATTCTGCTCAGGGTAAAGAAGCCTAAATGCTACTTAACAACAGCACCAGGAAAACACTAATAGGTTTGACCATCCTAAAATAAAAATTTAAAAATAATAAAATACATTTAAAATATAAAACTTACAAAGGATTGACATCTAGAATAAAGAAGTCTTAAAAATTAATCAGAAAAAAACAATTGATCCAATAGAAAAATGGGCAAAGGATGTAAAGAGATACCTTACAAAAGAGGAAATAGAGGGGCTGTCACCTGAGATGGCCCACACCTTGTCTGTGGATGTGCTACTCTCTAGATAAACCCATCTCTTATCTATCATTTTGTCTCTCAATGTGTTCTTTCTGCAAAAAGACATCAAGAACCTGAACTTCACCTGAAACTCTCACAACATTGTTAACCGGCTATACCACAATACAAAATTTTAAAAAATGTTTAGTTAATTGAAAAAAGGACCTGAACTACATTAAGTCCTGAGACTAGGTGGGTGTGTGATCTCACCTAAATGACTGTGGAGTCAAGTCCCAGACAGTTGCACGATTTCAGGTATTTTGTACAGCACAGGGAAATACAGCCATTGTCTTGTAATAACTTTTAGTGGAATATAATCTAAGTTAGAGAAAGACAAATATCTTCTCATGCTTGATGTCTTTACTTCCTTCCAATCTCTTCTGGATTTTCCTCTGTGTGCCTTCTACAGAAACAGATCCATCCCCTACCTGGGTTTCTTCAGTCTGGCACCTCCACTCTGTATCCCCCAAGCCCGGCAGGCAAGGAGCAGAGAATCTTCAGGTTAGAGGGCAGGGGAGAAGAATGCTGTCAATACACTTAGATTTCTTTTTTCACTCTGACCACATAATCTTGTCTTTTCTGAGTAGATGAATAAAGATACTGAAACCATTTACCTCAGACTGGGACTTGAACCCATGTGCTGGGACTCAAACCCAACCAAAACCCTGCTTGGGACTTGAACCCCACTAAAACCTTGCTTGGGACTTGAACCTACATGGCTGGAACTCAAACCCAGTAAAAACCCATGATACCTGGTTTTAGGACCTAATGAAGCTTAGAAAAAAAAAAANGATGGACATGAATTTGAGTGAACTCCGGGAGTTGGTGATGGACAGGGAGGCCTGGTGTGCTGCGGTTCATGGGGTCGCAAAGACTCAGACATGACTGAGCAACTGAACTGAACTGAACCTGAAGAGCAATTTGACAATTTCTAGTAAGGTTTAAAATGTTATCCTGTGATACACATCCTACGTGACTGACATTGAGCATGATGTACAAGGATGTTCCACCAGTGTTGTTAGCAATACAGAAACAATTTGGGAAACAACTATATGCCACAGTTGAAGACAGATAAATGATGGTAGTTCATATGGGTGAATACTACTGCATAGTAGTCAATGAATGCGAGCATCATATACAACAGGAATTAATCACACAGTAATGAGTAAAAAAGCTGCAGAGTAAGATAGCATCTGGTTTAACACACGGATGACAACACTGAAGACTGGCGGGTTTACAGATATGTATAGTAAAAGTATGGCGACCTGGGTGAGAGTGATAAATACGATTCTGGATGCTGACTATACCACAGCAGAGGAAAGGCTATGTGGTCTGGAAGGGTAAAATGTTAAGATTTGACAAATAAGTGCTTCAGTTTGGATATTCAGTAAATGTTTTCCATATACTTGAAATAAGTTCACAGAGTGATCAACAACACAAACCTACCTACTTAAAAGGTAGTTTCAGTAATGAATTCTAGTGCTCTGTATGGGCCAGATGCCATACTAGGAACTGGGACTCTAAGTCTGAACAATGCACGGTACCTGCCCTCAAGAAGATAATCTTCAGTGTCCCTGGTGGTCTATTGGTTAATAATCCACCTGCCAATGCAGGGGACATGGGTTCTATCCCTGGTCCAAGAAGATTCCACATGCCTTGGGGCAGCTAAGCCCGCATACTCTATAGAGCTTACGTGTTGCAACTCCTGAGCCCAAGCACCCTAGAGCCTGTGCTCTGCAACAAGAGAAGCCACCACAATGAGAAGCCCATGCACCGAAACTAGGGAGAGCTGGTGCAGTAACGAAGACCCAGTGCAGCCAAAAAAAAAAGATAATCTCACCGAAGCAGATTTCGGTTGGCTGGAGAAATCTGTTCTTTAATAATGGGTCTGAGATCCTTAAAAGTTACAAGAATGTTACCAATGACAGGGAAGACAACGGCATACACTCACCACTGCCTTGCCTTCTCCGTCTTTCCTTTAAAGAATGAAGATAACAGGGAGAGAAATCATGAGAATGAATTCAGCATAAAACAGCTGACAACTCCCACACATATACAGGCATTCCTTTTATTATGTTAGAAATATTCCTTAATGAGCTAGCAATTATTTATGTGAAGAAGAGACCAGAAAACAGATTTATGACAGTATTAGCCTTATCCTTGATTAGAAATGTAGGAATTTACATACAAAACATTATTGCTTAGAGTAGGTTAGTGAAGATCTAAGAAGCTGTGCTCCTTTCTGCTTTTGTGGCTGCTCCAATTAGACCCCAAGACTTAGTTACAAGGATGGAAGAATTCTCCTCTTTTGAACTTAAAGCTTTACAACAGTTCGGATGCTGTAAGAGAAGAAAACAATAAACAAAGGTTCAGAATCATTTAACATCATTAAAACTTTTTTTTAAAAACACTTCTTCCTCTGTAAGCCCCAAGTCATTACCACAGTCTATACTACACAGCTAAAGAGAAAAGCTTACCTCTTTCCGGCATGCATCAGATCAAAGGCTTCATTAATTTGGTCAAAAGGCAGACTGTGAGTCACAAACTCATCAACTTTTATCTTTTTGGACATATATTCAGACACCAACTTTGGGACACTTTCTACACTCTTCCATCCTAAAGGAAATCATACATTTATTCATTACTTTTCCCAACAAATCTCTATAGTATGCTTATTACTTAGTAGGTGACAAAGACATCTAAGAGAATAAATTTTTTCATGAATTAAAGAGGAATGAAAAACTTCAAAATCAAACTGGAGAGGAGGAAGAATNCAACTTTGGGACACTTTCTACACTCTTCCATCCTAAAGGAAATCATACATTTATTCATTACTTTTCCCAACAAATCTCTATAGTATGCTTATTACTTAGTAGGTGACAAAGACATCTAAGAGAATAAATTTTTTCATGAATTAAAGAGGAATGAAAAACTTCAAAATCAAACTGGAGAGGAGGAAGAATTTAATACACATCTTCTGTTAAGGAAAAAGCAGATGCCTTTTGAGCACTTTTCTTTTTTCTGTGTTAAGATTTTCTAAAATCTCATTAAACCTTAATGGAGATTTTAAAACTATACAGGACAGAACTCCAGAAGTCTCAGAACAAGATTATTTAAGTCCACAACAGCAAAATTTCTATAATCATGAAATTCAAGGAAGAACGAAATTGATGTGATACATGACTGTTTCTATGCTTTTAATTTCAACAATAAAGGTAACATCTCAGAAATAAAAAACTTAACTGAAAAGCAAAGCAGAAGACCTTTACTTATATGTTAAGATTTTAAACAAAGTCAGATCCTTCAATTTTTCACTTGTATTATTAAAAGAAGCAGTAAATGTACAAATAAGCCTTCCCCCTTTTAAAACTAGGGTTTCTTTGAACTATATTTCAAGGTTCTTTTGTATGTGTGCTAAGTTGCTTCAGTTGTGTCCAACTCTGCGAACCCATGGACTGCTGCCCACCAGCCTCCTCTGTTCATGGGGTTCTCCAGGCAAGAATACTGGAGTGGGTTGCCATTTCCTTCTCCAGGGGATCTTTCTGACCCCTTTCCAAATCTCCCTCCTTACATCCTCAACAGATTACCTTTTTATTCCAAACTGGTGTCTTTTTTTTTTGCCCTCATCTCCGGGTAACAGACAACTACAGCTACTGCTATTCCCTACACCAAAACTTCTATTTACACTGTGAGTCATGTGTTAGCAACACCCATGGGACCCCAAGGCTCCAGCTTATTTCCCAACAAGCATGTGTTTTGGTGAGGCTTCAGTTAGAAGTGACTTCCAACCCCCCTGGCTCAGTCTCCCAGACATTTTTAGAACATTCTCAAATATAGCTCTGGAACCTCAGCTGCATGTGTGGCTCCACAAGTCTGTTCTAATACACTCAAGTGGGGCATACTAGCGTCTAAGGCTTTGAAAAGAGGGTTTAGTCAGCTTGACATTTTCCTTGACAAATTGTGTAGTATAAAGAAGGAAAACTTAGGCTAAACCCCTCATTTTTCATACTTTCCCAATTTTCTGGCCTTGAGAAAAAAATGTGGCATGATATGAGGCAGGGAATGAGACACTTCGTTAGACACAGGTCATTTCATTTGAAACTCATGCTATGTAATACTTTTTCCTTAGAATTGTAAGGATATAAATATATTTTAAAAAAATCTATTAAGATTTCCTTCATTCACAATAGTTGAGATATATAAACATGTTTTGATGTCTTTTCTCTTCCCTAGCTGAGCAATCCTAAGAAAGAGAAACTGTTTCTTAGCATTCTCCTGGTAATTGGCAACCCCAGGTAACCACATACTTTTAGGATCACTCAAGGGAAAAATGATCAGTCTGGCAACTTTTCCATTTTGTTATAAGGCTCTAACTTAAAGTTTTACTCAGACTGGTTACTGCTGAAATCAGTACTATTTAGAGAGAAGCATGATCACATCCAGGGATCACTGCATTCTCTGGGAAAATTTGTAAAAAAAAAAAAAAATGCCAATAACCTATATAAGTCTACTGGATGACACAAGGTGGCTGGCCTGCTTTATCCTGTATCCAGCTTCTGACCTAGTCCCAGCTATTTCATTAATGGAATATTAGTGTTTTTTTTCAGTGTATAAAAAGTAGCCTTGTGTTTCAGAAGAAGCTGAGTACCTCCCCAGTCCCCAGGATTAGTACTCATTGGGATTACAATTCTGCTAAAGGAAATAATAGGAGAAAATATCCTCATCCATCAAATTACCTCCAAAGGCAGTGCCTTTCCACGTGCGGCCCGTGACTAGCTGGAACGGACGAGTGGCGATTTCTTCACCAGAGGCAGCTACTCCCACTACCACGCTGGTGCCCCAGCCTTTGTGGCAGGCCTCCAGCGCTGCTCTCTGCAGGCGAACCACAGAAGTCAGTGCATTTTGCTAAGAATGTCTACTTCCCCAGAAACTTCTGGGGGACAGGGTAGTGGTACAGAGAGCTTTTTTTAGAAAAATGGCAACAAAATGATCCAAGTATTTAAGTTGTCTAATTTTACTGAACAATTTTAACAGGTACTTTTAAAAGAATTTGCTAACTTGGCTAAAATTAACACAAATTGAAAGAATTTAAAGCTTTTAGTTGTTGTCTATTTTCTTAGCACGAAATTCTAAAGACCTTAATGAAGGCATCAGCAGAGAAGTAACAGTAATACTTCTGCTGAGTGTCTACTCTGTCAAGTACCTATACCTGGTTACTATCTGCATTTTACACTTGGGGAAGCAGATTTAGAGAAGTTACGTAGTTGCTCAAGGTTACTGAGTTACTAAGTGGATATGTATCTAATTCCAAAGCCCATATTCTCTATAACTGCATCATTTTGCCTTTTCATTTAATGAAATGCACTTTAAGATTCAGCACAGACTGAAGGCAAAGAAACATTTTCCTTCATCTTTCCCTTGTACAGTTCAATAGTTATTTTTCCCTTCTTTCAGCAACCATTCCTATCCGAGAATTTAAGACTTCTCCTTTGCAAAACAAAACAATTTTATCTTAATAAAGGAAATTACATTTTAAAATGCAGTTACACACACACACAAGCACATGGAATGAAACCAGGCATACTCACCATAATTTTCACATTACCAATACACTCAAAGGAATAGTCGACTCCCCCATCAGTCATCTCAATGAGCACTTCCTGGATTGGTTTACTGAAGTCCTGGGGGTTAATACATTCAGAGGCCCCAAACTCCTTGGCTCTTGCGAATTTATCCTTATTGATGTCCACACCAATGATCCGGGTTGCACCAGCCACCTTACAGCCCATGATAACTGCCAGTCCAACTCCTCCCAGGCCAAAGACAGCACAAGTAGAGCCAGGCTCCACCTAACATTAAAGACAGCCTGTAAGGTACTCATTGCGTAAGAGTCAGCGAAATCATTAGGTTTCTTACAGGTTGGGCCAAGTTCACTATTTCAGCAAAGCTTTGCTGTATGAAAGAAGGTAGAAGCTAAAACCCAGGCTAACACTTACCTTGGCAGCATTCAAAGCAGCACCATAGCCAGTTGAAATGCCACAACCCAGAAGGCAAACTTTATCCAAAGGTGCTGAAGGATCAATTTTAGCAACAGAAATGTCAGCCACAACTGTGTATTCAGAAAATGTGCTGGTTCCCATGTAATGTAAAATTGTCTTTCCTTTACAAGTAAATCTGCTAGTGCCATCTGGCATTAATCCTTTTCCTTGAGTGACTCTAAAGAAAAAGAAATCAATTTTTTTAAATGATGACCAGTAAAAGTTAGAAGACTGTGCTAAGACCAAAACTCTAATTTCTAATGTATTCATTAATCAATTTAACACCTTTCACCAATGCCTGATTAGGAAAACTTTAAAAAAATATAATCTTACGCATCTTTTCCAATATTCAGTATCCTTTTAGATTACCTGTCAAGGGTACTGAAATAATTGTAACAGGTACAACTTATGGATCACATGAAATGATTTTAAAATTCCATCATGTGACCCTATATGCAAGACAGCAAAAGACACACAGATGTAAAAAACAGTGTTTTGGACTTTGTGAGAGAAGGTGAAGGTGGGATGATTTGAGAGGGTAGCGTTGAAATGCGTATATTATCATATGTGAAGGGGATCGCCAGTCCAGGTTGCATGCATGAGACACCGTGCTCAGGGCTGGTGCACTGGGATGACCCTGGGGGATGGGTTGGGGAGGGAGGTAGGAGAGAGGCTCTGAATGGGCAACACACGTGCACCCATGGCTGATTCATGTTGATGTGTGGCAAAAACCACTACAATACTGTAAAGTAATTAGCCTCCAATTAAAATAAGTTAATTTTTTAAAAAAGAAAAAAAACAAATTCCGTCATGAAACTGTGAAAAAATATAACTTCGAAAAGCATTAAGCCAAAACAGTATCCACAGAGCAGAGATTACAAGCAACTAAATAGATGGGGAAACAGTACAAACAGTGGCTGACTTTATTTTTCTGGGCTCCCAAATCACTGCAGATTGTGAGACGCTTAGTCCTTGGAAGGAAAGTTATGACCAACCAGGACAGCATATTAAAAAGCAGAGATACTACTTTGCCAACAAAGGTCGATCTAGTCAAGGCTATGGTTTTTCCAGTGGTCATGTATGGATGTGCAAGGTGGACTATAAAGAAAGCTGAGTGCAGAAGAAGTGATGCTTTTGAACTGTGGTCTTGTAGAAGAATCTTGAAGGTCCTTTGGACTGCAAGGAGATCCAACCAGTCCATCCTAAATGAAATCAGTCCTGGGTGTTCACTGGAAGGACTAATATTGAAGCTGAAACTCCAGTACTTTGGCTACCTGATGCGAAGAGCTGACTCATTGGAAAAGACCCTGATGCTGAGAAAGATCGAGGGCAGGAGGAGAAGGGAATGACGGAGGATGAGATGGTTGGATTGCATCACCGACACAATGGACATGGGTTTGGGTGGACTCAGGGAGTTGGTGATGGACAGGGAGGCCTGGCATGCTACGGTTCATGGGGTTGCAAAGAATCAGACACGACTTGANAAAGATGTCCTTTTCATTATAGGGGACTGGAATGCAAAAGTAGGAAGTCAAGAAACACCTGGAGTAACAGGCAAATTTGGCCTTGGAATACAGAATGAAGCAGGGAAAGGCTAATAGAGTTTTGCCAAGAAAATGCACTGGTCATAGCAAACACGCTCACTTCTCTTTTATTCATAGCTATTTGTACGGCCTCCTCAGACAACATTTTGCCTTTTTGCATTTCTTTTCCTTGGGGATGGTCTTATCCTTGTCTCCTGCACAGCGTCATAAACCTCCATCTATAGTTCTTCAGGCACCCTATCAGATTTAATCCCTTGAATCTATTTCTCACTTCCCCTGTATAATCGTAAGGGATCTGATTTAGGTCATATCTGAATGGTCTAGTGATTTTCCATACTTTCTTCAATTTAAGCCTAAATTTGGCAATAAGGAGTTCATGGTCTGTGCCACAGTCAACTCCCGGTCTTGTTTTTGCTGTTTCATTCTTTACTCCAAAGCCAAATTTGCCTGTTAATCTAGGTATTTCTTGACTCCCTACTTTTGCATTCCAGTCCCCTATAATGCAAAGGACATTTTTTTTTTTTTTGGTGTTCGTTTGAGAGGGTCACATACACTTGTGTTCAAATGCCATGTGGCCCTTGTCAAGTGAATTAACTTCTGTGCCTTCATTCTATCATTAGAAAATCAGAGAAACCATCTTTCTTAGAGATTGCTAAAAAATCAAATACGGTTATATAAGCATTAGCATTGTGCCNATTTTTTTTTTTTTTGGTGTTCGTTTGAGAGGGTCACATACACTTGTGTTCAAATGCCATGTGGCCCTTGTCAAGTGAATTAACTTCTGTGCCTTCATTCTATCATTAGAAAATCAGAGAAACCATCTTTCTTAGAGATTGCTAAAAAATCAAATACGGTTATATAAGCATTAGCATTGTGCCTGGCACAGTGTGCTTAATAAATAGGTTACTTTTAATAAAAATAAACACTATAACTTGATGTATACTCTTGGATAAACCTTTGGAATATATATGAATAAATAAAATATATACAGATGAAGAAAAAGTCAATTGCCTGTGGATTCAAGAACATTTCCTTTGAGAGAAATGTAAATATGACCAGAAACAAACAAACAGGTGACAAAGCTCTACCCCAGTAACCTTCGTATCTTTATGAGAGCAAGTTAAATTTGCTTAGCTCTCAATGTCAGAAACTGCTGTGCTCTCAGAATACGCTCAAGAACAAAAGGTGATATGGGATATATTTTAAGCTTTGAAAGAACTTGTCCTTCTAAAAGCTTACAGACAGCCACAAAAAAGCCTACAACCATTATTTTACTTGGTATGTCAGAAGTCTTTCAGATAGTGTTTGGAATTCCCTTTCAAAATGACTATAGTTTTATTTTTTTTGGTTCTAGTTTTGTAACTGTATTTATGTGATAAAATAAATGCAATTTTGTCTTCCAAAAAAAGAAAATAATTTTGTCAATGGCTTTAGAAAACAATGCAAAAACAAACCGATATCCCAAATATTGCTGGGTGGGAGTATATCCCATAACTCAGCAACTTCAATCCTAGGGAAATACCCAAGAGAAAGTTGCATAAATGTCCATCCAGATATCCATCAAGAGTCACACATGGATGCTCCGAGTGGCTCTAACCATAGCAGGGTCAAAGTAGGGACCAATGTAAATGTCCATGAACAGGAGAAAGGGTAAACGGAGATACTTAGAATGAAACAAGAGAATCAGAGGCATATAGCAGCATGGCCACCTCAACAGACATTATGAATGAAAGAAACCAGGCAAAAGAGCACATTCTGCATAATTCTGTGTATATGAAGTTTTACAGTGAAAAATAACAATAGTGGTTACCTTTGAGGGAGGTAGTTGTTGACCTGTAATGGACATGAAGAACTTTGTGGGCAGCTGGAAGGGTTTTCTATCTTGATCTGAGTGAAGGTTATAACTATTAGGTGTCTTTAGGCATAAAAATTTATTGAGCTGTACACTTAGTATTTGTACACTTTAATTACTTCATTATATGTATGTTCTACTTCAGTGACAAAAAAGAGGCAAAAGGGGGAAAATAGATGCAAGATCTTAAATGCCTCAAAGAAGTTCTTTAAGTGTGTTACCTTGCTACAATAAAATAACCACCTTTTCTTTGTCAAAGGGTTATGTTATCTCTTGGAGTCTTCCCAAAACCTTATGAGCTAAGTTTTATTACTTCGGTTTCATGGACAATAAAATGGCTCATAAAAATTCCTGCATTCAATTTCATAACCATGTCCCTCCTTACTACCTATTTTGGCAAATTTAGCCTAGTATGGAAAGAAAATGAGTTCAGAAAATTGCATTCTCTCCCCCAACAGCTGATGATGCTAAGCACACCATTTAATTTCCAAGTCTAAATTTTCTCATCTATGAAAATAGTTATATCAGTGATAATGACAGGTTGCCATAAAGACAGAATGAAATAATGCACGTAGGATGCTCTGTATAAATTGCCACATAATTACTTATCATGATTAATATTACCTCTTATTTTAAGAATAAAATAAAAAGATACTAACCTTATCTTCTGGCAAAGGTTTGTTTTAGGATTCAGACAAAATTTGCATTCTCCACACTGGGGGATGTAAAGTGGGATGACAGTATCACCTAGAAAACAAACGCAAGGACACTATCCTGAATTGGTAGCACCTGATTCTAAACAAATACTTCAGCCCCTACAAATTCCCATTCTTGTCAACTCACACAGCTTTGCACGTTAACAACTTTAAGGCCTAGAACTTTACCTACATAACATCAGACACTGCCTGACTATGAAAAAAAAAAAAAAAAAGCTTCACATTTTTATCTAAATGAAACTTTCAAAACAGTAAGTGGAGAACAAGGAAGTCATGTGCTTCAATATACTGACTTGATGCATCTTCAAAAATTCTTGCTTAATTGGGCAAAAACCATGTCAGATAAGTAGCAGTCTCATAATCAGAAAGGAAAAAGCTCTAAAATATTTGTGTTTTCCAGATGAGGAATAAAATCAATCTTGACAACTTACTTGGTGGTAACTTATTCACAAATAAACAATGTATAGTTTATCAGAGATATAATTTTGTATAAAAATAAGCCAAAATTGTAAAATAAGTGGTTCAAATACCCTCCTTACCTGCCTTCAGCTTAGTAACTCCTTCACCAACACTCTCCACAATTCCAGCACCTTCATGTCCCAAGATCACTGGATAATTCCCTTCAGGATCAGCCCCACTCAGTGTATAGGCGTCAGTGTGGCAAACCGCAGTGGCAATAATCTAACAGGATATTAAATAGCGTCTGAGTGTATGCACATGCAATTCAGAGTGACACATAGGTCAAAGGAGGGACATTTTTACTTAACAGCATATTTTATTGATAGAAGATACACTTCTTTCATATTTTAACCTCTCTGAAATCAGCACGTGCTCATCACCGATGGCATCTTAACAACTGAAATTGGCAGCATTTTCTTAGTGGAACATAAAAGTAATGGTACATTTATAGGCAATGAAACACAGTGTATCTATTCTTTTTAATACATGTTAGCAGGAGAAGGTAAACCAGGGCATGTTATGGGCATGGTGCTTTTTGCAGGTGTGGAAAGGAACACCACCTGTGGGCAAAAGCAGGTACAGCCCATCTCACTCTGGCCTCTTCCTGGCTGTTGGGGAATGAGATTTCTAAAAAGACATATGCCAGCTTGCTTGGTCTGTGGCAAAACTCAAGAGCTTTTACTGGAACCAACCCCCTCTTCAGCAGCCACACAGAATTTCTGCTTAACTAAGCCCTTTATCCCAATTTTTCTGGCTTTCAAGTATCTCTTTTCTTTTCAAACTGCCAAAAGCATAGAAAGGAAAAGTCTCAGAGTATCCATTTTTCTGCTTCTCACATTTAAACCTGATTACAATGTAACATTCTTAGCTGTTTGTTAGCAGTTTCCCAGGGAAGAATGGTAGCCCTGTACAGCTCATATTAGCACATCCAGGATCAACTTTTTCTTTAGCAGCAAAATCACAATCAGGTTGATTTCTGTAAAGATTTCAGATTCGTGGGCCTGGGTTAAAAGAATCTGAAAAAGTTATTTGGCCCTGGCTTCTCGACTTGTTAAATACGATCCCCGGAAGCATGAGAACTGGAGGTGGGATGGGGGAAGTATACGCCAATTCACAGCAAAAAAAATGGTTATTTTTTTTTTCTAGAAGGTTCATTTTACTCAATGGTCATTAGTTTAAAGCACTGATTTTACATCACAAGTACAGAGAAGAATGCCACAGTATCCAGCTGGCTGCCTTGTGCAATATGCCTCTCTCCAGGGGTGACTTCACTTTCTCTGCCACAGCAGAGATTAAGAAGTGCTGGAATAGTGAATCCCCTGAACCTTGGACTTGTCTGCAAAAGTCAGTACATTTTCAAGCTCTCTAAGCAAGCCTGCTTCACTTGCTTGTAGATCCAGTCAGTTAGGAACCTGTCCCCAAATCTTATTTGAAGTTTCTTCCAATAATCCAAAGAATCTTAAGAATACATCTTAAGTTATAGGATCAGCAGAAAGGGGAACATGCTATAAAGTTACCCTAGACCCAGGCTACAGAAGATCAATTGCATTCATCCACTGATCCTTGGAGAAGGCTGTTCAGTGCAACACCAAAGCTAAAAAGAGGAGAGAAGAGAAGTCGCTCAGTCGTGTCCGACTCTGCGACCCCATGGACTGCAGCCTACCAGGCTTCTCCATCCACGGAATTTTCCAGGCATGAGTACTGGAGTGGGTTGCCATTTCCTTCTCCAGGGGATCTTCCCAACCCAGGGATTGAACCCGGGTCTTCCGCATTGCAGGCAGATGCTTTACCATCTGAGCCACCAGGGAATCTAAAAAGAGGAGAGGAGCACTACAAAACTGAGAGGGACGGACTGAGAGCTGGGATTCCAAGGCTGGATGACTCTCCGTCCCTTCTCCTTGACACTGTCCTTGGGGATTTCTCCTCTGTNTTCCGCATTGCAGGCAGATGCTTTACCATCTGAGCCACCAGGGAATCTAAAAAGAGGAGAGGAGCACTACAAAACTGAGAGGGACGGACTGAGAGCTGGGATTCCAAGGCTGGATGACTCTCCGTCCCTTCTCCTTGACACTGTCCTTGGGGATTTCTCCTCTGTAGACCTCAGAGGACTCATCTACCTAGAGACCTAATTGTAGGCTTTCTCTTCCAGTGCCTTAGATGTTTCATTACCTTAATTCGAACTTCATGAGCCTTTGGGGGTGCCACCTCTACCTCCTCTATAGAAAGAGGCTTCCCAGCCTCCCAGGCAACTGCAGCCTTGCACTTGATAACCTGCAATGGGGAAAACAGAGCAAGATGCTTATCCTCCTGAACTAATCAAGAATGTTAATCTTAGAGAGTATATCACCAATTCACAATGACACACTCCAAGTGATATTGAGAATCTCCTGGCATGTGTTTATATAAATAGTACTCATTAAAAAATTTTCATTGAGATGATCACATGCGGAAGTTTCATTCAGGAATTCCCTGGCAGTCAGTGGTTAGGACTCAGCACTTTCACTGCTGGGGCCTGGGTCCCTGTGGGGGGAGCGAGGGAAGGGAAAACTCAGATCCCTGCAAGCCACATGACCAAAAAAAAGTTTCATTCATCAAATAGTTAATGACCCTCTACAATACATAAGCAGGAGAAGGTTAAGAATACAGGTTCCAAGAGAATCTGATTCAGTAGTCTGGTATAGGGCCCAAGGGCTCTGAATGCTTAAGATGTGCCCTATGAAATTTTTTTGCTCAGGCTGGTGTAAGTAACACAGGTTTACTGTAAAACTGCACAGCGGGAAGTGGTATAAGGAAGAGAATCAGAATGGGGAATCTAAAAAAAAAAACCGCACCTATCCCTTTCAATTGTGCTATGCAATACAGTAGCCACCTGCCACATGTAGCTTTTGAGCACTTGAAAAATGGCCAGTTTGAACTGAGATAAGCTGTACCCGTAAAATAATCCCAGGTTTTGAAGACTCATTATTAACAAAATGCTGATTATATGTTGAGATGGTATTTTGAATATATTGGGTTAAATTTTAATCCAACTTAATACCATTTTTAATGCGGCTAACAAAAGTTAAAATTATATACATGACTCATACTGTATTTCTACAGTATAGTGCACTTTAGAGATTCCAGTTGGTATACTTCTCCTTTACTAGAGAATCAAGTGTAATGAGGAAGGTTTTGATTAGTTCACAGAATGATTATGAAACATGTTTATGGAATAAAGGTCGTGCTGAGTTTATAGTAGACTTGAAAGCCAATAATTACAAAATGTGTGATTTAAAGGGACAGGCACAAAGTGCTACAGAATGCAAACTCTGGAGAAAGAGTGTAACAGTGTAACTATGGTTGGTGGGTTTGGGGAAGTATCACTTTTAACTGGGATGAAAGATGAGAACAGTTACAGACAGATAAAATATCTACATATAGAATGATTGTGAGCTGTGGATATGAAAATGAAGCCCCTACTACAGTCCTTGACAAGGTGCAGCTTTGCAGAAATAAGTCAGTAGCCATTAGTAGCAAGAGAACAAAGAGTGGAGGAAAAGAAGAGCGGACCTATGCAGAGGGATGAGTGGCTTGCATAAACTTATAAGGCTGGAAATAATCACTTTTAAAATTAAAATGTAGATATTAAATGCTGATAAAAATTTATACACTGCATTAGAAACTTTTTTCATCTCAATGTACCATAAATCCCAAACTCTAAAGGTAAAATTCAAAATACTAACAATGAAATCACATATTCTAGAGATCTAAAGCAACAAGAATAAATAATTCATTTATAATCTAAGCTTTAAATCCCTCCTCTCCCCTTTTAAAGCATATCTGGAGGTTTACCGTTTTCCTTTCAATAACAACTCTAAACAAAACAAAGTGTAAAGAAAGTGAAAGTGAAGTCGCTCAGTCGTGTCCGACTCTTCGCGACCCCATGGACTGCAGCCCACCAGGCTCCTCTGTCCATGGGATTCTCCAGGGGAATCTTCCCGACCCGGGGATCGAACCCATGTCTCCCACATTGCAGGTAGAGGCTTTAACCTCTGAGCCACCAAGGCATCCCAAACAAAACAAAGCCTCACTCTAAATCCGCAGGAAACTGCCCTGCTTCAACATCTGAACTATCACAGGAAAAACAGCTGCCAACTTGTTAAATATTAAAAGTCGTTTAGACTTTATCATTTCTATTGAAGTTCAAATCTTTCAAGAAAATTTCTTAACTTTGTAAAGCATTAAAACAAACAGCGACGTTAGATTAATCCTGTTACTCGCATAATTCTACCTTTACTGGTTAATGTGTATTTCAGGAACTTTTAATAGTCTGTTGCACAGGGTGCAACCCCAGCTCACTATCCTTAGTGTGACCACTAATCGCGACTAACCTGTGAACTCTCAAGTTTTTAATCTAAAATGGGGTACTATCTTGCATAGGTGTTACAAAAGGATTAAAGTAGGGTGTGTATAAAGCTCTGGTGCCCAGGTGCTCTAAAACTTTACGGAGCCTTCCAAAAGTACAGTCCTTGCAGGCAGAAAAATAGCTCAATATGAACTACTGTGGTGAAACAAAACCTAGGGGTTAGGAGCACGGGCTCTAGCTGCAGCTTTGCTACCTGAAAGCATGATCCACAACAAGTGATGTAACTTTATGTACGCACAGCGTGGGGACTCTTAAACCACCTCCAAAATACCAGGATACCGATCCCACCCCGCCCCCACTCTCCGGTTCTCCCCACCCCCATCCCGCTTCGGCTGCCCCCGAAGCAGCAGAACCCGGCCCCGAAAGGAGCCGAATCAAAGCTTCCTTCCTCCCCCCCTCCCTGCTGAGCTGCTAGCTTCCCATGGCCGCGTTTCAGCTCCACCAGCCAGAGTCAGGCTCCGGGCCAAGCCCCACGCGCCCGCAACTCCTCTCAAGCCAGCGGCCAGGTTCAGCTCCATGCTTTCCCTCCCTCTCTCCCTTTCTTGGACTCAGCCAGTGTAACAGCTGATTATACCTGGTTCGCCATTTCCTCAGACCGCAGTCAGCTTGACGCAGATAACNGTGGAGTCAGAATGACAGTTTCCAGAGAACAAAGCCAACGTCATCCCCCAACATTCGTCATATATTTCCCCCTCCCCCCATGGAGTTATTTCCTCCCTCACTTTGGCTTTGCGGCTCCTCTCCACTGCCTTTTCCGCATGAGAATGCGGCAGTTCAGATGCCCCTGACGTCTACCACATGCTGGGAAACAGGAGTGTCTGCCATGCTCTTTTCACTCTGCTGACCACACAACTGAGGNCCCCTCCCCCCATGGAGTTATTTCCTCCCTCACTTTGGCTTTGCGGCTCCTCTCCACTGCCTTTTCCGCATGAGAATGCGGCAGTTCAGATGCCCCTGACGTCTACCACATGCTGGGAAACAGGAGTGTCTGCCATGCTCTTTTCACTCTGCTGACCACACAACTGAGGCCACCGTCTTGGCTGAGTCAGCAGTTTCCTGGCTATTTACTCAGGTGGTTGAACTGCTTGCACGTGCCCCTACTCTGATGGGTACTCAGGTGGCACCTGTGAATTTGGAGCCCACCTACCGGCCATGACCTCAGCATCCTCTCAACTCTGCGGCCCAGGCACAGATGCTGCTTGGCACAGGGGGCCGACCGGAGTCCTAGGTCCGTGTGGCTGGCCACCAGGGTGATGCTGAGTCCAAACCCACTCCTTCGCAACTTGAATCCACTCTTGACATTCATAATCATAACTATAACTGAGTCAATTCCATGGCAGGTTAATTTTGTACCAAAAAAATGATAATAGCATTGTAATTTGAGAAAGGAAAAAATGTAAATAATTCTTAGAGTGATCATCACATTAATGTAAAATTATATCAGTTTTAAAATAGTATTATTGCAATTCAGAAGTAAGCTTTGTTTTTGCTTTTGAAAATCAATACTTATTATCTGCAATACATTAACATAGTTGTATACACTTTTTAAGATGAATAATGAAAATGGGGGAGTTATTTTTATTTACTTCTGTATTTTGATGCATATATGTGCATGTATCATGAGCCTTCTCCGGGAAAGTAAAAGTTCCAGGATGGGCTGTATCCTTTAGAGACAGGTGTGTGGACGTGGAGTAGGGGAAGAGGAGAGGGCGGGAGGGGTTGGGAGATTGGGACTCACACACACACGCGACCACGTGTAGCTCAGCTGGTTAAGAGCCCTCTGAAATACTCAGTTCGATTCNGGGGGGGGGGTTCAAGATTGGGAACTCATGTACACCTGAGATGGAAAATTTTAATTAAAAAAATAAAAATAAATAAATGTTTCCCATGGTGGGGGAGAATGAAAGGGAGGCACACAAATTACCAATTTCAGAAATGAAAAAGGGACATCATGATAAATCTCTATGGACATCCAAAAGATAATAATACTATGAGTAACTCTATGCTCACAAATTTTGTAACCTAGATTAAATGGGCAATTCCTTGAAAGGCAATCTGTCCAAAACTCACACAAGAAGAAATAGAACATTTGGATAGGCCTATATCTTAAAGAAATCAAATCAATAATTAATAACCTTCCCAAACAGCACCAGGCTCAGAAGGGTTCACTGGTGAATTCTACCAACTATTTAACAAAGAAAGTATAACAATCATCTATAGTCTTTTCCGGAGAGATACACAGAGGAAGACAGATACTTATTAATTCATTCTGTGAAGCCAACATTACCTTAATACCCAAACCAGACATAGCCATTACAAGAAAAGAAAACTAGAGACCAATATCTCTCATGAACCTACATGTAAAACTCCTTAGCAAAAAATTATCATATTGAATCCAGTAATTAATAAAAAACTTAAATGGCACAACCAAGTGGGATTTATCTCAGGTTCGCAGCTTTGTTAAACATTTGAAAATCAACTAATGTAATTCATTTCATAACAGTTCAGTTCAGTCACTCAGTCGTGTCCGACTCTTTGCAACCCCATGAACTGCAGCCAGGCCTCCCTTTCTATCACCAACTCCCGGAGTTTACCCAAACTCATGTCCATTGAGTCGGTAATACCATCCAACCATCTCATCCTCTGTTATCCCCTTTTCCTGCCCTCAACCTTTCCCAGCATCAGGGTTTTTTCAAATGAGTCAGCTCTTTGCATCAGGTGGCCAAAGTATTGGAGTTTCAGCTTCAACATCAGATCTTCCAATGTACACCCAGGACTGATTTCCTTTAGGATGGACTGATTGGATCTCCTTGCAGTCCAAGGGACTCAAGAGTCTTCTCCAATACCACAGTTAAAAAGCATCAATTCTTTGGCACTCAGCTTTCTTTATAGTCCAATTCTCACATTCATACATGCCTACTGGAAAAACTGTAGCCTTGACTAGATGGACCTTTGTTGACAAAGTAATGTCTCCACTTTTTAATATGCTATCTCGGTTGGTCATAACTTTACTTCCAAGGAGTAAGCGTCTTTTAATTTCATGGCTGCAGTCACCATCTGCAGTGATTTTGGAGCCTCCCAAAATAAAGTCAGCCACTGTTTCCACTGTTTCTCCATCTGCCATGAAGTGATGGGACCGTGGTCTTCATTTTCTGAATGCTGAGCTCTACGCCAACTTTTTCACTCTCCTCTTTCACTTTCATCAAGAGGCTTTTTCATTCCTCTTCACTTTCTGCCATAAGGGTGGTATCATCTGCATTTCTGAGGTTGTTGATATTTCTCCCAGCAATCTTGATTCCAGCTTGTGCTTCTTCCAGCCCAGCGTTTCTCATGATACACTCTGGATATAAGTTAAATGAGCAGCGTGACAATATACATCCTTGACGTACTCCTTTTCCTATTTGGAACCAGTCTGTTGTTCCATGTCCCAGCTCTAACTGTTGCTTCCTGACCTGCATACAGGTTTCTCAAGAGGCAGGTCAGGTGGTCTGGTATTCCCATCTCTTTCAGAATTTTAGTTCGTTGTGATCCACAGTCATTAACAGGCTAAAGAAGAAAACTCCTGTGATCATATTAATAGATGCAGAAAAAGCATTTGACAGAATCCAACAGCCATTTGTAATGACAACTCTAGGAGTAGAGGGGAACATTCTCAACTTGATAAAGAAATCTACAACAAATCTACAGCTAACAACATACTTAATGATGAGAGAGTAGAAGCTTTCCTACTAAAATCAGGCACCAGGCAAGGATATCCTCTCTGACCACTCCTTCTCAATATTACACTGGAAATCTTAGTTAATGCAGTAAGTCAAGACAATAAAAGATATAGTGATAGGCAAGGAAGAAATAAAGTTGTCTTTGTTCACAGATGATATGACTGTATAGAAAATCTGTTGTTTTTCAGTCACTAAGTTGTATCTGACTCTTTGTGACCTAATCTGTAAGAATTCTCAAAAAACTCATGGAACTAATTAATGACTATAGCAAAGTTGAAGGATATAGGTGGTATGCAAGAGTCCATTGCCTTCCTATATACCAGCAATGAACAAATGGAATTGGAACAACACAATTTACATTAGTATGGGGAAAATGAAATACTTGGGTTTTAATTTAGTAAGGTATGTATAAAATCTGTGAAGAAAAACTGTAAAAATCTGAAGAAAGAAGCAAGAATGAAATAAATGGAGATATATTCCAGGATCACAGATAGGAAGACTTGATACTGTCAAGATGCCATTTCTCCCTCTCTTGATTTATAGATTCAACACAATTCCAAAAAAAATCTCAGCAAGTTATTATTTTTTAAATTAATTTTAATTTGAGGCTAATTACTTTACAATATTGTGGTGGTTTTTGCCATACAATGAGATGAATCAGCCAGTATATATGTGTCCTCCTGTCCCAAACCCCCTTTCCACTTCCCTCCCCATCCCATCCCTCTGGATTGTCCCAGTGCAACAGCTTTGAGTGCTCTGTTTCATGCATCGAACTTGGACTGGTCATCTCTTTCACATATGATAATATACATGTTTCAGTGCTATTCTCTCAAATCACTCCACCCTCACCTTCTCCCTCAGAATCCAAAAGTTTGTTCTTGACATCTGTGCCTCTTTTTGTGTCTTGCATATAGGGTCATTGTTACCATCTTTCTAAATTCCATATATGTGCGTTAATACACTGTTTTGGTGTTTTTCTTTCTGACTTCACTCTGTATAATAAGCTCCAGTTTCATCCATCTCATTAGAACTGACTCAAATGTATTTTTTTTATAGGTGAATAATAATATTTCATTGTGTATCTGTACCACAACTTTCTTATCCATTTGTCTGCTGATGGACATCTAGGTTGCTTCCATGTTGTAGGTATTGTAAACAGTGTTGCAGTGAACATTTAGGTACACCTATCTCTCTCAGTCTGGTTTCCTCAGTGTGTATGCCCAGCAGTGGGATTGCTGGGTCTTATGGCAGTTCTATTTCTAGTTTTTTAAGGAATCTCCACACTGTTCTCCATAGTGGCTGTACTAGTTTGCATTCCCACCAGCAGTGTAAGAGGATTCCCTTTGCTCCACACCCTCTCCAGCTTTTATTGTTTGTAGACTTTTTGATGGCAGCTATTCTGAACCGGCATACCTCGTTGTGGTTTTGATTTGCATTTCTCTGATAATAAGTGCTGCTGAGCATCTTTTCATGTGTTTATATGTTTTCTTTGAAGAACTGTCTGTTTAGTTCTTTGGCTCATTTTTTGATTGGATCATTTATTTTTCTGGTATTGAGCTGCATGAGTTGCTTGTATATTTTGGAGATTAATTCTTTGTCAGTTGTTTTATTTGCTATTATTTTCTCCTATTCTAGACTCTGTCTTTTCACCTTGCTTATAGTTTCCATCATTGTGCCAAATCTTTTAAGTTTAATTAGGTCCCATTTGTTTATTTTTGCTTTTATTTCCATTACTCTAGGAGGTGGGTCATAGAGGATCTTGCTGTGAGTTATGTCAGGGACTGTTTTGTCTATGTTTTCCTCTAGGTATTGTATAGTTTCTGGTCTTACATTTAGAAATTTAATCCATTTTGAGTTTTTTTTTTTTTTTTTT
>SJYA01000905.1:0-13870 GCA_006410615.1 Neotragus moschatus | reverse complement strand
TTTTTTTTTTTTTTTTCTGTGTGTACGGTATTAGAAAGTGTCAGCAGTTATTTTTGTGCTGTTGACAAACTGACTCTAAAGTTTATATGAAGAGGCAAAAGGCCCAGAATAGTCAACTCAATATTGAAGGAAAAGAGGAAAGTTGGAGCACTCACACTACCCAACCTCAAGACCTACTATAAAGTGATAATAATCAAGATAGTGTGGTTATTGGGAAAAGAATAGACAAATAAATCAGTGGAACAGAATAGAGAGCCCAGACACAGACCAACATAAATACAGTCAATGATCTTTGACAATATATCTAAGAAAATGCAATGGAGAAAATGTAGTCTTTTGGTTAAAAAAAAAAAAAAAAAAGGTAACTAGAGCAACTGGCCATTCACATGCCAAAAAAAAGAAAAGAAAAGAAACTAGATACAAACTTCACAAAAATTAAAACCCGTAATGGATCATAGACCTGAATGTAAAATGCAAAACTATAAAAGCTCTAGAAGATAACATAGGAGAAAATCTAGATGACCTTGGTTATTGTGACGACTTTTAAAATACCAAAGGCATGATCCATAAAAAGAACAATTAAAAAGCTGGACATCACTAATATAAAAAAATTCTACTCTCTGAAGTACACTGTCAAAAGAATAGGACAAGCTACGGACAGAGATAATATTGGCAAGGCATATCTGATAAAGGACCATTTCCCAAAATATACAAAGAACTCTTAATAAGAAAACTAAAAACTCAATTAAAAAATGGTCAAAGATCTGAAAAAATTGTTCATTAAAGTCACACCATGTTGCAACTAAGCATATAAAAAGGTATTCAACATCATATGTCATTTGGGAATTGCAAATTAAAACAATACAATACTCCTACTCACTTGTTGGAGAAGGCAATGGCACCCACTCCAGTACTCTTGCCTGGAAAATCCCATGGATGGAGGAGCCTGGTGGGCTGCAGTCCATGGGGTCGCTAAGAGTCGGACACGAGTGAGCGACTTCACTTTCACTTTTCACTTTTATGCACTGGAGAGGGAAATGGCAACCCACTCCAGTGTTCTTGCCTGGAGAATCCCAGGGATGGGGAAGCCTGGTAGGCTGCCGTCTATGAGGTCGCACAGAGTCGGACACGATTGAAGCGACTTAGCAGCAGCAGCAGCACTCACTTATTAGAATGGCCAAAATCCAAAATCACCAAATGCAACAGGAATTCTCATTCATTGTTGGTAGGAATGTGTAATGGTACAGCCATTTTGGAAGATAGTTTGTTGATTTCCTATAAAACTAAACATTTTCTTACTGTACTATCCAGCAATCCTGTTCCTTGATATTTACCCAAAGGTTGAAAACTAATGCCCACAAAGATTTATAGCAGCTTTACTCATAGTTGCCAAAACTTGAAAGGAACCAAGATGTTCTTCAGCAAGTAAATGGATAAATTGTGGCTCATCTAGACAATGCAGTATTCAGTTCAGTTCAGTTGCTCATTCATGTCCGACTCTTTGCAACCCCATGGACTGCAGCACGCCAGGCCTCCCTGTCCATCACCAACTCCCAGAGTTTACTCAAACTCATGTCCATTGACTTGGTGATGCCATCCAACCATCCCATCCTCTGTTGTCCCCTTCTCCTCCCACTTTCAATCATTCCCAGTATCAGGGTCTTTTCCAGTGAGTCAGTTCTTCACATGAGGTGGCCAAAGTATCAGAGTTTCAGCTTCAGCATCAGCCCTTCCAGTGAATATTCAGGACTGATTTCCTTTAGGATGGACTGGTTGAATCTCCTTGGAGTCCAAAGGACTCTCAAGAGTCTTTTCCAACACCACAGTTAAAAAGCATCAATTCTTCGGTGCTCACCTTTCTTCATAGTCCAACTCTCACATCCATACATGACTACTGGAAAAACTATTGCGTTGACTAGTGGACCTTTGTCAGCAAAGTAATGTCTCTATTTTGCTGTCTATGCTTCTAGGTTGGTCATAACTTTTCTTCCAAGGGGTAAGCATCTTTTAATTTCATGGCTGCAGTCACCCTCTGCAGTGATTTTCGAGCCCCCTAAAAATAAAGTCTGTCCCTATTTCCACTGTTTCCCTATCTATTTCTCAAGAAGTGATGGGTCCAGATGCCATGATCTTAGTTTTCTGAATGTTGAGCTTTAAGCCAACTTTTTCACTCTCCTCTTTCACTTTCATCAAGAGGTTCTTTAGTTCTTCTTCACTTTCTGCCATAAGGGTGGTATCATCTGCATATCTGAGGTTATTGATATTTCTCATGACAATCTTGATTCCAGCTTGTGCTTCTTCCAGCCCAGCATTTCTCATGATGTACTCTGCATATAAGTTAAATAAGCAGGGTGTCAATATACAGCCTTGATGGACTCCTTTTCCTATTTGGAACCAGTCTGTTGTTCCATGTCCAGTTCTAACTGTTGCTTCCTGACCTGCATATAGGTTTCTCAAGAGGCAGGTCAGGTGGTCTGGTATTCCTACCTCTCAGAATTTTCCAGTTTGTGGTAATCCACAAAGTCAAACGCTTTGGCATTGTCAATAAAACGGGAATAGATGTTTTTCTGCAGCTCTATTGCTTTTCCCATGATCCAGCGGATGTTGGCAATTTGATCTCTGGTTCCTCTGCCTTTTCTAAATCCAGCTTGAACATCTGGAAGTTCATGGTTCTCATATTGTTGAAGCCTGGATTGGATAATTTTGAGCATTACTTTACTAGAGTGTGAGATGAGTGCAGTTATGTGGTAGTTTGAGCATTCTTTGGCATTGCCTTTCTTTGGGTATGAAAACTGACCTTTTTCAGTCCTGTGGCCTCTGCTGAGTTTTCCAAATTTGCTGGCATATTGAATACAGCACTTTCACAGCATCATCTTTCACGATTTGAAATAGCTCAACTGGAATTCCATTACCTCCACTAGCTTTGTTCATAGTGATGCTTCCTAAGGCCCACTTGACTTCACATTCCAGGCTGTCTAGCTGTAGGTGAGTAATCACACCATCATGATTATCTTGGTTGTGAAGATCTTTTTTGTACAGTTCTTCTGTGTATTCTTGCTACTTCCTCTTAATATCTTCTAATTAGGTATGGACCTAATTGTATGTTAGGTCCATATGATTTCTGTCTGTTATTGAGCCCATCTTTGCGTGAAATGTTCCCTTGGTATCTCTAATTTTCTTGAAGAGATCTCTAGTCTTCCCATTCTATTGTTTTCCTCTAATTGTTTGTACTAATCACTGAGGAAGGCTTTCTTATCTTTCCTTGCTGTTCTTTGGAACTCTGCATTCAAATGGGTATATCTTTCCTTTTCTCCTTTGCTTTTTGCTTCTCTTCTTTTCACAGCTATTTGTAAGGCCTCGTCAGACAGCCATTTTGCTTTTTTGCATTCTTTTTCTAGGGATGGTTTTGATCCTTGTCTCTTGTACAATGTCATGAACCTCCATCCATAGTTCCTCAGGCACTCTATCAGATCTAGTCCTTGAAATCTATTTCTCACTTCCAGTGTATAATTTCAAGGGATTTGATTTAGGTCATACATGAGTGGTCTAGTGGTTTTCCTTACTTTTTTCAATTTAAACCTGAAGTTGGCAATAAGGAGTTCATGATCTGAGCCACAGTCAGCTCCCAGTCTTGTTTCTGCTGACTGTATAGAACTTCACCTTTGGCTGCAAAGAATATAATCTATCTGATTTCAGTGTTGACCATTTGGTGATGTCCTTGTGTTGAGTCTTCTCTTGTGTTGTTGGAAGAGGGTGTTTGCTATGACCAGTGTGTTCTTTTGAAAAAACCCTGATAGCTTTTGACCTGCTTCGTTTTGTACTCTAAGGCCAAATTTGCCTGTTACTCCAGGTGTTCCCTGACTTTCTACTTTTGCATTCCAGTCCCCTATAATGAAAAGGACATCTTTTTGGGGTGTTAGTTCTAGAAGGTCTTATAGGTCTTAAGAGAACCATTCAATTTGAACTTCTTCAGCATTACTGGTCAGGCCATAGACTTGGATTACTGTGATATTGAATGGTTTGCCTTGGAAACGAACAGAGATCATTCTGTCATTTTTGAGATGGCATCCAAGTACTGCATTTTGGACTCTTTTGTTGACCATTATGGATACTCCATTTCTTGCCCACAGTAGTAGATACAATGGTAGATATAATGTAGTAGTAGATATAATGGTCATCTGAGTTAAGTTCACCCTTTCCAGTCCATTTTAGTTCGCTGATTCCTAAAATCTTGATGTTCATTCTTGCCATCTCCTATTTAACCACGTCCAATTTGCCTTGATTCATGGACTTAACATTCCAGGTTCATGCAGTATTCTTTAAAGCATCGGACTTTGCTTTCATCACCTATTGCAGCCACAACTGGGCATTGTTTTTGCTTTGGCTCCATCTTCTCCTTCTTTCTGGAGTTATTTCTTCATTGATCTCCAGTAGCATATTGGACACCTACTGATCTGGGGAGTTCATCTTTCAATGTCCTATATTTTTGCCTTTTCATACTGTTCATGGGGTTCTCAAGATAAGAATACTGAAGTGGTTTGCCACTCCCTTCTCCAGTGGGCCACATTTTGTCAGAACTCTCCACCATGACATGTCCTTCTTGGGTGGACCTTCAAGGCATGGCTCATAGTTTCATTGAGTTAGACAGTGGTTAGATTGGTTAGTTTTCTGTGATTGTGGTTTTTAGTCTGTCTGCCCTCTAGAGAAGCATAAGGGGCTTATGAAAGTTTCCTGATTGGAGAGACTGACTGAGGGGGAACCTGGGTCTTGTTCTGATGGGCGGGGCCAAGCTCAGTAAATCTTTAATCCAATTTTCTGTTGATGGGTGGAGTTGTGTTCCCTCCCTGTTATTTGTAAGTAAGTTAGTCGCTCAGTTGTACCTGACTTTTTGTGACCCCATGGACTGCAGCCCACCAGGCTCCTCTGTCCATGAGATTTTCCAGGCAAGGATACTGGAGTGAGTTACCATTTCCTTCTCCAGTGGATCTTCCCAACCCAGGGATTGAACCTGGGTCTCCTGCACTGCAGGCAGATTCTTTATCGACTGAACTACAAGGGAAGCCAACTATGGCTGTGGTGATGAAGATAATGGTGACCTCCTTCAAAAGGTCCCATGCATATACTGCTATACTCAGTGCCCCCAACCCTGCAGCAGGCCACCACTGACCCACACCTCCGCTGGAGATGCCTGGACACTCACAGGCATGTCTGGGTCAGTCTCTTGTCGGGTCACTGCTCCTTTCTCCTGGGTCTTGGTGCACACAAGGTTCTGTTTGTGCCCTCCTGTGTCCTCCACAGGACTATTTCCCAGTCCTGTGTAAGTTCTGATAGCTCTGTAGTGGGGTTAATTATGACCTTCTCCAAAAGGGCTTATGCCATACCCAAGTCTGCTGCACCCAGAGCCCCTGTCTCTGTGGCAGTCCACTGCTGACCCATACCTCCACAGGAGACACTCAAACACAGTTCTGTCTCAGTCTCTGTGGGGTCCCTGGGTCCTGCTGTGCACAAGGTTTGTTTGAGCCCTCTGAGCATCTCTGGCAGGAATGGGGTTTGATTTTAAATGTGAATTCACCCCTCCTACTGTCTTTCTGGGGCTTCTCTTTTACCCTTGTACGTGGGGTATCACCTCACGGCCGCTCCAGCACACGCAGCTGCCACTCACTCCAGACAATACAGTATTATTGAGCATTAATAAAGAATGAGCTATTAAACCCTGAAAACTCATGGAAGAATCTTAGATGTGTATTATTAAGTGAAAGAAGACAATTTGAAAAGCCTACATAGTTACCTACTGTATATAATATTCTGGTTAGTGGGGAGAGAGGGATGAACAGAGAGTTTTTGAGGCAATGAAACTATTCTGTATGATACTACACAGTGGGTATGTATCATACTTTTGTCAGAACCCGTAGAGTGTGCACCACCAGAGTGAACCTTAGCATAGAAGTATAGACTTTGGGTGATAACAATATGTCAGTGTAGTTCATGTAGCAAAATACCAGTATGGTGGAGAATATTGATAGTGGGAGAGGTTGTGTGTGTGGTAGGGAGCAAGAGGTATGTGGGAATGCGGTACTTTCTGCTCAGTTGTGCTGTGAACCCAAAACTGTTCTAAAAAAAAAAGGTATATGAAAAAAAATGTCATAAGTAGATGTGTAAGTCACATCTACTTTCTATGAGAAGGAAAAATTGATACAAGGTGAAATCAGAGGCCCTCAGTCTTATTAGAGAATTGGTAGTGTGGACTAAATTAGAAATAGCCTGACCAGGTAGGAGATAACAGGTGATATTTTCCAAATTCAGATAACAAAATGGGTATAGCAGAAAAATATAGAAGTATTTGGGAACTTCACCCTCCTGGTGGCATATGGAAGCAGGCTTTTTGTTAAATTCTTGACTTACTGTGCTCGCCAGTTCATTTAGTAGAAGAGAGGAAACAGTGAGTGACACTGCTAACTTGTACTTAATTCTGAGTCTTAAGAAAATAATTCAGCATGTTTTAAAAGGAAGGGCTTAAAAAAATAAATAAAAAATAAAAGGAAGGGCTTATTAGATGAAAATGACCTGTCATTCTAGACTGTGACATGCAAGTAAGTGTTCACTAGACATAGTCAAACAGAATTCAAAAAGTTGAAGAGTATTTCATAGAGCTTATAAGAAAGAAAAGTACTGAATGAATTGAAAGAAGAGTTCATGAAGCCATAAATGTCTGCTACATCTTCAGGGGAACTTTTTTTGTTTTTCCAGCTTCAGTTGCCATTGCTTAGATACGTATTCCATCACAGGGGTAGAGACAGCCCTTACTATAGCCCCTATGAATTGGAACAGGAAACTATCTGAACTGAAGGAAGCCACAGATGGGTTAAACATGAGGGAGACAGACATGGTTGGTAGTAAGTCTTTTAAATTGAGGTCCAAAACCTACCTACCAAACCCTTTCTATTGGGAAAACATACATACGCATAGCATACAGAGAAGGTAGGCATCTTTTAATAGTGTGCAAATCTGAAAATGGTGCAGTTTTTCCTGTTGCTTTTCAAGAAAAACACATATAACAGAACTGGGAGGTCAGATACTTCTTGGGGTGGCTTTGTGATCCCAAAGAAGTACATTTTCTTTGTATTTTTTGTAGGTAATATATTGTAAGTTATCCACTTTTGTAAGAAGCATGAGCATATATTTTTCCTGACTAGAACTATAGAGACTATGGAAAACGTGAGAGGCTGAAGAAGTACAGGCATATCTCACTTTATTGCTTCACTTTATTGCACTATATAGATATGGCATTTTAAAAAATTGGAGGTCTGTGGCAACCTTGTGTTGTCAGATGATGGTTATCACTTTTAAATGACAAAGTTAGCTATGTACATTTTTTAGCCATAATGCTATTGCAAACTTAATAGGCTGCAGTATAGTGTAAACATAACTTTTGTATGCACTGGGAAACAAAAAGTTCATGTGACTGACTTTATTACTATATTCACTTTATACTGGTGGTCTGGAACCAAATCTGCAATATCTCTGAGCTATGCTTGTACAAGGGATAGTGTCATGATTAAATATAACATGAAATTAAAATGAGACTTCTTCAGAGTGTCTCAGTTTTGGCTAAGAACTTCCAAGGTTAGGCAATATAGGTGTCAAAATTACTCCCATATTTTAAGGCAGGGTGCTGGAGTAGCTTTGTACGACATGCTAAGAGACAGAACATTTCTTCCATCAGCATTAGCTCATTTATTGTCTCCCTTATATAAGGGAGAGCAAAGAACGGGGAAGGGCAAAACTGGTTTGAAAGGAGAATTTCTTTGGAGCTGTCAGTGTGCTGTATATACCTTTCCTACTTCCTGGTAAGAATGATGGAAACAGCCCTCATCTGAAGTCAAGAGAACAACAGTCAAGAAGCTTTAAATATTTTCTCTGGAACTTGGAAGACTCAAGGTCTGTTATCTGAAATAAATTTTTTAAAAAGTTGTGGCTAGAGGCTAGCTAGAACAGCCTGTCTGGTGGCAGAATGAAATAGAGCAGTTTAATGGCGAGAGGGATGCTAATGTGTTTCCAAGGGCCAAAGGTGGAAACTGCAAAGGGATACAGTTATTAATCCCTTGAAATGTGTTGATCACATTTTACCAAACTCTTCAAAGGAGTTTAACCAAAGAGATCCATTTGGAGAAGTAAGATGACCCTGGTGGAAGCCAAGGGCTGTCTTAATTGATCAGTTGTAAAAAGAATCATTCCTTTAAAGGGACTGCAGATAGGACATCCCTATTAGGTCAGAGGATTCTTTGTGAAATCTATAGAAATTCCCCACTCAAGAAGGAACTCAGATTCTAAAGATGCTATACCCAAAGGACACCAGTGTTAGACACCAATTGCAACAGTTCTGGTTGTATAAAACAGTAGTCTTTTCTTCTAAGTGTCTCCTCTTTTTCTAGGCTGGACAGTTGAAGGGACTTGAAACAGTAGCTAGTATGCAATGAGAAGAGATGGGAGATGGAAGGGAGAAGCAGGAAGCCCTCTTTCCTTCCCTCCTGCAGATCTAAATTCCTCTGGTAATAATGGCAGGCAAGCCAGTGGGGATGGCCTCTGTCTAGGGCTGGGTGTGATGGTTTAGTCTGCAGCATCCTGAACCTGAGACAAGGAAAATGGTGACCAGATCAGTTCTGCTGCATGGATTTGGACATAATTTCAAACCATAAATCTCTGAAAGTGTTTTCTAGTTTTCTTGATATTATTAGTTCTTGATATTAATAGTTTTCTGACCTAATATCCTTTTTTTTAAAGTCAAAGTATTTTTTATTTTTACTAAAAGAAAGTTTAAAAGAAATAAGGTAAACCACAATTTAAAGAATTTTTACTCTATTCTTTTCTCCATTTTCTTTTTTTTAATGTTTCTTTGTTATTTTATTTTATTTTTAAAAAATTTATTTTAATTGGAGGTTAATTACTTTACAATATTGTATTGGTTTTGCCATACATCAACATGAATCCACCGCAGGTATACACGTGTTCCCCATCCTGAACCCCCCACTCTCCTCCCTTCTCATACCATCCCTCTGGGTCATCCCAGTGCACCAGCCCCAAGCATCTAGTATCATGCATCGAACCTGGACTGGAGATTCATTTCATATATGATATTATACATGTTTCAATGCCATTCTCCCAAATCATCCCACCCTCTCCCTCTCCCACAGAGTCCAAAAGACTGTCTTATACATCTGTGTCTCTTTTGCTGTCTTGCATACAGGGTTATATCCTTTTAATAAATTCTTTATCATTATAAATTAACCAGAATTGATTTTTATGACTTGCAATGAAATCAGTCAATTTGTTTCAAGAGTTTGCAAGAAAAGAAACCATCAGGGAAGTGGGTCAATCTGGGGATGAAAAATCTGACCTAATGGGACTGAAAGCAAATGAAAACCCAGTTGATTCTAAGGAGTAGATTAAGTATGCAAGGGTGGAACAGTTAATAAAAAAATTAACTGATTTCTTGGAGGGAAGTATTGAAGGCAAAGCCTTGGGGATCACAAGATTTTTGCCATAGAAGAGTATTAAAATAGATGATCATTCAAAGCCTGTGGGCATAGATGATTTCTTCTGAAACTGCTGGACAGTTTAATGAAACAGAATGGTAAATTCTGCTACTTAGTGATGTTGAGTATCTAGTTCAACTTCTCTGACATTTTCCTCTTTCTCATCATGGTTGTGAGACAGCTACTACAGCTCCAGACTGTTGTGCCCTAACATAGTATCCAAACGTAGGAAAGAAAGGATATTTTCTTTTTTTTCCAATTGAAGTACAGTTGATTTGCAATGCTGTGTTAGTTTCTGGTATATAGCAAAGTGATTCAATTACTATCTATCTATATATATATGGTTGCTATTTTTTAATTGCTCAGTAGTATACAACTCTTTGCAACCCCATGGACTGCAGCACACTAGGTTTCTCTGTCCTTCACCATCTCCTGGAGCTTGCTCAAACTCATGTCCATTGAGTCAGTGATACCATCCATCCATCTCATCCTCTGTCATCCCCTTCTCTCCTGCCCCCAATCTTTTCCAGCATCAGGGTCTTTTCCAATGAGTCAGCTCTTCACATCAGGTGGCAAAGTGTTGGAGCTTAAGCTTCAGCTTCAGTCCTTCCAATGAATATTCAGGACTGATTTCCTTTACGAAGGAGTGGTTTGGTCTCCTTGCAGCCCAAGGGACTCTCAAGAGTCTTCTCCAACACTATGGTTCAACAGCATCAATTCTTCAGTGCTCAGCCTTATTTGTTGTCCACCTCTCACATCCATACATAACTACTGGAAAAACTCATAGCTTTAACTATACAGACGTTTGTCAGCAAAGTAACGTCAACTTTTTAATACTCTATCTAGTTTTGTCATAGCTTTTCTTCCAAGGAGCAAGCGTCTTTTAATTTCATGGCTGCAGCCACCATCTGCATTGATTTTGGGGCCCAAGGAAAAAAAAATCTGTCAATGTTTCCATTGTTTCCCCTTCTATTTTCCATAAAGTGATGGGACTGGATGCCATGATCTCCTTTTTTTGAATGTTGAGTTTTAAGCCAGCTTTTTCACTCTTCTCTTTCACCTTCATCAAGAGGCTCTTCAGTTCCTTTTTGGTTTTCTGCCATTATATTGGTGTCTTCTACATATCTGAGGTTATTGATATTTCTCCTTGCAATCTTGATTCCAGCTTGTGCTTCATCCAGCCCAGTGTTTCTCATGATGTACTCTGCATATAAGTTAAATAAGCAGGGTGACAATATACAGTCTTAATGTACTCCTTCCCCAATTTGGAACCAATCCATTGTTCCATGTCCAGTTCTAACTATTGCTTCTTGACCTGCATACAGGTTTCTTAGGAGGCAGGTAAGGGGATCTGGTATTCCCATCTCTTTAAGAATTTTCCACAGTTGGTTGTGATCCACACAGTCAAAGGCTTTAGCATAGTCAGTGAAACAGAAGTAGGTGTTTTTCTCTGATCCAATAGATTCTCTTGCTTTTTCTATGAGCCAACAGATGTTGGCAATTTGGTCTTTGGTTCCTCTGTCTTTCTAAATCCATCTTGAACATTGATGAGTTCTCTGTTCATGTACTGTTGAAGCCTAGCTTGGAGAATTTTGAGCATTACTTTGCTAACATGTGAAATAAGTGCAATTTTGCAGTAGCTGGAACATTCTTTGGCATTGCCTTTCTTTGGGATGTGTGTGTGTGTGTGTGTGTGTGTGCACACTAAGTCACCTCAGTCTTGTCCAACTCTTTGCAACCCTATGGACTGTAGCCATACAGTCTCCTCTGTCCATGGGGATTCTCCAGGCAGGAATACAAGAGTGGATTGCCATGCCTTCCTCCAGGGGATCTTCCCGACCTAGGAATTGAGCCCATGTCTCCTACATTTGCAGGCAGGTTCTTTACCACTAGCACCACCTTGGAAGCCCCATATACTTTATATACCAATATATTTGCACCAATATATACATATTCTTTTTCATTTTCTATTATGGTTTGTTTCAGGATATTGAATATAACTCCCTGTGCTATACAGTAAGACCTTATTATCTATTTTACTTATTTATACAAAATTTTCTTTTATATTGGAGTACGGTGGATTAACATTGTTGTGTTAGTTTCGGGTATATAGCAAAGTGATTCAGTTAAAAATTATTTTCCGATTTTGGTTATTATAGAACATTGAGCAGAGTTCCCTGTGCTATACAGTAGGACCTTGTTATTTATCTTTGCTATATATAGTAGTGTGTATCTGCTAGTTCCAAACTCCCACTTTATCTCTCTCCTACCCTCTTTCCCCTTTGGTAGCCATAAGTTTGTTTTTTATGTCTGAATGTATGTTTCATAAATAAGTTCATTTGTGCCATATTTTAGATTTCA
Source organism: Neotragus moschatus (assembly GCA_006410615.1). NCBI lineage: Eukaryota > Metazoa > Chordata > Mammalia > Artiodactyla > Bovidae > Neotragus > Neotragus moschatus. The sequence continues at coordinate 1,976 of SJYA01000905.1, read as the reverse complement.
TATATAAGTGATATAGATGGTATGTCTTTTGCTGACTTACTTCATTTAGTATGATAATTTCTAGTTGCATTCATGTTGCTGCAGAGACATACTTTCATTCTTTTTTTTGGCTGAGTAATATTCCATTGTGTATGTATATGGCATTTAGGTTGTTTTTCTGTCTTGGCTATTATGAATATTGCTGCTATTAACCTAAGGGTGCATGTATTGTTTTGAATTAATAGTTTTGTTAGGATATATGCCCAGGAGTGGGATTGCTAGATCATATGGTAATTCTGATTATCCTCTTCATGGATCACTGCCTTGTCATGGTAAAGGGGCTTGCATAACACATGAAGCTGTGAGCCATGCTGTGCAGGGCCACCCAAGACAGACTGGTCATAGTGAGGAGTTCTGACAAAACGTGGTTCACTGGAGAAGGAAATGGCAACCCACTCCAGTATTCTTGCCTAGAGAACCCCATGGACAGTATGAAAAAACAAAACATATGATCCTGGAAGATGAGCCTCTCAGGTCAGAAGGCGTTTGGTATGCTACTGGGGAAGAGTGGAGGGCAGTTACTAGTAGCTTCAGAAAGAATGAAATGATTGGGCCAAAGCAGACACAGAGCTCAGTTGTGTATGTGCCTGGTGGTGAAAGTAAAGTCCAGTGCTGTAAAGAACATTGCATAGGAACCTGGAATATTAGGTCCACGAATCAAGGCAAATCGGAAGTGGTCAACCAGGAGATGGCAAGATTGAACATCAACATCTTAGGAATCAGTGAACTAAAATGGACAAGAATGGATGAGTTTAATTTGGATGACAATTATATCTACTACTGTGGGCAAGGATCCCTTAGAAGAAATGGGGTATCTCTCATAATCAACAAAAGAGTCTGAAATGCAGTATTTGGGTGCAGTGTCAACAATGACAGAATGATGTTTGTTCGTTTACAGGGCAAACCATTTGAAATCACAGTACAATTTTTAGTTTTCTGAGAAACTCCCATACTGTTTTCCCCAGTGGCTGCAACAGCTTAGATTCTCACCAACAGTGTGGGAGAATTCTTTTTCTCCACACACACACACTCTCTAGCATTTGTTATTTGTAGACTTAAAAAAATTAATTAATTTTAATTGGAGGCTGATTATTTTACAGTATTGTAGTGGTTTTTGCCATACGTTAACATGAATCAGCCATGGGTGTACATGTGTCCCCCATCTTGAAACCCCTCCTCCCTTCCTCCCCATCCCATCCCTCTGGGTTGTTCCAGTGCACTGGCTTTGAGTGCCCTGTTTCATGCATCAAACTTGGACTGGTCATGTATTTCACATATGGTAATGTACATGTTTTAATGCTATTCTCTCAAATCATCCCACCCTTGCCTTCTCCCTCAGAGTCCAAAAGTCTGTCCTTTATATCTGTGTCTCTTTTGCTGTCTAGCATATAGGGTCATCATTACCATCTTTCTAAATTCAACATATGTGTGTGTTAATATACTGTACTTTTTTTTAATGATAGCCATTCTGAATGGTGTGAGGTGGTACCTCTTTGTAGTTTTGATTTGCATTTCTCTAATAATTAGCAATATTGAGCACCTTTTCATGTGCCTATTGACCATATGTATTTTTTTCTTTGGAGAAATGTCCATTTAGGTCATGAAGACTTTTATTTTTAAGGTCAGGTTCTGAAATTTTATTATAGTATAAGCAGGCCTATAAAAAGAATTTTATTGTGGAAATGGAGAAAGGGATAAAAATGTTACTTAATAACAGTAAACTAAAGAGGCTATTGTTTTCCTTCTTCTATTTTTATTTTACTTTTTGGCCATATTGTGTGGCCTGCAGGATATTAATTCCCTGATCAGGGATAGAACTTGCGTCGCCCTGAAGTGGATACATGGAGTCTTAACTACTGGACCACCAAGAAAGTCTCTTCTTTTATATTATTAAATGCCTAATATACTTACAAATTTTTTCTAAAAAGACCTTGAAA
>SJYA01000903.1:163475-190243 GCA_006410615.1 Neotragus moschatus | reverse complement strand
CTAGGTTCGATGCAGGATACAGGATGCTTGGGGCTGGTACACTGGGATGACCCAGAGAGATGATATGGGAAGGGAGGAGAGAGGAGAGGTTCAGGATTGGGAAAATGTGTACACCCGTGGCAGATTCATGTTGATGTATGGCAAAACCAATACAGTATTGTAAAATAAAATAAAGTAAAATTTAAAAAATTAAAAAAAATAAATAATTAAAAATTCAAAAAGAAAGCTGTGCTACATATACACAATGGACTATTACTCAGCTATTAAAAAGAATACATTTGAATCAGTTCTAATGAGGTGGATGAAAAGAGAGCCTATTATACAGAGTGAAATCAGTCAGAAAGTAAAACACCAGTACATTAACACATATACATGGAATTTAGAAAGATGGTAACTATGACCCCATATGCAAGACAGCAAAAGAGACACAGATGTAAAGAACAGACTTTTGGACTCTGTGGGAGAAGGTCAGGGTGGGATGATTTGAGAGAATAGCATTGAAACATGTATATTATCATATGTGAAATAGATCGCCAGTCCAGGTTCAATGTGTGAGACAGGGTGCTCAAGGCTGGTGCAGTGGGATGACCCTAAGGGATGGGATGGGAAGGGTAGTAGGAGAGGAATTCAAGGTGGGGAACACATGCACACCCATGGCTGATTCATGTGAATGTATGGCAAAACCCACCACAATATTATAAAGTAATTAGCCTTCAATTAAAATAAATTTTTTGAAAAGTTCAGTCAGATAAACGAAATCATGCTAGTTTTGTAACTTCCTTAATATCATTCAATAAAATTTTTAAGTATTCTAAAATTTCTCAGGGCAATAGCAGTGAAAAACCTAAAGTGATGGATCTTAATTTTGTTCATTGATTTCTTTCTTATTCATTCTTCTTGCCCAGATAAGATGTTAACTCATTCTTTAGTGAACTTCTTGCTGTTTTCCTTATCTGAACAGTGCAAATCCTACTCTTCTGAAATACTTCAGCAACACTTCTGTAATTCTGTTGCTGTACCTATCACATCATGTTAAATTTTTTTTTTTTGAGAATCTTTTCAGAATCTAAACTTTTTTTTAATTTCAGCCTCAATTTCTGGAGAAAAATAACTGAGCACCTTATGGGGTTTTTGCCAGGCAAACTCCTTCTGTGAATGTTTCATATTTTGTTGGCTGTTCCCCTGATGATATATGACATTCCTAGGTTTTGATCTAGAGTTTAAAGGGAATAAATGTTGTCACTTTCACAATTCATATCTCATAGTTTTAACTCTATAATTTTTAATATAGCACATTAGAGGTTTGAAGAGCCCTTCATAAAAATGCCCAATTTTATAGATAATGTAACTAAGTCACTCAAAGGTTTAAACATCTTCTCTAAAGCCCANGATATATGACATTCCTAGGTTTTGATCTAGAGTTTAAAGGGAATAAATGTTGTCACTTTCACAATTCATATCTCATAGTTTTAACTCTATAATTTTTAATATAGCACATTAGAGATTTGAAGAGCTCTTCATAAAAATGCCCAATTTTATAGATAATGTAACTAAGTCACTCAAAGGTTTAAACATCTTCTCTAAAGCCCAATTTCCTCATCTTCAAAAATGCAAACAAACAAACAAAAAACTTAACTAAAGAAGTTATTGTCAGAAGTAAATGTATACTTAAGACATGGCAGGTAGTAAACATTCAAGCAACAATATGCACTTGGATTATTTTTCTAACAATATGTCAATAGTTTTAGAAACTCTCATTTATTGTTTCTTTGTTGAATACATTCAGCATGTTTCCCCCAAAATGAAAACCTTGCATCTCCTGTTAACATTTATATTTGCCTGTCAATTAAATAATATCCTCCCAACCTGCTTTTCATGAAAATGACTGTCCCCAGGCTGCAGATTCTGCTGTGTTCTGCAGAACTCTCCTGACTCTTTGTGTCATATCCATAACGACCTTGTCTCCTGTGCATTCTCAAGTTTGAGTCAATATGGCAGATTCATAGATAGAACTCACATAGCAGCTTGAACACCTTTGATAGCTTTCACATCTTGCTCTCACACTTTAATTTGTTAAAATTATCTTTTTCTTCAGGTCTTTCCGGTTGTCCATTGAATTATTATTACTTGAGAATTAAGATTAATAGAGGATTGAGATCTGGGAACACATTAATATCAAGATTACCTAGTAAAAGCTTTCATTCCACACTCTCTATATTTTGTACAATTATAACAATATAAATATTTGTATAACCATTTTGTTGAAACCTGTCTCATCCATTAGGTTGTAATTTGTGAAGAGGACATATACCAGACATATTCAGTTCATTCTAATCCTGACATATGGCTAGGTCTAGAAAACACCTGACTATTTGATGAATTCTTTTTCACATTATTTGGACATTTTATTTCAGCTTGTAAAACAAAAATTATTATGAAACCATGTGTCTTTCTTTTATTTCAAACCAGTTATTGGTTTATTCAGTTACTGATAATTTTCTTTAGCTTTGATTACTAATTGTCCTCATTATCTTGCATCAGATATGTTGGTTTCTAAACAGTGAAAATAGAATCTAGATGCATTATAATGATAGATTTGTAGTTTATACAAAGAAAAATATTCATATCAGGTATATCTAGATAGACTATTTAAAAATATCTGTATTAATTATTAATATCTGCTTATGTATGTATAATTACTTCTTTTCAATAACTGTCTGTTCAGTGTATAAGAGCTTTTATAATGTGGTTATCTCCTAAATATTCACCTGAATATATAGCTGTATGATTGGCAAGCTACTCTTGTCCATATTTTCTTATGTATGAGAGATAACATATGTCTTTAGCCACTGAGGGCCAGTGAATACTGTCAAAGGGGCACTTTTGAGCAACATTGTTTAACATAACACTGTAAATTCTCTCAACCAATAAGTGGTGCCATCTCTTTTGAAGCAAATACTGCCTTTGTTTGATGGTCTCACTTTCTTCTGATTTTGAGAGACTTAGGCTGATACTGGAACACAAGAGTTCAAGTGGTAGTGGTAGACCTGCACCAAATAAACAATGAGTAGGTATCAAGCTCAGTGTTAAAATACAACATTTAGAGTGCTTAAAAAAATGTGTAAAAACAAAAGAAAGATGAGCAATCCAATACTGAGGCCTTCAGAAACAACAGGATAACTAGAGGAGGCCAGTAATTATATGGAACATTTATGGAAACATCTCTAACCTACAGCATATCATAACTCACAGAAATTTGGGGATGAGAATGTATGGATTACAAGCAGCCCTGCAACTCACTCTCTCCCTTTTATGCTCTGGTGGGAAAAATCCATTTACATTCCTTCATAAATTTTTTAATAAAACCTCATGGAAAACATATTAATTATACTTACTAGCAGGAGGAGTTCTTATCTATGGACTTTCTTTAAGGGTGTATACCTGGTCAGGCTACATTGATTGTTAGAAATAAATCTCCCATTTATAGGTTTATCTGGGCATTTCTAGCTAGAGAATATCATAATGGTTCTGGAACTAATGGGGTATAACAATGGAGATGTTTTATAAAGAAAATGGTTTCCTTTGTGCTAGCAACATAACTTTCACAGAAATGCTAAAACTCAACCAGAATGTTACCTGATGCTAGATTAGCAGAGTTGTGATGACAGTCTTAGATTTTTGTATTTTTCATATGTCTTAATATTGCCCCTGTCATTGAATTATCAGTGTAATGAACAGAACTATGATTTCTGTAAGTATGATTTGAGAATTCTATTCCTTGCGTTTTCTAATGTAAGGTACCTGGAAGACACGTCCACAGGCCTATGCCATAAGAAACTTAGGTTGAACTTTGTTATGTATTGAATTGTGACCCCGTTACAATTCATATGTTGAGCTCCTAACCCCAGTGCTTCTGAATTTAACCGTATATTGAGATATGTTATTTAGAGTAGATGTGATAAAGTTAAAATGGGGCCATGAGGGTGGAGCCCTAATCCAATATGACTGGTGTCCTTATAAGAAAAGGAGGAGACCCCAAGTATTAGTGTATACAGAGAAAAGGACAGTGGCAAGATGGATACCTGCAAGACAAGGATAGCAGCCTCGAGACAAACCAAACCTGAGACACCTTGACTTTGGACTTCCAGTCTCCAGACTGTGAGAAAATAAATTTTTGTTTGAGCCATCTGATCTGTGGTATTTTGTTATGACCACTTCAACCAACTAATATAAACTAATTTAGTTTGCATTCTCATTCCTAGGAACACATATTTTGCTTAAAAGTGTATGCATTTAATGGGTTTCTCATGTGGCTCTAGTGGAAAAGAATCCACCTGCCAATGCAGGAGACTTTGGAGACAAAGGTTCAATCCCTGGGTCATAAAGAGACCCTGAAGAAGGGCATGGCCACCCACCCCAGTATCCTTGCCTGGACAATCCGATGGACAGAGAGGTCTGATGGGCTAAAGTCCATAGGGTCACAAAGAGTTGGACACCACACTAATGAAGCGACTTAGCACAGACATGTATGCACATATGCATTTAATATGATGTATTTCTAATCAGTGATTTAACTCAAAGTGAAAGTTTCATGGAAACTTGAAACTTTAGTTATGATAGTCTGTTATTTTACAAATAGAGAAAGGAGGCCAAAGAAGCAAGGTGACAGACAAACTGTGTGTTCCTAATTATGGTGGTGGTGCTGGTGAGATAGGCCAATACTTAATATATTTCTTTCTCACATTCTAAACTAAAGAGAAATATGAAAAAAATAAAAAGAATCAGATACAGGCCAAAATATCATCCCTTTTACTGTTAAAGGATAACTAGAGAAATGAGCCTAATGGAAAGAAATGGGCTTGCTAAATGCATTCCAGAATTCATCATAATATTCTACCCTATCAGGGCAGTGCCAGAACATGGCAGACATTTCCAGTCACTTCTATTAACAGAGTCAGATGTTCCTCTTGAAAGAGAAGAATAGAATGCTTGTCCTTTTTGTGCAAATAGCATTGGAGAAAAAAGAGTAATATGGAGTTGGGTCACTTCCATTATTCATTGCTGCATAGATCTTCAATTAGGATGGGGCTCATGGAGAAAGATTTTCTGAGACCCAGATGGCATACAAGATGGCTTCTTCCCTAACATGTCTGAATTCTAGCTGGGTTGGCTGAAGCAATAGGGACTGCTTGGCATATTACTGTCTCCCCACACAATCTCTCTGAGTAGCTAGTTTTATTTTTTTTCCCAGTGTGGAAATCTCAGTTTTGCCAGATTCCTTAGATGGTAGCTTACTTCCCTCCAAAACACAAAAATAAAACTACTAGGCTTGCTTAGTGCCTGAAATTTGAAGTTCTAGAATGATATTTTCACCATAGTTTCGATTAAAATTGTCAAAGAATGACACAAGATTCAAGGAGAGGGAAAATAGACTGCCTCTTCATGGAAGAGTGATATTAAGAATTATAAAACCAGGAGATATTTTTACACCAGTTTTCAAAAATAGGAGCCACTAGAGGATCCCAAAATGCCAAGTACATTCTTACTTAATTTCCCTCCTTGATATGGAATAAATAAAGTGTCAGTGAAAAACTATAGATGCTAAAATAATTGGGCTTAAACTAGTATGAGCTTAAGCTAATGTAAAAAGGAAAATGCATGAGAAAGAAGAGTTTTACCCTAACAATATTAAGCTAGAGCACATAAAATTCTTAATTGCCTAATTACATTAAAGGAAGTAAATTTTTTATTTAAAATACTGTCCACATGAGTTCGTTTACTATTTATTGTCTTCTAGTGCCACACTCCATTCTATGCTCTGGGGAGAGAGCAAATCAAGTCATGATCTCACAGACCTTACAATTTAATGTGTGTGTATGTGTGTGTGTGTGTGTGTGTGTGTGTGTATAGATGGAGAGGCTATGGGAAACAAATACATGTATAATATATAATAAAGTATATAATAAAGAAACATAAAGCAAAGAAATATAAAGCCAGATGAGAGGAAGAGCATTTTCCTATCCTTTTTCTTTCTGCACATTCTTTGATCATCGCACAATCACTATAATGAACAAGTTGCCCTTTTCCCCTTAGTGTTCCCCCAGGTGAAAGAGAACTCTAAGGAGTCTACTACTGGCTCAATCTGTGACTAATTTTCATAGCCTATCAATCTACCCTCTCTTCCTTATTTTACTGTAGGAAAGAATGCACAACTTATCTATCAACCTGCTTTAAATGTTATTTCCTAAAAACTAGAACACTAAGCCTCTATTTTCAATAGCACACATCTTTACATGGAACAACTGCCTGCTTCAAAATTGGGAAAGGAGTACAACAAGGCTGTGTCACATTTTATATTCTACATATAAGTGATATCATATGCTATTTTTCTTCTGGTTTCTGACTTACTTCATTTAATATGATAATCTCACTGAACCAGGGCCTCCTGGTGGCTCAGACGGTAAAGCGTCTCCCTGCAGTGCGAGAGACCTGGGTTCGATTCCTGGGTTGGGAAGATCCCCTGGAGAAGGAAATGGCAACCCACTCCAGTACTCTTGCCTGGAAAATTCCACGGATTGAGGAGCCTGGTAGGCTACAGTCTATGGGGTCGCAAAGAGTCGGACATGACTGAGCGACTTCACTTTCACTTCCTGGTTTCATCCATGTTGCTGTGAAAGGCATTATTTTACTTTTCATAGCTGAATAGTATACCATTTTATATACATATGTACCACATTTCTTTACTCATTCATCTGTTGATGGATATTAGGTTGCTTCCATGTTTTGGCTATTGTGAATAGCACTGCTATGAACATAGGGATGCATATATCTTTAACAGGCAGCCTTTAATTATTAATATGTTATCTCCATTTTCCTCCTTTCCATTTTCTACTTTATTTTACCCCATAATTATATGAATCCAGTGTGTAATGCTGAGCAGGTCTAAATGGTTCTACAGACGATTCTTAGAACATCAACTGAATGTCCTACAATTGAGTTAAATTCTGATACTATGTACCTGGAGCTGGCTGAGATTTCACAGGGTAAGAGTTCAGTCCTATGAGTCTGTTTTCCCTTACTTTAGATGCCAGTCACAAACCCAGGTTGCCACCTGAATTCTGACCAACCAACTACAGATTGGAGGTTATTATGGCCTCCTCTTTGGATGTAATAAGTTTTAGTTGCTCAGTTGTGTTCAACTCTTTGCATCCACAAGGACTGTAGCATGTCAGGCCCCTCTGTCCATGGGATTCTCCAGGCAAGAATACTGGCGTGAGTAGCCATTCCCTTCTCCAGGGGATTTTCCTGACCCAGGGATTGGACCTGGATCTCCTGCTTTGCAGGCAGATTCTTTACCAACTGATTCCAGACTGATTGATAGCTGTACTGAGTTACTGGTTATGAATCAGAAGTTCCCCAAATACCCTCCTCAAGTATGACTAAATTGCTAGAGAGGCCCACAGAACTCTGATAAACAATTTACTTACTGGATTATTGATGTACTGTCAAGAATATAACTCAGGAACAGCAGGATGGAAGAGACGCACAGGGAAAGGTTAGAAAAAGGGTGCAGAGCTTCCAAACCCTCTGCAGGCTCACCACTCTCCGGGCACTTGTGTTCATCAACCCCAAAGCTCTCTAAACCCTATCCTTTGGGGGATTTATGGAGGCTTCATTACGTAGGCATGATTGGCTAAATCATTGACCATTCAACCTCCAGCCCTCTTGCCTCCCCAGAAATCATGGGGATGGGACTGAGAGTCTCAACCCTCTAATCACATGATCAGTTCCTCTGGTAACAAGCCCACATCCCTAGATGACTGAAGAGCATCCAGCTGTCAACTCTTTAACATAACAAAAGACATCTTTAGCTTTCTCAACACTGAAGAAATGCCAAGTGTTTTANTTATACTCTTATTTGAGGGGCACTTGAGAGCTTTACAAATATCACCTCACTTACTAACAGTGTCCTATGTCAGTGATACAAAATTTTCTTATAAACAAATAATTTAAACTTAAAAACTAGGTTAATTAAAAGAGGTAAAGTATTGTCAAAAGATTATTAATGTGGTCAGTCAGTTCAGTCACTCAGTCATGTCTGACTCTTTGCAACCCCATGGACTGCAGCATGCCAGGCTTCCTTGTCTATCACCAACTCCTGAAGCTCACTCAAACTCATATCCATCGAGTCAGTGATGCCACCCAATCATCTCATTCTCTATCATCCCCTTCTCCTCCTGCTGTTAATCTTGGGTTATTAAAATTTGAAAAATATTTTCTTAATGAATGTCAAGTAATCTTGAATAAAATATATAGACCACACTCTGGGTGATTTATTCTCTTCTTTAATATTAATTATCATCTTGGAAAAGATTGTGTCTCTTAGTAATAGAAGATGGTTGTTAGTTATATGGGGTTTCCCTGGTGACTCAGCAGTAAAGATTGCTTGCCAGTGCAGAAGATGTACGTTGGATCCCTGGGTTGGGAAGATTCCGATTCCAGAAAGAAGGAAATGGAAACCCACTCTAGTATTCTTGTCTGGGAAATTCCATGAACAGAGGATTCTGGTGGGCTACAGTCTATGGGGTCACAAAAGAGTAGGATGCAACATAGTGACAACAAAACAACAACTTATCTATATATTCCTGTGTTTTTGCCTTTAAAGAGAAGTATTTCTCTTTAATAAATAAATAAACAGAAGTATAGTGTGAAGAAAGCGGTGAGTGTGAAGTATTCCACTATAAGTCATATCAGTGATTCCTCAGTTGTTCCTATGCCATCTGTGACGTCCTTGTGAAAGAATTTGAGATAGAGAAGGTAAGTTGGCTGGAAGTGATAATACTGGCATATCTGTGGCCAACCCATACAGACTGGGGCTTCCCTGGTGGCTCAGAGATTAAAGCGTTTGCCTAGAATGCAGGAGACCCAGGTTCGATCCCTTGGTTAGGAAGATCCCCTGGAGAAGGAAATGGCAACCCACTCCAGTACTCTTGCCTGGAGAATCCCATGGAGGGAGGAGCCTGGTAGGCTACAGTCCATGGGGTCACAAAGAGTCAGACACTACTGAGCGACTTCACTTTCACTTTCACTTACAGACTGAAGCAGAAGATATTATATTCAGCTTCCCATTCTTAATAAACATACCACAGTTTGCTAATACTTAGCTATTTTCAGTTTTACTCTTTCAACTGTATTGTATACACACATATATATACACACATAAATTGTATATTTAATGTGAAGTTTTATGTATATAACTAACAAAATGTTTAAAAAATCTAGAAAGAAATACAGGTCTTAAGATTTGAACAAAGTTTTAGGAGGGTTCTTACTTTGCAGACATCAATTCTAGTTGAGATTATACTTCATAGAAGAGTTTGCTTCAGGAGGGGATTTGGTAAACAAGATCAGTTTCTACAGGACAAAGGTATGATGGAAGAACTGCAGTCTCAGGCCACCAAAGCAACATCATTACAGACATCAATTGAGGACAAGTGAATGACACTCTTAGAAGCTCAGAATAAAATTTCATAACATCACTTTTTTCCCCAAAAGAATACTATACAATGGGCAAGTAATCCATTTATCTTCATAATCATAGTTAAGGAGCTGTGAACATTTAATTCATATAAGAGGACACAAATGTAATATTCATGGATAATGTAAATAAAAATTTTTTTAAATCTATGAAGCAAGAAGGGAGAAGAAGAGAGGAAGTATAAGCATTAATTTTTTAATGGATGGCTAAAATATTTTTGAAAATGCAGTTTTAAAGGAATAGATAAAAGTAAATTTAATTTCAGGCTTACTTACCATACTGACTTCAATTAATGACTTTTTTACAAAAGTTATCTTTAAAAGTTGCAAGTTTTTAATGATACTTTTTTTTAAGAATGAAATTTTAGCCTCCAAACACACTAAATAAATATGCAATTTAAAAGGAAATTTTGATGTTATAATTTTAAGCAGAGATAATCACAAAAACAAGTTTCTAGTTTTAAATCATGATATAGAACATTTGAATTTTGCATTCTTTCTTCCTCACTCCCTTCATTTTTTCTTTCTTTTCCCTGTCCTTCCTTTTCTCTTACTTTTTTATTTTTTTCTTTCTCCTCTTCTACCTCTCTTCTCCTCCCCTCTCTTTTCCTTCTCTTTAAGTTTCTGTATGTGTGTGTGTGTGTGTGTGTGTGTGTGTGTGTATGTATGTGTGTGTGTGCGTGCACGTGCTCAGTCATATCCAACACTTTGTGACCCCATGAACTATAACCCACCAGGCTTCTGTCCAAGGGATTTTCCATGCAAGAACACGTGAGTGGGTTGCCACTTTCTTCCCCAGGAGATCTCTGGGTGCCTTGCAAATTATAGTCTCTTTCTCTATGAACTGCTTTCACATTAAACCAGTATTCTGGTTATAGTAATTTCAATTATTCTAACCTGACATTAACCACTTTGGGTGAACTCACTATACTATCCTTACAGTGCCTTAAAATCACTTTAAAGAGAGCAGCTTCCTCTGCCCCCTGTCGCTAATTGGGACAGTTGGCTGAAAAAGAAGAGTACCATCTTTCATAATGGGATTACTATCTTCCTCACTTTAGGTCATCTTTCATAATAATACTGATCTTTGCAAAATAGTCCCTTCTCCAGGGCCTACTGTATAGCACAGGGAACTCTATGCAATATTTTGTAATAACCTATAATGGAAAAGAATATATAAAAGAATTTATAAAGACCTTGTGTGTGTGTGTGTGTGAGTGTGTATGTGTGACGTGTGTGTATCTCTCAGTCTTGTCTGACTCTTTGCTACCCTATGAACTGTAGCCTGCCAGGCTCCTCTGGCCATAGGATTCTCCAGGCAAGAATACTGGAGTGTGTTGCCATACCCTTCTCCAGGGTATCTTCCCAATGCAGGAGTTAAACCCATGTCTCTTATGTCTCCTACATTGGCAGACAGGTTCTTTATCATTAGCACCACCTGGGAAACCCCATATATATATATACTGAATCACTTAACTTTATTATATGCCAGAAACTAAGACAACATTGTAAATCAACTACATTTCAACAAAAATTTTTGAAAGATTAGAAATTCCAATCTATCATCATTTTTGAAAAACAAATATTATGGTTGATAGGGTTCAGTAATTATAAATGCTAACACTAAGAGCAAAATGTGCATTGATAAAGCTGCTGCTAAGTCACTTCAGTCATGTCCGACTCTGGGCGACCCCATAGATGGTGGCCCACCAGGCTCCCCCGTTCCTGGGATTCTCCAGGCAAGAACACTGGAGTGGGTTACCATTTCCTTCTCCAATGCATGAAAGTGAAAAGTGAAACTGAAGTGGCTCAGTCGTGTCTGCCCCTCAGCAGCCCTATGGACTGCAGCCTTCCAGGCTCCTCCGTCCATGGGATTTTCCAGGCAAGAGTACTAGAGTCGGGTGCCATTGCCTTGATAAAGCTGAATATTTATAAAATAATTTTTTAATCAGTGCAGACTGTGATACTATTTTTATTTCCTGTGACTCCAATTTTATCTCTTTTTATGTATGTTTCTTAAATGACAATGTAGATAAATTTTAAGCCTCAATTGTTTCTGCATATAAATTAATGATAATAATAGTACCTATCATTCAATTACGGTAGCAGACTGTCTTCGTCTACTAGGGCTGCCATAATAGAATACTCTAGACTGAATGATTTAAAGGAGAGAAATATACATTCTCGAAGTTGCAGATGCTAGAAGTCCAAGATCAAGGTTCCAGAAAGGTTACCTACATCAGTGGTCTCCCTTTTTGGCTGCAGATGGCCTCCTTCTGGCTGTATTTTCACATGCCCTTTCCTCTGTTTGTATGCACTCCTTTGTTTCTTCCTCTTCACATAAGGATACCAGTTCTACTGGATTAGGTCCCTACCTTATCACTTTAATTAACATTAAGACTCTTGAGAGTTCCTTGGACAGCAAGGAGATCAAACAAACCAATCCTAAAGGAAATCAACCTGGAATATTCATTGGAAGGACTGATGCTGAAGCTGAAGCTCCAATAATTTGTCCATGTGATGCAAAGACCTGACTCACTGGAAAAGATCTTGATTCTGGGAAAGACTGAAGGTAAAAGAAAAAGAGAACTGCAGAAGATGAGATGGTAACATCACCAACGCAATGGACATGAATCTGAGCACATTCTGGGAGACAGTGAAGGATAAGGAAGTCTGGCATGCTGCAGTCCATGGGATTGCAGAGTCGAACAAGACTTAGCAACGATACAACAACAAAAGCACCTCAAAAGCCCTATCTAAAATAAAGTCATCCTGGGCTTTATGGTTTCAATATATAAATTGAGGAACGGAAGGAGTACAATTTAACCCATAACACAGACATGGTTGGCTATGCTTAAATTCCCTCAGATCCTTTTATCAATTCTAAATACCCATCTGAAAACTTCTCAGTGCTTTTGCTTTGGCTTAATAATAAAATGAAGTGGCACCTACCACTCTCTCTTCAAGACTGGATCCACTATACACAGTTGGTGCCTGAAAGTTTCTGACATCCCCTTCCCTCTTACATAGGATGATTGACTTAGTTTTAGATTGAAAATTTGCTTGATATCTTGACCTTTCCTGTCCTGCTTTCCAGTTATCAACACCACACGGCCCATCACTTAACTTGGAAGACTTCTTTCCTTAATAAATTGCATGCACCAAAATACTGGGTATGCTCATCTAAGAAAAAAATTACAAGGGCTGAGAGAAGGCCTTAAAAATAATTAGACTCTGCAGGGGGAAGGAGTAAATTAGGAGTTATAAAACAATGTTGAAAATTTTGTTTGCAGATTTTCAAAATCATAAATACTTCAATACAGTTTTTAAAAGAGTAATTAGTTTGGTATTTGCAGACATGATATTTCCATATCTGATAGTTACTGCTTCTATCACTATTGTTATTGTATTTGTTATAGTTGCTATTGTTTTGTTAATTTTATTGTAATTCAAGGTTCATATCATGTGTCATGTAATTTATTGTACTTCAATATATTTTTACACTTCAGTATTTTCACCCAAAAATACTGATAAGGGTACTCAAAAAATTTGTAAAAATTTAAATGAGAACATACAGGTTTTTTTTTTTTTTATCTCAGTGAATCTCATAGGAATTATTAAATAAATACTGGTCTTATAGTGAGTATCTGTAGGATCCCCAATGTAGTTAGTGTGTTTGAAGTAATCATTCTCAAAACATACCAAATGAAGATTTTAACTTACATATTCATCTCAATAAAATGATTTTCTCTGTCATTGCTCTTCATTACTTTTCAAAAAAAATCTAAAAATGATATTTTTCAATTTGTTGTTTAATAATGAATATGTAATTGAGACTTCTTCCATTGAAAAATTTATTTAATTTACAACCACTAAGAACTAAGGTCAAATATCTTGCTTTATTCCAATAGTCCACCAAAATAATCAATGAAACCTATACATTAGGTTAATAGCAGATTTCTAATCACCAAAAAAAAAAAATCTTCACCATTTTAAAGTAGTTTCATTTTTCATTTTGAAATAAAATTATGTCTTAAGGATTTAACAAAATAAAATGTTTACATTTAGATTATTGTTTTCATTAAAGCATCAGCTTTAAAATATGTAAGTATCTTTTCAGTTTGGTTAAAGACTGCAGCTTACACTTAAAATGTCACAAGATTGCCTAGGTTGATAGTAAAGTCTTCAAAATGGATTGAATAAGGCTGAGATTGGGAAGAGGGAAAGAAGCAATTTAATGAAGCTAACAAAATTGACTTATTTCAATATGCTTATTTAATATGCCAGCAGGGAATAAAAATAGAGGTACTGTACTTTCAAGGTGAATCCAAAAGAAGAGGCCTTGTCCTTTGGAAATGAAAGCTCCCTGAATAGGGCCAACCTTGATGCATTATAAGAACTGTGCTATCAGGATTGCAATAAAAATGGTTCATTCAGAGATTAGGGAAAAATATTATTTCTAACAGTCATGAAAATAAGAATTTTCTGTTTTACAGGTCTTAAAATAAATCTTTACAAGATAATAAAAAAATGAGATGAAATGCAAAGTAGATTGTCTCTGTGTTTTGCCATTTTTCTCAATATACCTCACTGAGAAAAATACTAAATTTCCATGTCTTCAGCAAAACTGTTCCAAATTCAAAACTTTTCAAAGTTTTCTATGTCCTTAGCCCAGAAGGAAATGCCAAAATTATTTTTCAGCTCTTCCATCTCAATTAAACCCTTGCATATTCATGATCAAAGGCTTTTACTATACACATACCCTCCATTTGTGTGAGTAAACTTTGTAGTTTTCATTAATATAAATATTAATATGTTCTGAGTGACCACAAATATTAAATAGCTAGATCTATAATATCACAGAGTTCTTCCATGGATGTGAGTGAAAATGGGAGGAAAGATTTTGGTTTTTTTCCATTTGCTGTGCTTGACATGTGTCAGGTAATTATGATTGTCATACATTAAAACACACTCGAAAACCAGACAGTTTATTAACAGATCCCTAGCTTGGTGAGAGATCTTAAATGCATACTATAAGAGACCTTGAATGGATCTTGGAAATTTTGCAATTGCACTAGACAGAAAATAAGACACAAGGCTCAGAAGTCTATATTTTGACCAATTTGAACTATATAAACTTTCAGTCAGTTCAGTTTAGTCGCTCAGTCGTGTCCAACTCTTTGCAACCCCATGAACTGCAGCACACCAGGCCTCCCTGTCCATCACCAACTCCTGGAGTTCACTCAGACTCACGCCCATCTAGTCGGTGATGCCATCCAGCCATCTCATTCTCTGTCGTCCCCTTCTCCTCCTGCCCCCAATCCCTTCCAGCAACAGAATCTTTTCCAATGAGTCAACTCCTCGCATGAAGTGGCCAAACTTTAGTAAGAGACAAATCGGAAATTTGCTTTGTGTTGCTCTACAGAGCAGAACTAAGGTTAGGGAGAATATTAAACAGAAAGATGATTATTATATCGTTGATTTGTTTACCAAATAGTTTTTGAACACCTGCCATGTGTCTAACACTGATCTGGGAAGCAAAGATATAGCAAACACAAAGCAAACAAGGACACAAACAAATAAAGCAGGTAAGAATCATTGCCCATGGGGAGTTTACATTCTGGTAAGGAAAAGTTGAATTAATGGGCATCATTATTAAAACTATTGAAGCAGAAGTATGGATGATCATATTTAAGTATATTGAGGAAGGAATTTTATACTTGGGGTAAAAGTTGACTTTCAATGGTCCATCAAAGAGCCTGGGCATTTATATAACTGTTTGAGCCACCAGGGAAGTCCATTTATATAAGTAAATCATTTATTTATTCTGCACTGAATTATTCCTTCATGCTTCTTTTGTTTTTAAAACATATTTATATTCATTAATTTTATTTAGATCAAAATTTCTAAGTAAACCAGAATAACACTTACCTAAATTATTTATTTATTATGACAAAGGCTAATATACTATTTTTATGGGTGATACTGTTATCAATAATAATAATGATACTCTCATATATTATCTTGAAAATGACTTGCAGAAATAATTAAAAACGAGTATTCAGAATTGAGATATTATAAGAAGGAGTAAGTCTATAAAAATAAAACTAATTTTACTTTTAAATATCTCTCTTCAGGAGATATCCATTACTGCTTAGTCATTTGTGCTAGAGTAAAGCAAAACTGCAATAGAAAAGGAAATAATAGAAATAATAATAGGAATAAATCTACAAAATGGATTGTACATATCTAGTAAGATGACCCAAGGTTTCCTTAGAAGTGCTTAAGAAAAAAAAATGTGACATGTTATTGTAAAGCTTTGAAGCTGGAAATTGTATGACTTACAACACAGTAACTCCACCTGTAGGCTTTTAGATATAGATAAGCTCTTTCATATGGACACTGGAAAAAAATTGGCATACTATTCGAAGCATTGATTTTAAAATAACAAATCAGTAGAAGCAACTCAGAGTTTTACTGACAAAAGAATCCTCTCACCCCCCTCCAAAAAAAAAAAAAATAGTTGTAGAAACAAATACCAGTTTGTGGGAAAATCAATCCTTATAACTACATACATCCATGTTGAATGTTGAAAAATATATTTGATTAAAAAAGCAAGTCAGAGAAAATAGTTATATATATATAAAATATAATATATTTTATATAATAGGTATTTATAATGATACAAAATATATTAAAAATTGAAGAAAAGAGGTAGGTATGACTGCTGAAGATGAAAAATTGTCTCTGTAAAACTAAAGGAACCACCCAATAGTGAAATATGTCCTATTGTTATAGCTACATAGTAGTGTTTTTAAAAGTAAATTTAAATGTGTACATGTACACGTAATATAAAATGCACTTATTAATACACATCTATACGTATATGTTGGAGAAGGCAATGGTAACCCACTCCAGTGTTCTTTCCTGAAGAATCCCGGGGACGGGGGAGCCTGATGGGCTCCCATCTATGGGGCCGCACAGAATTGGACATGACTGAAGCAACTTAGCAGCAGCAGTAGCACACTTATATGTACATTTTTATTGTTAAGTTGTGTCCAGTTCTTTTGTGACCTCATGACTGTAGCCCTCAAGGTTCCTCTCTCCATCAGATTTTCCAGACAAGAATACTCGAACAGTTAGCCATTTCCTTCTTCCCCACCCAGGGCTTGAATCCACATCTCTGACATTGGCAGGTGGATTCTTTACCACTAAGCTACCAGGGAAGCCCTTATAATGTATATTTACAGTAATATATAACATTCAAAGTCTTTATTATATTTTTCATTTTTATTTTATATGTTATTATTTTTGTTTGCATGCAATGTTAAATAACAGATCTAATCAATATTTGTGTTTGAAGGTGATGTCTGACGTGTAATTTAAATAATTTCATCAGTGTTTCTTTTGCATACAAAGTTTGAGATCTTGTGAGGAATGTATTCATCAGAATTTCATATTAGAAGAATCATTTTGTAAGGCACTTGTTTGGAAAATTGGAAGCAGATAAAAGAAAATGTAAGACAATCTAGAAGAAGCCTACTTTCATTTTTATTAAAGAGATGGGTAAATTTATAGACCTGTTCTGTGACAAGGAAATGAAGAGGAAGTGTGTCTATCTTCAATTAGCAAAGTTCACTGAATAATCAACTGGACAAGGGGATTATTATTATTTCTGGTGGATGGGGCTTCTCTGGAGGCTCAATAGGTAAAGCATCTGCCTCCGATACAGGAGCCTCCATGTGACCCCTGGATTGGGACGATCCCTTGGAGGAGGGCATGGCAACCTACTCCAGTATTCTTGCTTGGAGAATCCCCTTGGACAGAGGTGCCTGGTGGGCTACAGCCCATGGGGTTACAAAGAGTTGGACATGACTGAGTGTCTAAGAACAGAACAGTATGTATGAATGAGAAACTTAGGAATTTAATGCTTTTCTAGATTATATCATCAATTATGCTAAATATCAAGTCCAGTTCAAGTCAAAGGCTTTGGCATAGTCAATAAAACAGAAACAGATGTTTTTCTGGAACTCTCTTGCTTTTTCCANGTAAAACCCCTAAGACCTTTTTGTATACATTTATGCAAAGCACTTGATTTTGATAAAGGTCAGGACTGCTGACCCCCGCGTGACTCTGTATTCATCTCTATGTGTAACAAAAGGTATATAAGCAAAACTGAAAATAAAGAAAATGGATAAGTTTCTGGAAAGACTGATTTCCCCATGTCGTTCTTTCTTGTTCTCCGTATTTCTGACTGAATTCCCATCTGGAGCATGGGTGCCCGCCATGTCTGCTTACTGGCCCCAGCTTTCAAGTCCATGAGAAAAAGAGCCCAAGGAGGGCCACCTTCCGATATTCAAGTGGCACCANAAGTTTCTGGAAAGACTGATTTCCCCATGTCGTTCTTTCTTGTTCTCCGTATTTCTGACTGAATTCCCATCTGGAGCATGGGTGCCCGCCATGTCTGCTTACTGGCCCCAGCTTTCAAGTCCATGAGAAAAAGAGCCCAAGGAGGGCCACCTTCCGATATTCAAGTGGCACCAGTGGCCCAACATAGATGGTGCAAATTCCTTGTCTTGGAATTTTATTGGTATCCCATGTAAACCAAGTTATTCAGCCTCTTTTTCTCCACTAATATCTCCTACTATTTCTGGTTAAATTCCCGTATGGCACGTGGGTCCTCACCAAGCCTACTAATTCTGCCTGGGATTCTAAGATTGGACCAAGGAGGCCTCAGTGCCTCCTCTCCTTTGGGAGAATGGAAAGACGCCTGTGGTCTATGTAAGTGGTGATTGGTATTCCATGTAAGCCAAGTTATTCAGCCTCTTTTCTCTGCTAATTTTCTAATCCCTCTCTGTCTGTAATTAAATAAGTTTTTTCCTAGGACACTGACTTGATCCCCACCTTCAAATTACTCTGGATCCACCAAGGCTGGACCCCAGCACTGCCTCATTTGAAAAGACCCTGATACTGGGAAAGATTGAGGGCAAGAGGAGAAGGGGATGACAGAGAATGAGGTGGTTGTATGGCATCACCGACTCAATGGACATGGGTTTGGGTGGACTCCAGGAGTTGGTGATGGACAGGGTGGCCTGGCCTGCTAGAGTTCATGGGGTCACAAAAAATGGGACACTTCTGAGTGACTGAACTGAAGTGAATCTCATCTCCATGCTCTTCTAATTTTGATGAGCTTCTCTGGTTCCTTTATTCTTGCCTCAGGTGGTTTCTGGGCTGCTTCTCCTTGTGTGACTGTGTGCTCCTGTGCCCAGTCCTGTTTGACTCTCTGCGATCCCATGGACTGTAGCCTGCCAGATTCCTCTGTCCAAGGAATTTTCCAGGAAAAATACTGGAGAGAGTTTCCATTTCCTTCTCTGGGTATCTTCCTGATGCAGGGATTGAACTCATGTCTCCCAAATCTCCTGCATTGCAGGTGAATTCTTTATCACTGAGCCAGCAGGGAAGCCCTCACTTGATGAGCAACTGTTTGAATTGACCTCTGGAACTGTTGAAGGTCCTGGAAGGCTAGAGTCTTGCCTGTTAAAAAATGGGGGAAAAAGACACAGTTCCTGGGAGCCTCACAGGGCCTTGCTTAAGTTTTAGTAGTGGCCAAGCTAAAGACTATCACAGTGGTCCAAGAAAACATCTGCAAATGCATTTAGCTTGAATGGTGGCAAACGATGTATTTTGGAGTTAAATTAGATGTGCCATTTGAAAAGACCCTGATGCTGGGAATGATTGAAGGCAGGAGAAGAAGGGGACAACAGAACATGAGATGGTTAGATGGCATCACTGACTCAGTGGCATCACTTACTCAGTTTGAGTAAGCTCAAGGAGTTGGTGATGGACAGGAAGCCTGATGTACTGCAGTCCATGGAGTCGCAAAGAGTTGGACACAACTGAAAGACTGAACTGAACTGAACTAGATGTGTCAAGTGAGGAAAAGAGTCAAGCATGGTTCCTGGGACATTGGAGTAACTGGGTGAATTATAAAGTTAAATTGCACACAGTGAAGAAAGGAACAGTTTCAGTGGAGATGGGGTGTTTTAGAAGCATTTTGAATATGCTAGATTTGATATTACAATGAGGTTTCTGAAAGCAGATTTTGTGTAGCCAATTAGTTCTATGAGTTTTAAGATATCTGGGAGGAGAGAAGACATGAAACTGGGTAAATTATCCTAAAGATATACTATGAATAGAACAGATAGTTGTCCATCAAGAAACTGACATTTGGTGTTCAATTCCATGAGAAGGAAGTAGAATAGAAGATTGAGCTTGAAATGGAAGGACAAACTAGTAAAATGAGAAAATAAATCATGAGAAAATATAATTCTGCAAAAGCCAAGAAAAGGAAGTCATTAAAGTCTGTGGGTTGTATGTATTGTGCTGAACTTTTAAAAAACGTATATATAGCATAACATAATTTGAATCAGAAGAGAGGAAAATTGTTAAAAGAAAATTTAATTTTCCCATAGATTTGAATCAAAATAGGCTAACAATCAGAAAATAGAAATTTCCATCAGAATTCTAGACTTCTGCTGAGAAAGTTTCTTCACATTATTGCCTCTTAAGCTCCTTATTATATCACTCATGTCCTCACTATTAGAAGGACTCTTTCAGTCATAATCTTAAAACATGAGTCATCTTTTCACAAACTACAGAATTTAGGAAGTCCAGTATGACATAGACTTTTACAGTATATATATATATATATACATATATATATTTCTCAAACCAGAAGGATTTTTATTATCAATACATTATACAAATGGAGAAATGGTAGTCTTGTAAATTAAAATTAAATGCATATATTTCCACTGTAAGAAAAGTTAGAGTTTGAGTAAAATCTTGTCTGATTGATTTCTGATCCTATGCTGTAGAACATTTTGAGGTGTTTTTTAGTTTTCAAGTCATTATCACCCTCTAAGTTATATTTCCAAATCTATGTCTTTATATTGGTCAAGTTTTAAGTCAAAACTTGTTAAATTATGTGTATTATATTAGGCAAAGTATTCCATCTCTTTTCTTCATTAACTCTGTAAATTTGAAAAAGAGCTCATCATTAGTTTGCATAATTATAAACTAGCACATCAATATTCAGCTATTTGCTGAATAAGCTACCTAAACTCTGCAATCTGAAGAATACTTTTTCTAATTTATATCTTAAGAATATGACATAATTTTATTCCAGATCCTTATCTTGCATATATTATATTTTGACTAAAGTGGTCAAGCTATTTTTATTTCATCCTCTTTATACACATTTCTCAAAAGTTAGATAAAATAATTATTCAATTGTCTTTACAGTACTTAAATGAGTTTCTTGTATGTCAGAGTAGGAAATACATGCATGAAATTACCAATAATTTAAATAGATTTGTAAAGCTTATTCTCTAGATGGCTATATTCTTCTGTTTAGTGTAGATAAGTTACCATTACTATAGCTATCAGGGTATCTTAAAACAAAAGGAAGCTTTCTTAGAAAAGAAACAATATGATAATTGCAGTCTTTCCTACTCAATGGTAGATTTTAATGTTTACATGTTAACACAAGCATTATACTCAATGTTAGATGGATTATGATCTGTATCTACCTGATTCGATGACAAGAATAAAGTGAAACACAGTTTAGATACCAATGCATTTGTCACTCAATTGTTCATCTGTATTTTCCTCCACTTTTCATAGTTTAATCTACCAAAAATCTTTTGGGGCATTAGAATTTAGCATATCATAATGCCTAACTGTGCCATTTTGGGAGCCTTTTTGTTTACCAAGCTGTGAAGATAGAAGCTTTCATGTCGGTAGGTAAGAAACATGGTATAGTGCTTGACTTAGTTTTTTCATCTCTAAAAAGGGGGAAACATGTATAACATTTAGGATGCTTGTGAGGATTAAATTATCCATATGAAATTCGTAGACTGGTTCCAGACATGTAGATAAGCTATAGTAAAGCTAATTTTATTGCTACTTGGTTTGTACTAAGCTCTATTTTTATTTTTTGAGGATACAAATGGACTTACTTACGAAACAGACTCACAGACTTAGAGAACAAACGTGGTTATTGTGGAGGCAAGGTGGATGGAAATGGGTGGAAGGGGCAGTTAGGAAGCTTGGGGTTGACATGTACATGCTCCTGTATTTAAAATGAATATCCAACTGGGACCTGCTGTATAGCACATGGAACTCTGCTCAATATTTATACAACAACTTAAATGGAAAAAAAAATTTGAAAAATGATAGATTCATTTATATGTAAAAAAGTCTCTTATAGTTTTCTTCCACTGCAACTACAATCATCTTTCCAAGACTAATTCTTGCATCAAAATGTTTTGCCATTTTTCTCTTTCTCCAACTTCTATAAATTTTGAATGAAAAATACATTGATCTCCCTTCCAAAAACTTAACTGTTTTTTCCCAGGATTCAAGGCAAGAGGAACATAGAGTACCAGGTTTCTTTCCCAACATTTGTTCTCTTGAGATTCATAGCCCAGCTTGTATGTTTTATTTTTCAGTAAAGAGTATAAATATCCTTTTGTAGCCTACTTTTTCAAGCCCAAATCTCCGTAACCTTCTCCAGTTCATAACTATTGGTACTGACTTTCATGTCCAAGTTCTGGAAATATTTCTAGTTGTTTCTTTTTCCTAAAAATTGTAGTGCCTTCCTTGGTTCTGATGGGAATCCTATGTGAAGATTAGAGTTCATATTTTAAGAAATGGAGTGTACCAGAATTTTAATGACAGCTTCTTAAATTGATATCATCTAACTGATCTGCCAGAAAGTGAAAGGAACTAAAAAGCCTCTCGATGAAAATAAAATAGGAGAGTGAAAAAGTTGGCTTAAAGCTCAACATTCAGAAAATGAAGATCATGGCATCTGGTCCCATCATTTCATGGGAAATAGATGGAGAAACAGTGGAAATAGTGTCTGACTTGATTTTATTGGGCTCCAAAATCACTGCAGATAGTGATTGCAGCCATGAAATTAATCACTGCAGATGGTGATTGCAGCCATCAAATTAAAAGATGCTTACTCCTTGGAAGAAAAGTTATGACCAACCTAGACAGCATATTCAAAAGCAGAGACATTACTTTGCCTACTAAAGTCTGTCTAGTCAAGGCTATGGATTTTCCAGTAGTCATGTATGGACTATAAAGAAGGCTGAGCACCAAAGAATTGATACTTTTGAACTGTGGTGTTGGAGAAGAGTCTTGAGAGCCCCTTGGACTGCAAGGAGATCCAACCAGTCCATTCTGAAGGAGATCAACCCTGGGATTTCTTTGGAAGGAATGATGCTAATGCTGAAACTCCAGGACTTTGGCCACCTCATACAAAGAGTTGTCTCATTGGAAAAGATTTTGATTCTGGGAGGGATTGGGTGCAGCAGGAGAAGGGGATGACCGAGGATGAGATGACAGAGGATGGCATCACTGACTCGATGGACGTGTCTGAGTGAACTCCCCTGGAGTTGGTGATGGACAGGGAGGCCTGGTGTGCTGTGATTCATGGGGTCGCAAAGAGTGGGACACGACTGAGCGACTGAACTGAACTGAACTGAACTGATCTGCCAAGCTCTGCTCACCAAGAGGAGCCACCCACTAATTTATCTTTGAACTGTTTAACTTTGCCTGATTTATGCTTGGAGGTTTTAAACCCATAGAGACATGTTATCTTTTTCATCCAGGAGACACTCTTCCTACAACTAGTTAGCCTCCTGGCATCTGTACAATGTTTTTAGAATCTAAGAGGAAACAGATCTCTGTGTTTCTAAGTGGAGATTATACTTAGTTTGTAACTTGATGTAGGAGCAGCAGCATAGCCTCCATTTTAGACACTATCCTTTACTCACTCATTTTGTGAGAAGGTGCAGTCTCTATACTTTTTGATATTCTGTTTTTTTGCATTTGTCAGATATAGCCTTTTCAACATACAAAGAACTAAAATGAGGCCATTGACATAAATGTTCCAAGTAAAACACAAAACAAAATGATAAGATATCAATGTGTCTTAAATACCAAATGCACAAACAGACAATACCATTGCTGGTAAGGATGTGGAGCGATAGAAGCTCTCATTAATTGCTGATGGGAATTCTAAGTGGTACGGCTAGTTTGGAAAATAGAGTGAAAGTTTCTTTCAAAGCTAAGTAGAATCTTGCCATGTGATCTAGAAATTGCACTTCCAAGTATTTACCCAACTAATCTGAATTCTCATGTCCACAAAAAATCCTGCATGCTGATAATTATAACAGTTTTGTTAATATTTGCCAGAAACTTAAAATAATCAAGTCTTCAATAGGTGAATAAAGATCAAAACTGTCTTACCATCTCTGGGACTTTATCTACTTACAAGAGATATGAGGTACTTTTCTAGGTGACTGATAACATTCTAAACTTGATTTATATTTTGCTTATCTAGATGTATATATGCATGTCAAAATTCACTAATCTGTACATATAAGATTTGTGTACTTTGATGTCTAAAATTCAATTAAAAAAAGAGAAACTAATTATTTGAAAATACTTCTTAAATTATACAAATATTTGTATGTAGAGTTGAAATTTGCTTTGTTTTTATAATAGAAAACATTGCAGTTTCTACGGAGCATTTTTTCCTAATAAAATTTCATTTTTGAGTCTGAGCTAATGGCAACCATTAAATTAGCAACTCATTAAGCAGTTGAAAAATTACTTCATGCTACTGTGCACACTACTGGCACATTGTGTCTAAGCCATTAGCCTTCAGTATTAGAGTATAGGAGCGAGCAGTACATTGGATTACAGAATTCAGCAAATGAATTTGTAGTTTGAAGCCATCACTAAGAGTTAAGCACTTTATTTTGGAGTAGCCTATAAATCACCTCGGAAAATTTTTGTCTAAACAGGTTGCTTAGATTATTAGAAGCATTTGAGACAGTAATCCATTATAATTTCCTGCTCATTCTAGACCATCCTTTTCATTGCATAAGAGTTCACATAGAAAAAAAAGCTAAGGAATTGTTGCAACATCAAGATATTATGAAAGCCCATGATAACTGTGAAAAATGTATAGGCTATACAAGGTGATTTTTAAAAATTTCAGCTAAATGGATGTTTCAAGAATTTTCTCTCTTCTCATTGTCTCCCTCCAAGCTACAATCCCTCCACCCCCTAAAAAAAAAAGATACCTTGTTGGAATTTGGCAAAAATGGCTGGGAATACTTAACTGAAAAGAGAAATAGTGACAGAATCCTTAACTCTGTGTGTGTGTGTGTAAGACTATAAAAATTCTAAGGAACTAAATTTGGTTTGAGCCAATGAGATGATCTGTTTATTCTTATATCATTTCATGTCATAAAAATATATTTATTATTATGATATATATATTATATAATATATAATCATATACTGCTGCTGCTGCTAAGTCACTTCAGTCGTGTCCAACTCTGTGTGACCCCATAGATGGCAGCCCACGAGGCTCCCCCATCCCTGGGATTCGCCAGGCAAGAACACGGGAGTGGGTTGCCATTTCCTCCTCCAGTGCATGAAAGTGAAAAGTGAAAGTGAAGTCCCTCGGTCGTGTCCGACCCTCAGCGACCCCATGGACTGCAGCCTACCAGGCTCCTCCATCCATGGGATTTTCCAGGCAAGAGTACTGGAGTGGGAGGCCATTGCCTTCTCCAAATCATATACTAAGATTTATATCTATTCTTTACATCTAACTCAGACTGTGTAACAGATTCTTGATATTTTCCTAAGTAGTCTCCAAAACTGTAGATGCTTAAAGTAGTTCTGGGTTTTTCTGCCAGCGGAATTACTCTCACCCTCTGCTTTGGATGCTCCAGAATTTTTGTCATTACCCAGGTTCACAAGCCTTAAATATTCAGAAATGTTCTACTTCACCATTGTTGGTGATATTAATAGAAAGAACATAAACTGTATTACAAAGTCAGATTTCCTCTTCTTCTGATCAGAGTCTAAATTAATAGTTAAAAACCAAAAAAAGAACAAAAAAAAATCTTAAAGAGACAAGCACCTCAAAACTATGTGCTCTGCAGCAACAATGCAGAAGAGTATGTGATTAAAGGTGAAGGTATCTGTGACCAAACTGAAACAGAATGGTTTGACTTGAACCTCACTGAGACAGAGATGGTGTATAGCTCAGGCTGTATGTAAGGAAGCAAAGGTCCTCAAACAGTATCATTAATGAGTGTGGATGAAGCCCCACAGCTGGACATTTTTTTCCTCAACATTTTATGTGAAGCAAACTTTTTAAGAGAAGGAAAAAAAAAGAAAAGAAAAGAAAAGAAGAAAGCACTATTTGGAAAAAAAAAAAAAAAAAAAGAATAGCCCTTGTTAGCAGACTGTGGAGGCAACAAAAGTACTTACGAAACTTCCTTCCCAGGCAGGAAAACTAAAATATGTGTATTCTTTCACTTCCAAGGGTTTCCCTTGTGGCTTAGATGGTAAAGCATCTGCCTGCAATGCAGGAGACCCAGGTTCGATTCCTTGAGTTGGGAAGATCCCCTGGTTAAGGAAATGGCAACCCACTCCAATATTTTTGCCTGATAAATTCCAAGAACAGAGGAGCCTATGGGCTCCAGTCCATGGGGTCACAAAGAATTGAACACAACTGAGCAACTAACACTTCACTTTCAAATATTATGTAATAAATCCATAAATTGAATTCCTTTCCTCTTCTGAGCTCTGTTTCATATTTTCAAGTCAAGTATCTCAAAATCTTCTATTAGAATTTTTCTGAGTCACTGCAATGTTTTCTTTGACTATAGTGCCATTAATACTGTTTAATGAAAAATTCTGTGCTTATTTGAACACATCTGTTATTCTGTTAATCCAGACCGGTAAGGAAGGAACTTTAATAAAAATTATAAGGTAAAATTAGAAGTATACAAGTTAAATATATAAGACAGAGATGGAATGATAATATCTACTTTAGTGAGAATATGTGCTTCTTGAGGTAGAAATATTGCTTTAATTCAACTTTGCATGTCTATACTTCATATATCACAACTTTGAGTATCATAGTTGTACAGTAAATATTTGGTAAATAAGTGATAATGCATGACTAGTTGAACATCATCTCCATGGAAAATTTAATAGAAAATTACCATTTAACCTTTACCACACCTAGAGTAAAGCATTCCTATACTTCCTTATTTAACATTTGACCCTTCTCTTTCTCTATTAAACATAATCATTGTTTAATAACTTTATAGTATTTTACTGTATCTTGA
>SJYA01000903.1:147955-162890 GCA_006410615.1 Neotragus moschatus | reverse complement strand
AAAAAAAAAAAAACAAATAAAGAATAAAAACCTACTTTATTTTCAAAGTATTATTGGATTTTTTTTCATAAAAAATATTAAAATTTGAGAGTAAGTTTTTTTTTTATTGTGAGGTAGAAGAGAGACTCACTAAAATTGTTTTAAACTAAATTTAGGCTGAATAATTTAAACTAAAATTATTGAATAATTTAAAAATACTCAAAATTTTTGAATAATTTAAACCAAAAAGTTACAGATATGACAGAAAAGAAAAACACTACAAAAAGTAAAATAATGTAATGATAAATAATTGTCTTCTTAAAGTACTAGAGGGTATCTATGGACTGGATTCTATTGTGGTGTATATTCAGTTTGTGTTTATTTTTCCTTCATCTGGCTTGGATGTGTGAAGAAGGAATTTGAGGCTTTGTTAAGAGTGTTAGGGTTAGTGTACTTATGGTAGAAGAATTAACCTGTAAAGGCTAAAGACCATAATGATATTCAGATATTCTTTCTTACTTTATGTTTTTGTCCTTTGAATTATTAAAAATGTGGCTTTTAGAGGAAATAGACATTTCATCATGTGTAATAAAAGAATGAGAATTTTCAGGCCATGACAGTTAACAAGAAAGTCTTGTACCATATAGAGAAGTGTGTTCCACAGGGATTAGAAGTCAGGCAAATATTTGATTAGATTTAAAAATCTAATTTATTAGTTAAAAATAAACTTAATTTCTTTACCTTCACCTGCTCACTTTCTTTTTACTCAAACAGATTTGTACCAGTGCCATTTCTTCTTTACTCCGTTATCTTCTGGTTGGAGGAAGTTACCGATTATAATTCTATGCCATCACAACTGATAAGAACTCCAGAGGGATAAGTTCACAGCAGAGTTCCCACATTATAGCCCTTTCAAAGCTCATGCTTTAGTCTTCCCAAAGGTGTGGAAAGCTGATTAAACTCAGTATTGATTATTTAGACAGCCTAAAATGTATTGGTGAACAAATTGATTTCAGATGTATCTTTCAGGCTTAAAAACTTCTATAAGTTGCTGTTTTTTATATGTAACTATAGACATTGAAGGAGGAACTCCCCAGGTCAGTAGGTGCCGATTATGCTACTGGAGATCAGTGGAGAAATAACTCCAGAAAGAATGAAGGGATGGACCCAAAGCAAAAACAAAACCCAGCTGTGGATGTGACTGGTGATAGAAGCAAGGTCCAATGCTATAAAGAGCAATATTGCATAGGAATCTGGAATGTCAGGTCCAATAATCAAGGCNAAAAAAAAAAAAAAATACTCCCCACTGGAATATCTTGCACTTCCATGGGAAAGGAACACAGTGTTTTGGAGAACATTAATTTGTACTATTGAAATACTGTATGCTAGTAAAGATGTCCTTTTTCTTTTCACTGAAGTTGGAAATAATTGACAGGTAAACTTAAGTGAACAGATGAAAATTCAACCATCATCTTTTTCTCCTCCTAGAAAAGCTATACAGACAAAAGACTAACTTGAGTATGGTCCAATGGCCTGCTAAGATTCCACACTAGAAATCGACACATTTATCCAATTATTCACAAGCTGAGGTGCACCACAGAAACTTCTCTATCAAGAAATGTGTATAAAATTTAGAACATGGAGGACAGAAACATAGATAACTAACTTACGTAGGTAAGTTAATACCAAAGTGAAATCANGCTAAGATTCCACACTAGAAATCGACACATTTATCCAATTATTCACAAGCTGAGGTGCACCACAGAAACTTCTCTATCAAGAAATGTGTATAAAATTTAGAACATGGAGGACAGAAACATAGATAACTAACTTACGTAGGTAAGTTAATACCAAAGTGAAGTCACTCAGTCGTGTCCAACTCTTTGCGACCCTGTGGACTGTAGCCCACCAGGCTCCTCCGTCCATGGGATTCTCCAGGCAAGAATACTGGAGTGGGTTGCCATTTCCTTCTCCAGGGGATCTTTTCAACCCAGGGATCGAACCCAGGTCTCCTGCATTGCAGGCAGATGCTTTAACCTCTGAGCCACCAGAGAAGCCAAGTTAATACCAAAGGTAAAGTAAAAAGACAAGTCTTGAGCTAGACACACCCAGAATTTACTCTGAAACTTAGCAATCAGGTAGACAAGCTACATTTTCCTGCAGAAAGTCAATGATGAGATGGTAATAGTCCAGTAATATAACTATAGTGGAACTCCATCCACATGGAAACCTAAGGCCAAGGAGAAGAAATTCTTCTCCTATATCACATTAAGTTATATTTTGTTAATCATTTTGACTCAAGTATCAGACTTCTGCTTGACCAAAGTTATAGATGCCACTTCCAAGGAAGGAGATAAGTGTTTTGTCAGGACAGTCCACATAATAGCTGCCTTGTGCTGATATTTTTAGAAATGCCATCTCCAATTTGTGCCAATTTGTACTCCACACAAGGCACTAAATTTTGATCTGAAAATTCATTGACTTTTATTATTTCCTAGTGTAAATAAAACTCTATTTATTTCTCTGGCATAGATCCTCAAAGGCTATGAAAGTAGGTTGAATGATAATAACATTAGGAATCCAAGATTTCAATATAAGTCAACCTCAATATCAGGTTTCTAGGGAGACATTTAAAATTACAGTCTTAGTCTGCTAATCTGCCACAACAAAATATTAAAGAGTGGGTGATTTAAAAAACAGAAATTTATTTCTCCTAGCTGTGCAAGTTGAAAGTCTAAGATCAAAGTGCCTGTAGATTTGGCTTTTCTGGAGTTCTCTTTGCTTGGCTTATAGATGAATGCCGTTTTATTGTCTCCCAGTAATACTGAACCTGGACTTGGCAATACTTGCTGACATGCAATAAATCCAATCTACTGACTGAGTTGGGTTGAAGGAAAGTATAGAGTTTATTGCAGGGCACCAAGCAAGGAGAAGGGGCAAATAATGCTCAAGAGACCAAAACTCCCCGAGGCCTTTCAGGGAAGGGCGTTGAGGTGATGTGAGGAAGGGGGCTGCAGAGTACATGATCAGATTTATGCACTATGCTCAGATCGGTGGCCATCAAGGTGAAGTTTTGAGTACCGCCATTCTTCTGGTTTCAACTGGTGGGGTCTACTTGCTTGAGGTCAGTGCTTTTCATCTGCTGGGTATCTAATTCCTGAAAAATAGCCTGGGAATGTGTCTGGAAGTTCAGTGACTCTATTATGTGGCTAAATCATTGCCAGTTTCCTTACCTAACATCTGTCCTTTGTTTCCACATCTTCTCATTTGCTAGTGACAATTCTTGAGTCTGCCTTTGGAAACTCAGGGCAGGCCTGGGACACTAAAGCAAAAGCTTTTCATTTCAAACTACAGGGATGTGGGGGCTTGCATACCCTTTCAGTAACATTACCTTTTTATGTGCACGTTTTTTCCACTTATAAAGATACAAGTCATATGGAATTAGGATCCTACTGTAATAATTTAACCTTTATTATCTCCTTCAAAGCTCCATCTCCAAATACAGTCATTTTGGGGGTTAGGGCTTCAATATATGAATTTTGAGGGGAACACAATTCAGACTGTAACATAATGTCCACAAATTAAGATACTTTTTAAGTAAAAAGAACAGAATTTTTACATTAAAATTAACATTTTTTTTAATTTTATAAATTTCATAACTCCATTGTGGCAGGAGTCATTGTGAATTTCTGGATAAAATCAGGATCTTCCAGCATTTATCAACTGAATTGTATCTTACTGGAAATGTGTACTTGGTTTAGAATTTTAGAAGTTGTGTTTGTCATTATCAGGATGTAGAAAGCAAAAAAGCTCAATAGAAAAATATCTCATATGCCAAACTGGCTCCAAATCTACCAAATTTTGAATAGAAGTCAAACATCAGTCTTTGAGAAAATTATCTAAGATAAAATGTGTTATCTACAAACCAACGCTTAATGTTTCCAGAGCAAAAGTTCAATAGAAACTGAGGAAGCAGTTGGAAAAACTCTTGATTTAATATTTTCCAAAATGTAATTCTATTGCTGAAGAAATAAAGAAATTTACCAAAAAAAGAAGATTAAATTCTGTTTAATATGTACTCTGTGATGGCTGGAGTTTGGCAGAAAGGAAGTAACTCCCATCAATCATCGCTATATACTTTGTACTTCATCTAACACATAATTTAATTTAACGGGTTTATAAGATCCAGGTAAAGCACATGTGGCAAAAAAAACTGATGGTGTTTACTTTATAAGAGGTGAAGATGCAGGTGTCAGGTTGTTATATACCACTAGGAATGCTGAACTTGATCACTTAGGTCAGGCAATGATGCTTAGTATTGGTATTAAAAGTAACTTTTCGTTTATCAATGAAGCATCAAAAAAAAGTCCTGCTGCTGCTAATTATTAATTTGCATTTTAATTTTTCTTTTTTTTTTTGCCACTTGCTATTTCCTTGCTCAGTCAGATCTGACTCTTTGCGACCCCATGGACTGTAGCCTACCAGGCTGCTCCGTCCATGGAATTTTCCAAGCAAGAGTACTGGAGTGAGTTGCCATTTCCTTCTCCAGGGGATCTTCCTGACCCAGGAATCGAACCTGGGCCTCCTGCATTGGAAACAGATGTTTACTATCTGAGCCACCAGTGTAAAAAAAATAAATTTTTTTTTACCTCTCTCGTTAAAGCTCCTTAGAAATGTCTTATTTTTGTGCTTTTGGCTTTATCCTCCTCTTTCATTCTTAGTTTAATTAGCCATTACATTCTAAAGGAGATCGGCCCTGGAATTTCTTTGGAAGGAATGATGCTAAAGCTGAAGCTCCAGTACTTTGGCCACCTCACATGAAGAGTTGACTCATTGCAAAAGACTCTGATGCTGGGAGGGGTTGGAGGCAGGAGGAGAAGGGGACAACAGAGGATGAGATGGCTGGATGGTGTCACTGACTCAATGGATGTGAATCTGAGTGAACTCCAGGAGTTGGTGATGGACAGGGAGGCCTGGCGTGCTGCAATTCGTGGGGTCGCAAAGAGTCACACACGACTGAGCGACTGAACTGAACTGTTAGTTATATAGTGCTTTTTAACTGTAAACCAAAAGTTTGATGGCTTAGACAATACACATTGATTATTTCACAGTTTTTATGATCAGGAGGCACCAAGTTTAGGTGTTCCTGGCATAAAATGTCTCATGGTTTTGCAATGAGAGTGTTGGTGAGGTTTGTGGTCTCATTTAAAAGCCTGAATATGTTAGGATTCGCTTCCAAGCTTATCACAGGGTTGGTGGCATGATTCAGTTCTTCCCTCAGAGCTAGTTGTTAAGTTCCCTTAGTTTTCCTTTGAACCTCTCTACAGAACAGCTCACATTTGGCAGCTAGCTTCCTTCAGAAGTGATCGAAGGGATCATGAAAGAATGTATTCAAACTGAAGTCACAGAATGCTCAAACCTAAACTCAGAAATGCCATCTTGTCACCTCCTGAATTCACTCAAATTGAATCACTAAACCTAGCCTGTACTCAAAACTAGGTGGGCATATAAGACTACGAGTGCCAGGAGGTAGGGAACATTTGGGGATTATTTGACTGGTTTCTTAACATAAGCAACTGGTTGGTTTACATATTTTTTCTTGAAGTATTTATTATTTATTTACTAGTTCTTACATAGTACTTTTGTTTTATAATTCATGCATTTCTTCATATAATTTCCTGCCTTCACTTTTCTCTTATTTTTTTCCTGATATTTTCAGTTGGATGTTTAATTTACATAATTTATCTTTTATTTTTATGGATATGAATACTTAAAGATTTGAAGATCTCTCCTGCTTACTATTTTAATTTATCCCATATATGTTATCTTATATACCCTTATCCACGTTTCTTCATTATCATCAGTGTATAAAAATCTGCTTCCAGTAAAATTGTTTTTTGCACAATACCCACCTTGTCTCTGCTCTATTGTAGGCTTATTAAAGTGCCATTCTGGTGTCGCATATTTATTTTATCGTTTACATATAAAGTGAAAGTTGTAGAATTCTTTCTCTATTTCAAGTTATAATTGGGAATTTTCGGTCAAGTGACCGTATGTTCCATTTTGTCCTAGACAGTCTTCAGTTCAGTTCAATTCAGTTCAGTTCAGTCACTCAGTAGTGTCTGACTCTTTGCTACCCCATGAATCACAGCATGCCAGGCCTCCCTGTCCATCACCAACTCCTGGAGTTCATTCAGACCCACACCCATCAAGTCAGTGATGCCATCCAGCCATCTCATCTTCTGTCGTCCCCTTGTCCTCCTGCCCCCAATCCCTCCCAGCATCAGAGTTTTCTCCAATGAGTCAGCTCTTCGCATGAGGTGGCCAAAGTCCTGGAGTTTCAGCTTTAGCATCATTCCTTCCAAAGAAATCCCAGGGCCGATCTCCTTCAGAATGGACTGGTTGGATCTTGGTCCGTTGCTATTCCAGGGTAGCTATTGAAAGCACCTCCTTTATGCCAATAAATTATTATTATTTTTTACATCCAAGAGTATACAATTGTACCAACAATGGATTTTATTTGCCTTCTTGGTGTGTATGTATGTATGTGTATGTTTGTGTGTGTGTATTTATAAAGAGAGAGAGTCTAACTTATCCAGGTACTATTTTCTTATTAAACTATAGAACTCCCAAAATCTTTGGAAAGTTTTGAAATAAGAAAACTTTCAAGAAATCATTTTCTGAGTAACATTTGATGCCTTTTTAAAGAGAATTAATTAAAATTAATTTAGATTCTTCCCTGATTGAATATTCTTTGTCACTGGTGAGTTTTAACATAAGTGATAGTGTAAGAAGATGAGTGAGGCCATCAAATGAGACTCTGAAAGCCTTGGATTTGAGAAGAACTGATTTTGCCAATATGCTTTTGCCTTTTCAGCTCGAGAATTAGTTTCCTATGTTATAAAAGTGAATAACTTCATAGGATTGTTGTGAGAGTTAAATGCCCAGTAGATAACAGAATATTAGTAATGTGCAGTTATTAGCTTTAGCTATTAATTATGTTGAATCAAAATCCTTTTTTGGAGCTCCTTGATTTGAGGGATTTTGGATTTTAATAGAAAGTAAATGCTTGCAAATGAAGTTCTGTTCTGTATTAATAGTTTACAATTATAGAGAAATTTTAAAAGGCACAGAAACTACTAGAACATGAAAAATGTAAACATTATGTATAAAAAGGCATGATAAAATTCATGCTGCATAGAAAAAGGGAATCATTGAAACACATTTTAAAGACCTTAAATTAATATAGTAAAATCTAAAATTTAATTGAACAAGTATTGATCCAGTAAGAGAAAATGGGAAAAGTTTTAACTAGAGATTTTGCAAAAGCAAAAAGTAAACAAGACAGAAATTGTAGCACATAACAAATAAACATATAACACTTAAATATTAATAGTGAAAATCTAGTGTGTAAATAGAACCATGCTATTTTTCAGCTGTAATACTTATAACATTTAGAGTTAAATAGCAATACTAAAAATATTTTTCTTTTTAGGATGCAGAGAGTAAACCTACTTAAATCTCATTGACAGTAAAAATAACTACAACTGGTGTGAGAATTTTAAACCTTTCAAAAACTTTGTTTACTATTATTGACTTCAAAATTTAATGTGAAGTGAAGTCACTCAGTCGTGTCTGACTCTTTGCGACCCCATGGACTGCAGCCTCCCAGGCTCCTCCATCCATGGGATTTTCCAGGCAAGAGTACTGGAGTGGTTTGCCACTTCCTTTTCCAGGGGATCTTCCTCACGCAAGGATTGAACCCGGGTCTCCTGCATTGCAGGCAGATGCTTTACCCTCTAAGCCAAGAGGAAAATACTAATTTAATGTGATCATTTCATCTTAAAACTATAACCAGAAAATATAATTAAGATATATGTGTAAACAGAAATGTTGATCTCCAAGTTATATAATAATGAAATATTTAGGATCCAAATTGCCAAAAACAAGAGAATATAAAGTACTATTTTGTTAGAGCAATGAGATAGAATGTAATTCTAGAGTAGTTAAAAATTTACTATTGTGGTAAAAGTACTCACAATGTGATTGCAAATGAAATAGAATTATGCATAACTCGATATAGAGTGAGGTCTGAATTTTTAGCAATGTATATGCTAACATTCACATATATTACACTCACATTAAAAAAAAAAGACTGAGGGAACTAATATAGTAGAATGATCATAATTGTTATTTCTTTGACATTTGTGAAATGATTTTTAAGCTGTTTTCTTCCACAGTGTTACCCTCCTATTTCTCCTCAGATGATTCTTTAGGTTCTATATGAATGCCCTTTCCTTTCTCTTCTTCTTTTAGCTCACCTTTAACTTGTAGATAAGGCTGCTTATTGGGAGCATAACCTAGGAAAACTACCAAATTAAGGCTATGAGATGCTAAAATGATTTTCAGCTTAAACCAATTGAAAAATTATGAGTAGATATATTTCCCTTTCCCAGTTTTTAGGTTTTCTTTGATGGAACAATGGAACTAGGAGAATCTGGTGAGGCAATTCAGATCTATGAATATTTCCTTTCCTACTCTAACTACGAACATGTCACAGATGATATAATGAATCAGCAGAAAGTGAAAATTCTTGTTTCCCGACTCTTCACAATACTGCCTCAAATCACAGTCTTCATGATATAATTTAATGATCACTGAAGACTGAATGCCAGATGACTTCGTGAGGTAGTACTCTTCCAGGAATTAATGTTTTATTTGCATGAAACTTACTCTCATTATAACATCTGCAATATCAGGAGAGGAGTTCTCCTGGATAAGGCAGCTGAGAATTTGAGCTGTCAGTTTTCTCTTAAAACTACTAAAATTATATTATTGATACACTCCATTTTTGTTATCAAGGAAAATTAAAACTCCTACAGTTTACAAAAATTGTATCACATAAAATCAAAGAGTACCAGAGGATGGCGGAGGGGAAAATGAGAAGTCTTTAATCAAAGTGAAAAGTGAAAGTAGTGGTCACTCAGTTGTGCTCAGCTCTTTGTGACCGCATGTACAGTAGCCCACCAGGCTCCTCTGTCCTTGGAATTTTCCAGGCAAAATATTGTAGTGGTTTGCCACTTCCTTCTCCAAGAGATCTTTCTAACTCAGAGATTAAACCTATGTCTCTTGTGTCTCCTGCATTGTAGGCAGATTCTTTACAATCTGAACCACCAGGGAAGCCCTTTTAAACAAAAGACATAGTCAAAATAATTTAATCAAAGTCTTTAATCAGTTAAGCAAGAAGAGAAAGTTCTAGAGATATACTCTACAAGATTGTAGCTATAGTTAACAAAACTGTATTGTACACTTAATTTCTTAAGGGGAAAGATCTCATATTATGTTCTTATCAAAATAAAATGAATTTAAAATAATAAAACAGATAATTATATCATAAATATACAGTTTCTGACAGTCAACATAAGATTATACAGCAAAGTAGTAAGTTAGAGAGACAGCCATGATCAAGAGAAACAAAAAGTCCTAAATTCTTTTCACTTCAAGTAAAATATATTAAAAATCAAATGATTATTTTGTTGGGCAAAATTCTATAATGACTCTCAGCGACTATTGTAGCATTTTCTCCCTCTTAAGTGTTGTTATGAATTTTGTGTGTAAGCAGATGAATACCAGATGTTAACTTAGAAATCAGTAGATCAAAAAATGTCACGGAAGACTTGAGGACTTCTTTACCTAAAAATGGTTCGGTCGTAAAAGATCCACCTGTGAATGCAAGAGATGCAGGAGGTGTGGGTTCGATCACTGGGTCAGGAACATCTCCTGGAAGAGGAAATGGCAACCCAATGCAGTATTCTTGCCTGAAAAATCCCATAGACAAAGAAGCCTAGCAGGCTACAGACCATGGGGTTGCAAAGAGACAAAACTGAGCGATTGAGTACACAATATCTTTACCTAAACAACCACAAAGTCATGTAGTTCCACAGAAACAAAGAAACCATCTTTGAGAGGAGCAGGACAGGAGGAGAAATAATAAAAATGAACATTTTTACAATGAGAGAACTAACATTACTTAAAGTGACTATATTGTTTTTTCAACCTAATATTATTGGAGGTAACTGTAATAGCATTCTTGTGATATCTAGAAGGCTATGACATTTACAGTAATTATAGGTAAAGAGGTGACACTATTTCTGCCACCCTAGTCATAACATTAATAAATATTTTGATACCAGCATACACACATATATCTTTACTTAAAAATAAAAAAAATTCTGTATATTCAAACTTTTAAGTAATCAATTTGTTTTCACATAAAATAGCACAATGAAAGATCAGTGCTTAGTTGTTTAAATTCTAATAACATTTTTTAAAATTTTGAATAACATTTTATTTCATTTGTTCTGATAACATACTGCAGTCAAAGTGTAAGCAATAATGTAAATATTTTGCCCTATTTAGAAGACACTAATCTGAGCAAGTAACTACTTGAAAATCATGATTGCATTACCTGATTATGGGTAGTTGATACATTTTGTAACTTTCTAATATACTATAGAGAGGACTGAAAAGTCAATCAAATTTAGTTGCAGTCAGTCTTCAGCCTTTTTTTTTTTTATTTTTTCTGAACAGAGGTTGTAAGGTGTCTAGTTTCTAATCCCAGTGGCATCTGGAATGAGCATGGAGTTCTGCAGCTCCTTAGAGTACTGGACCAGCTTGGGAGATATTTATTTTTCTTGTTTCTTAATACTAAGTTCAAGAGTTCATATTTCTCATCTTGTCAGTATTGGCATAAGAGGTACTTCCAAATTTGGAGTTTTGGAAGGTAACCAGGAAGGTTTTCAGTTTCATTAACAATAGAACATTTCACAAATTGTCACTGAATAAGAGGGCATTCCATCCATCTTGTTAACCTGAAATGAAGATCTCAATATTTTCATTTTTCTTCTTCTTCTTTTCTTTTTTCCTTTTTGTACTTTTGGTGTATGTTTGTGAATGCTGAGGAATTCAAGGAAAAATAGGAGGCAGAAAACCCATGTTTTTTCCATATCTGATGATTCTTTATTAAAAAAAAAAAGAGTATAATATAAAATCAGACCCTAATATTCTGAAATGAATTTGAGAATAATTAACATGTGTGACAAAAATAACTTTTGTGTTGATTCATAATAACTATCCACTATTGTATTTTCAAATCTTAGTCCCAGATAGAATTTATTTCAATCCCTGAAAGATAGAATTGAAGAAAGTATTATTCCACTTATATTCTAAGGATGATTCAGTTATTCAATCAGGAAGACCATTGTGTTGAGATACAAGTTTTACACATCTATTTATTAAAAGTTATTTTCCACCTACTCTCCACATATCCAATTATTTATATAGATAAGAGATTTGTATTTTTGAAGTTGCAACTTACATGTTTTCTCTTTTTTATATAAATTTATTTATTTTATTTAGAGGATAATTACCTTACAATATTGTATTGGTTCTGCCACACATCAACGTGAATTCGCCACAGGCGTACACGTGTTCCCCATCCTGAACCCCCCTCCCACCTCCCTCTCCATCCCATCCCTCTGGGTCATCCCAATGCACCAGCCTCGAGAATCCTGTATCATGCATCAAACCTGGACTGGCGATTCATTTCACGTATAATAATATACATGTTTCAATGCCATTCTCCCAAAAAATACCACCTTCACCCTCTCCTGTAGAGTCCAAAAGACTGTGCTATACATGTGTCTCTTTTGCTGTCTTACATACAGGCTTATCATTATCATCTTTCTAAATTCCATATATATGCATTAATATACTGTATTGGTGTTTTTCTTTCTGGCTCACTTCACTCTGTATAATAGGCTCCAGTTCCATCCACCTCATTAGAACTGATTCAAATGTATTCTTTTTAATGGCTGAGTTATACTCCATGCTGTATATGTACCACCGCTTTCTCATCCATTCGTCTGCTGATGGACATCTAGGTTGTTTCCAGGTCCTGGCTATTATAAACAGTGCTGCAATGAACATTGGGGTACATGTGTCTCTTTCAATTCTGGTTTCCTCAGTGTGTATGCCCAGCAGTGGGATTGCTGGGTCATAAGGCAGTTCTATTTCCAGTTTTTTAAGGAATCTCCACACTGTTCTCCACAGTGGCTGTACTAGTTTGCATTCCCCTCAAACAGTGTAAGAGGGTTCCCTTTTCTCCATGCCCTCTTCAGCATTTACTGCTTGTAGACTTTTGGATTGTAGCCATTCTGACTGGCATGAAATGGTACCTCACTATGGTTTTGATTTGCATTTCTCTGTTAATGAGTGATGCTGAGCATCTTCTCATGTGTTTGTTAGCCATCTGTATGTCTTCTTTGGAGACACTGGAAGATTGAAGAATTTTTGCTATTATTTTCTCCCATTCTGAAGGCTGTCTTCTCACCTTGCTTATAGTTTCCTTTGTTGAGCAGAAGCTTTTAATTTTAATTAGGTCCAATTCATTTATTTTTGCTTTTATTTCCAATATTCTGGGAGGTGGGTCATAGAGGATCCTGCTGTGATAAATGTTGGAGAATGTTTTGCCTATGTTCTCCTCTAGGAGTTTTATGGTTTCTGATCTTATGTTTAGATCTTTAATCCATTTTGAGTTTATTTTTGTGTTTGGAGTTAGAAAGTGTTCTGCTTTCATGCTCTTACAAGTGGTTGACCAGTTTTCCCAGCACCGCTTGTTAAAGAGATTGCCTTTTCTCCGTTGTATACTCTTGCCTCCTTTTTTGAAGATAAGGTATCCATAGGTACGTGGACTTATCTCTGGGCTTTCTATTTTGTTCCATTTATCTATATTTCTGTCTTTGTACCAGTACCAAACTATCTTGATGACTGTGACTTTGTAGTCGAGCCTGAAGTCAGGCAGGTTGATTCTTCCAGTTCCATTTTTCTTTCTCAAGGTTGCTTTGACTATTTGAGGTTTTTCTGTATTTCCATACAATTGTGAAATTATTTGTTCTAGTTCTGAAAAATACCCTTGGTAGCTTGATAGGGATTGCATTGGGTAGTATACTCATTTTCACTTTATTGATTCTTCTGATCCATGAACACGTTATATTTCTCCATCTATTAGTTTCCTCTTTGATTTCTTTCACAAGTGTTTTATCATTTTCTAAATATAGGTCTTTAGTTTCTTTTGGTAGATATATTCCTAAGTATTTTATTTTCTTGACAATGGTAAATGGAATTGTTTCCTTAATTTCTCTTTCTATTTTCTCATTATTAGTTTATAAGAATGAAAGGGATTTCTGTGTGTTGATTTTATATCCTGCAACTTTATTATATTAATTGATTATCTCTAGTAATTTTCTGGTGGAGTCCATGTAGAGGATTATGTAATTTCCAAACAATGAGAGTTTTACTTCTTCTTTTCCCATTTGGATTCCTTTTATTTCTTTTTCTGCTCTGATTGCTGTGTCCAAAACTTTCAGAACGATGTTGAATAATAGTTGCGAAAGTGGGCATCCTTGTCTTGTTCCTGACTTTAGGGGAAATGCTTTCACTTTTTCACCATTGAGGATAATGTTGCTGTGGGTTTGTCATATATAGCTTTTATTATGTTGAGGTATGTTCCTTCTATTCTTACTTTCTGGAGAGCTTTTTTTTTTTTTTTTTTAATCATGATTGGATCTTGAATTTTGTCAAAGGCTTCCTCTGCATCTATTGGGATAATCATGTGGCTTTTATTTTTCAATTTGTTAATGTGGTATATTACATTGATTGATTTGTAAATATTGAAGAATCCTTGCATCCCTGGGATAAAGCACACTTGTTCATGATGTATGATCTTTTTAGTGTGTTGTTGGATTCTGGTTGCTAGAATTTTGTTAAGGATTTTTGCATCTATGTTCAACAGTGATATTGGCCTGTAGTTTTCTTTTTCTTTCTTTTTTTTTTTTTTTTTTGTGGAATCTTTGTCAGGTTTTGGTATATTTTAAAATAAGTTAAATTTCTCCATACTTCAATATCAGTTCATTTCATCATTCGATTACAATGCACAATTTCATACCTTTATTGACAAGTGGTTGTTTTTGTATTCAGAATTCATCTCTACAATATAAGTACATTCTAAAAATTGATATATATGTTAAAAATAATAAGAGCCACAAAAGATTTTCCTACCACATAGATGACTTGATCCATTCATATGATCCAAAATGAAATCATTTTGGATCATGTGATCCATTCATTGGCAAAATGAATATTTTGTCCTTTTACCATATACAGTGAAAATAATCTGTAAGCATTAATGCATTAAAATTTTCTCAAAGTTTGATTAGATGATTTTGTTATACATGTGGGTGTTAGAAAGAAGGTATATAAAAAAGAAATATGAGTAGAATTAATCTATATATCAATGTCAAATGAAAGAGAACAAATCATATACTAATCAAAAGATGAATAAAGCTTAAAGAAATCAACAAGAAATATCAGCCATAAAAAGTGAAGAAAATGAGTTGGTCTAGATTCTTTCCCGTTCCTTACCACCTGTCATATTCTAATTTTCTATCTCTTAAACATTCTCATATCAGCCTCCATTTATTTTCCATCTATAATTTGCCAATTTTAAGATATCTTGACATTTCCTGTCATGAATGAATTTAGCTTAAGTTTTTAAATTTAGGCAATATATATATATGTGAAGTAAATGTTTTTTTGAGATTTTGAAAATCAACCATATAGGATACTGACAAATGAAAGGAAAGAAAAAATTTGAACCATATGATTTCTCTAACTTACTAACTAAACACAATTTCTAGGCAAAAGCCCAAAGAGGTGAGACTCAGTTACAAATGCTACCTGTATTTATTAATTGAAAAAACAGAGTTCAGAGTGTATTGAAGCCAAGATGACTAAAATTCGCAGTTTAGTTCAGTTCAGTTCAGTCGCTCAGTCGTGTCCGACTCTTTGGGACCCCATGAATCGCAGCACGCCAGGACTCCCTGTCCATCACCAACTC